>BPTQ01000004.1:38029559-38629559 GCA_019973895.1 Chrysanthemum seticuspe
GGAGGTGAATTCACAATCTGAAGCTGTTGAATTTGACAATTCGATGAAGTTGGAACTATCACCGCTCAAAGATAATCTGAAATGTGTTGAAGAAGCAACTGTTAAAGCTATAGAAACTGTTGGGATTTTAAAACTACGTTAGCCAAGTAACGCATACGAGTACGCAGCGGAATTGGATCTAGTTTATGCAATTAAGTTAACACGTATTAATAAACAATAATTAAATAAAAGGTAAAATAGGAAACTAACCTTTGGCAATTAATGCACGCAAGTGAACGGACAATAAAACCAATACGAAACCCAAGTATCAAAATTAGATACCTCTACGAGTATCACACACAAACACGTAAACGAGCACGTTTGATAAGAAGCTAGTCGAGAACGTTTAAACCCAATCAACACCTTGATAAATTGAATAACCACGAACTAGAGGAAACCCAAGAACCCATTCTTTATTCTGTCCGTGAAACAACTTCTATCGAAGAACTAAAGTTGCATTCCATCCAATATCGGACATACATGTCCGATATCCTTCCCTTTGCTGTCCGATATCCACAAAGACAGATGATAAGGATTTAAAACGTACACTTTTTGGGGGTCATTTAAGCCCTAAATCGACCACTTTTATATCCTTTACTGCTTAATTTCGTTCCTTTTCACTTTTTAGGTCTCTTGGAAGCAAAATGCTGGAAAGCCTGGAATGAAGTATTTTTGGACGAAAAGGAGCAAATATATGAAGAAAATGACAAAGTCAAGATCAAAGCCACTCAAGCTGCTTAAACAGAACCTGACAGCGTCCCAATCAAAGGGCAACGCCGTCACTCTATGAAAATTTGATCAAAACATGCACCAAACGGCTCAGTGAAAATTCTGGACTTATAAGCTGACGGCGTCACATTCTAAAGAAGAAAGGCGTCACGTACAATTTTCTACTCAGACGGCCCATATCTAGAATTAAGACGACGTCCCATATGAAGAATGACGGCGTCACAACTCCAAGATGATGTAGTCCCATCGATGACTTGGTGATAACATCAAATAGTCCTGAATATTAAGTGTCAATTTCCCTCGTTAATGCTCGTTATTTATATCATTTATATGGATTTACGCTTGTTTTCCATTGTTTTACACTTTCAGGTAAATTGCGAGCATTGGAGCTAAAGAGACGCGGAAATGGAAACATTACTAAGGATTTATCACAGTATGCTTATTTTGAAGAGGTTATGGCGTAACTCGTCTCTCACATTACGCCGTAACTATTGCGTGACCCTGAAGTCCAACTCATCAAGAGGTTACGGCGTAACTCCTTCCAAAGATTACGACGTAACTCCATTAGGTCAAAAGAGGTTCCACGCCGCTGATACTTACGCCGTAACTACTGCATCACTTACGACGTAACCAGGTTTATTGAAGACTACGGCGTAACCACTTATAAGGTTACGGCGTAACTCATCTATTGGTTACGCCGTAACCCAGACCTAGCCTATAAATACCCCACGAATTCCAGCATTTCTAATCATCCCATTCCACACACAATACTCTGAGAACGTGGGAAAATACTCAAGGAAGGTCTAGGGAAGCATACAGAGCTGTTTCCAAGGGAGAAGTCACACCATTACGATAAGCTTTAGCGTTTATTATTTCTTTTACTTTCGATTCATGTATTTCGTACCTTTGAATATTGAATTGATGTGCATGATTAATATGAGCGGCTAAGCACCCTTTGGTGCTAGCCTAGTTATGATTCCTTAATTGTTCTGTTTGCATTTACCTTTACTTCCGTACAATTATTTCTAAGTGTATGCATGCATAGTTCTTTGGTAGTCACCCCTTGTTCGGTAGTTTTGAATGGTGGTAGAGGCCAATTGCCTAGGAGATATGACCAACTGACCCTAGGTGAGCGGACTGAGACGGGAAGGGTAAGATATGACCAACTGACGACCCTTTGTACTTGTGCGATTTGACCAACTGATCACCTATCGTTTGGATGAACTTAAGAATTGGGGGGGGGGGTGTAGTGTCTAAGTTCCTAACGGCCGGGCACTCACTATTTAGAATCTAGCATGTAGCGGTACTTAATGACTCGGCTTAGGGGGCCAGGAACAACAGGACTTATGACGGTGCACCTGATTTCTCCTGTGGTGGCATCTTTACTGATAGGTTAGGGCGAATTGACCAAATGTTGTCCTCTCGAATTTGACCCTACCTGAAGTAATTGGAAGTAGGTAGACGTAGACATAACTAGTTAGGAGGATTAACTAGGTTAGCACCACTATTCCTCCATTGATTCCCTTTCTACCATTTAATTGCTTTTATATTCTGCATTCGTAGTTTAATTAATTAAAACCTTATCAAACCATTTATATTCTGTGACAATTAGACTTAGTAATTATCCGACACACATAGCTCTTGGGACGACCTCGGCTTTACCATTTACTACACTACACACGACCGGGTACACTGCCCGTTAGTGCATTAGGGTAGACCATAGGTATAGCGAGACACTATAAATATTAAGACCTGGTCAGTAAAACCTGCATCAAGTTTTTGGCGCCGTTGCCGGGGAGCTATATTAGGATTAATATTAAGTCTTTCATTTCATATTTAAACTTTTCTCACGATCATATTTCAAGTTTTCAGGTACCATGGAAGTGGTTAACATCGATGACCTCACACTTGAGAAATACTTGGCGTTGACTAGAGCTGATCAAGGGCCGGGTCTCGTAAGACTGGCAATCGGAGCGGATATTCGTTTCGAGATTAAAGACCAATTTATGAGGGAGCTTCGCGCTAACCCTTTTTCAGGAAACAGGGACGAAGACGCATATGAGCACGTTGAAAATGTCCTATACAACGCTAGCCTTTTCAACATTCCGGGCGTGTCTCATGATGCTGTTATGCTCAGGGTCTTCCCTATGACTCTAACTGGAGCAGCAAGAAGATGGATCGAAAGATTGCCCGCCGGGACAGTTAATACTTGGGCGCTACTTAAGAAACACTTTATTCAAAGATATTGCCCACCATCAACAATTTCTAATCAACTCTTGGAGATCCACAATTTCAAACAAGAAGACGACGAAACTCTGTATCAAGCTTGGGACAGATACAACGATCTTCTTTATAAGTGTCCTACCAATGATCTTAATAACCAGCAGAAGGTCAATATTTTCTACAAAGGAATAAATATAACTACAAGACAGATGATGGACTATCAAGGACCTCTCCCAAACATGACTCCTACCCTTGCCCTTGAGACCATTCAGAGACTCGCTGACCACTCTCAAAAATGGCATGACAGGGGGTGCAACCTAAGCCCTAAGACAAAGACGATAAGCATTGCTTCCCTTTCCAGTAAATTGGAAAACCTTGGAAGAGATATGAGGGAACTCCGAGAGAGTGTTCATGCTATTCGTTGCAACAACAATGATGACTTGGATCTACCCGGAAACTTTCCTATAAATAACATAAAACCACGTATCGAGAAGGTTAATTATGGGGAAGGAATATCGTTCTATAATGACCACCCCAATACAAGAGTTTTTTCACTCGAAGAATCAATAAGAAATTATCTTTACTAAGATAACAAACGGCGTGCAGACAGAAATGCACTATTCAAAAGATTCCAGGACTCCAGAAGCAATCTTCTACAGCATATGGAGGACGACAAGAAATTAATGGACGATGTCATCCCAAACGAGTCATTGGATGATAATTCCTGTAATACCATTCACTCTAGCGATGGAAAACCTCTCTACACCCCTTTCCAATGCAATGAAGAGAAGCCCTCCGAATTACAAGCACATAATGAAGCTTTAGGCAATAAGACAATTTTGCCTGAGGACAAAATTCAATCTAATGACGAAGCAGGAACTGGAAAAGAAGTTAAATTAAATGCTAGATGCTCCGCAGTCATCCTTAATCAGATCCCTCTAAAAGAAAAAGACCCAGGAAGTTTCATTCTCCCTTGCTCTATTAATAATTTACATAATATAAATGCTCTAGCTGATTTAGGGGCTAGTATTAATATTATGCCTTTTTCTATGTTTAATAGGTTGAATTTGGGACCCATCAAACCCCTTTGCATGACCATTGAAATGGCTGATAGGACAGTTAGTATACCTAGAGGAATTGTTGAGAATGTGCTTATCAAAATTAATAATTTCACTCTTCCCGTTGACTTTGTCATTTTAGACATGGAAGAAGACCTTGACATTCCTTTAATTTTAGGAAGACCCCTTCTAGCTACTGCTCGTGCTAAGATTAATGTTTTCGAAAAAATCATCACTCTAAAAATAAATGATAGAAAACTTACACTAAACATGGATGACTTGGGTAAATGTCACCCTGTCGAATCCGTTTGTGTTATCAAAAAAGGAAAAAACAAAATCACTCCTCCTTCCATCACAAATATGCACTACGCTTCTAATCATCGTAACATGCAGGATAAGAAACCCAAGGAATTTAGCAATAAAGCACGGCGCAACAACACTTCGGATGATACAAAGGACGGGTCCAACAAAACATGGAACGAAGTTCAAAAAGTAGATTATAAACACTTCCCAAAATTGAAATATCATTGGTGCCGAGCCATCCCTATTGACCACGATAAAGGGTTTGATCTATGGGCTTCATGCAACCCTTATTCCGAAATCTGTGACGGGGGAACAGACAAGGAAAGGAAGAAAAACAACAAATACTTATGGTCTTCAACCAATGATAAGGAGATAACATTTGAAGTTTGGATAAGAATTCATTATGGAGAAGTTAGCAACAACGATAATTTAAAAATATGGACTGATCCTTGTCTCAACCAAACCTATAATCATAAATCAACAACAACTGGGCAGAGAATCATTGGTCGAAAGCATTGGTGCGAAATGATTAAAACTTTCGACAATTCTTGGGCCTCTTATGATCCTTACGAAAACTTCTGTAATGGAGGAAGTAATGCTAAACGAGTCGGGACTGACAAGTTTCTCTGGATTTCTACAACTGACCATAAATGCACCAAGGTACAATGGACAGGCAAATTAAGATTTAATGATTGGGTAAAGATCAAGTTTGGGAGAATCGATTCGTCAGCTAAATACAAAATCTGGAAGGACTGCATAAAAGAAGATGATCATAAAGGTACTGGTAACGCGGGAATTGGTAACGTACATTGCATAAAAGAAGACTACAGTTACAGGATTGAAGATAATTCTTTCGAACCAAAAGACTATCACATTGATGGAACCACGGACAATGAACCTCGACTAGAGGTATGTAACATTGATGATGAAGAATATGAACGAAACAGATGCAAACTACTTGGGATCCAATATAAAAAACCTCCTCCTATTGTCACCGAAAGGTTCGTATTCACTAGGTACTCCTTAGGTCCGAATGAAAATTTTTGCAAGGTTTCAAAGAAGGGAATCAAGGAATTCCGCCGCACAGCCCCCGATGTCACCTGGATCCGGAATAACTTAATAAAGGATATAGAAAAAGTAGGGCAAGCTCAAAGGCCCCCATAGGAACCCCGCGGTTCTGAGTCTAACTTAAAGACTCGTTAATAAAGAAAAGTGCTCTTTCGGGAGACAACCCGAATTATCCCTTTCTTTTGTTTTTATTTCCTTTCTGTTGGGTTTGTGTTTTCTAACCATTTTTGCAGGAGACAATAAAGTAATTACTGCTGCAGTTGCTGATCCGAACAGAGTTACGGCGCAACTCATCTTGGTGATTACGCCATAACCAACATTTTAGCAGCAGAATTCTTGATGCATTACCAATTACGGCGTAATACCATCTCAGTGGTTACGCCGTAACTATTCGCTTCTCAGCTCATACCAGGTTTTGCAAGTTACGGCATAACTCTCTTATTAGAGTTACGACGTAACTCTCCTCTGCTTTAATTCTTTCATTTTAAAACACAGTAACCTTGTATTAGTTTTTAAATGAACTTTGTGGGTGTGTTCCCTGTAAACCCTCATGAGACTTTACTCGTCCACTTGGGACACCAAGTGGTTTAAAAGGCTTGTTGCATTCGCTAAATGCAACCGTGATTCCTACGAAAGTGAGTTAGGTTTGTTTTTCATTTTATTTTTCTTTTTAGAATTATGCTTGTCGGTATTGTGATTTCAGGGATTGAAGTTTGCTCATGACGCTTTAACGAAGGCACGATCCTTTCTCGTGGGCCTTCTTCTTTTTGGAGCAAATTTCAGGGAAGTTCTCGCTCTAATTCTACCTTTCTCTTCACCTTTATTTTAATGCCTAGTACAAAAGGGACTTCGTACAATTCAAGTGGGGGGACGGGAGTAGAATTATCTCTTGAACTTTATTTCGCCCTCATTTTTCTAGTTTATTTTGAAAAATTATGCCATTTTTTATATTTTGACATGTTTTTCCGAACCTAACTAGATTAGACCTTAGCCGAGCACATACAACCCTTGATATTACATGGTGAGATTAGCCTTATCCGCTTCCTATATTTTACCCCAAATCCACCAAATTATGAGTGTGCCGGTAGCTTGTAAACTTTAGAACTTGGCCTTTGCATCATTTCGAGACCATATACGAGGTATGTTGAGTTAGCTCGATGTATTTGGACTTTTTAGTTTTAGAAGGCAGTATTATAGGATTATCACCCAAACAGCCTACCATTGTAAGTCTATCGATTAGTCACCTCGACTTTTCGACCCCCTTGTGAAACCCTTTTGTTGCACTCACCTTTAGTGCAAGATACCCCTAGATACACCCTTCTGAGCCATTCCTTTCATTTTGTCACCCCAATATATTGTTTCATTACACCCTTACACCTTAGCCTACCCTGTAGTCTTTATTTGTAATTGGGAAGTCATCATTTGCCTGAGTTCAAGGTTCGAGTAGAAAGGTTTGGAAATCACGCTTTCATCGACAACAATTATGAAGATCATTGAAGACCCCCCGAATTCCCTTTGTTCATCTCAAGTGGGGGGATGTTATGTTATCAGTTATGATTCAAAAAAAAAAAAAAATAGTTGATTCAGTTATGATTTTGTAAAGTGCAATGTTATAAGCACTATTGTATGAGCTTTATTGTTTAGTATCGACGAGGCCACCTCGGTCACATTTGAAGATTGGAGTTGGAGTAATACCAACTGAAGAAGAAAAGGTAGTGTGCCCATCACGACGTCCTCTAATGACACATCTACCTTGCATTTCATGATCCGGTCTCTAGACTTCTAAGCTTGAACTTTGGGCGGACGGTAAGTGGTGATGACTTAGTTATAGATATAGACTACCTGCTTGTTTTTCATTTTACACCAGTTATACATCCCATGTCTTATCCTACCCTTTAGTCATGAAGCATGTCTAGGTGATGCAGCGAGCAATCTTTGGTGTCTTGGCCATGGATTTGGTCATGTATCATTGATTTTGTCCACTTCGCCGTGACATGTTAGTAGTGACGAGTCACCCCTTAACCTTTGTCGTGTCTACCCATATTACCTTCGAGAATTGTTTAGCCCTTAACTCCAGTGGTGGAGATTTGTGTAACCGCCAAGCTTATGATAGAATACATGCTATGACTGTGCGATTGAGTGATCACCCCGAAATTGACACTTAGAATAGTTGAGAGATTTGAGTGTTTGTTCCCCTTTAGTGAGGTGTTCGGCTTTGTTTTATTCTAGCATAAGGGATTTGTAAACTCATATTTTCCAGGTTTTGGGATATATCTTTTTAGGAATCTATCTAATAAGGTCTACTTGAGGGCAAGTAGAGTTCAAGTGGGGGGATATTTGGTAACTTCAAATAGTCCTGAATATTAAGTGTCAATTTCCCCCGTTAATGCTCGTTATTTATATCATTTATATGGATTTACGCTTGTTTTCCATTGTTTTACACTTTCAGGTAAATTGCGAGCATTGGAGCTAAAGAGACGTGGAAATGGAAACATTACTAAGGATTTATCACAGTATGCTTATTTTGAAGAGGTTACGGCGTAACTCGTCTCTCACATTACGCCGTAACTATTGCGTGACCCTGAAGTCCAACTCATCAAGAGGTTACGGCGTAACTCCTTCCAAAGATTACGACGTAACTCCATTAGGTCAAAAGAGGTTCCACGCCGCTGATACTTACGCCGTAACTACTGCATCACTTACGACGTAACCAGGTTTATTGAAGACTACGGCGTAACCACTTATAAGGTTACGCCGTAACTAGCTGATCTAGTGCTTTTATGACGAAATAGAAGGTTACGGCGTAACTCATCTATTGGTTACGCCGTAACCCAGACCTAGCCTATAAATACCCCACGAATTCTAGCATTTCTAATCATCCCATTCCACACACAATACTCTGAGAACGTGGGAAAATACTCAAGGAAGGTCTAGGGAAGCATACAGAGCTGTTTCCAAGGGAGAAGTCACACCATTACGATAAGCTTTAGCGTTTATTATTTCTTTTACTTTCGATTCATGTATTTCGTACCTTTGAATATTGAATTGATGTGCATGATTAATATGAGCGGCTAAGCACCCTTTGGTGCTAGCCTAGTTATGATTCCTTAATTGTTCTGTTTGCGTTTACCTTTACTTCCGTACAATTATTTCTAAGTGTATGCATGCATAGTTCTTTGGTAGTCACCCCTGGTTCGGTAGTTTTGAATGGCGGTAGAGGCCAATTGCCTAGGAGATATGACCAACTAACCCTAGTTGAGCGGACTGAGACGGGAAGGGTAAGATAGGACCAACTGACGACCCTTTCTACTTGTGCGATTTGACCAACTGATCACCTATCGTTTGGATGAACTTAAGAATTGGGGGGTGTATTGTCTAAGTTCCTAACGGTCGGGCACTCACTATTTAGAATCTAGCATGTAGCGGTACTTAATGACTCGGCTTAGGGGACCAGGAACAACAGGACTTATGACGGTGCACCTGATTTCTCCTGTGGTGGCATCTTTGCTGATAGGTTAGGGCGAATTGACCAAATGCTGTCCTCTCGAATTTGACCCCACCTAAAGTAATTGGAAGTAGGTAGACGTAGATATAACTAGTTAGGAGGATTAACTAGGTTAGCACCACTATTCCTCCATTGATTCCCTTTCTACCATTTAATTGCTTTTATATTCTGCATTCGTAGTTTAATTAATTAAAACCTTATCAAACCATTTATATTCTGTGACAATTAGACTTAGTAATTATCCGACACACATAGCTCTTGGGACGACCTCGGCTTTACCATTTACTACACTACACACGACCGGGTACACTGCCCGTTAGTGCATTAGGGTAGACCATAGGTATAACGAGACACTATAAATATTAAGACCTGGTCAGTAAAACCTGCATCACTTGACCAAGACGAAACCCTAATAACGGCGAGCTGACGGTGTCCCATCCAAAAGGTGACGCCGTCGCACTTGTAAATCTATATTTAAAATTCAATTTTTCTGCATTTAGAGAGGTAGACTTTTGGAGTAAATAATTCATTTGTAGTCCGATTTGGACAGTATCTTAAGGTCCCAAACCCTATTTTACACATCGTGATAAGTATTTTAATCCAAAGTATCATTATGTCTTCAATTGATTGTGTGTATGCTTGCTTGTTTACCATGTCTAGCTAAATTTCTTGTGTATTTGCTTAGATCTTTGAAACCTAGTTGTTGATTGTTGTTAGGTTGTTTCTTATCTTAATTGTTAATTAGCTTAGGAGTGCAACTAGGCATCATTCGTTGTATTTAATGCATGAGTATGCTTATTGAAAGTGAGGCTTATGGATGAAATAACTTAAGGGCTTGCGGATTTCGTATGCTAAAACCGAGAGACAACCTCAGAGAATTAGGGACTACGCACTCCCTACGACCTTTAGGAATACAACGCGTTAAGATAAGGTGTGACAATTCAACCGACCAATAAAAGATAACTAGGGAGTAATAGTATCTAGGTAAACACATTTTTAATCATCATACGATCACACATCAAATAGACATAACTACCCATAGTATTAGATAATTAGATAAGTAGAAGTAGAGTAATCGGTAGAAGTACCACCCCCAACCAATTGCCCCGAGATTTTACCTTAGCTTTCTAAAAAAACCAATAAAAGATAAAAAAGAATCATCCTCAACCCCCACCTTTTCGTCATACATTTCTTGCTAGCATTCCTATTCCCCTAGAGAATGATATCAATCCCCGAGGCTTAACCAATACTACACTACAATGATTAGGTTCACTGCCTAGGTGGTTGAAAAACTTGCTCGAAGAAAAGAAAGTTTCCTTTGACCCCGAACGCGCTTCGTACGCGCATCAAGTTTTTGGCGCCGCTGCCAGGGAATAGAATAGCTAGTTAGACTTTATCTCGTTTAGGTTCCCTTGCTTGATTCCTATCAAGTAAATTTTTTTCTCATTTTCATTAGCTTCCTTGTAGTCCATCCCCCTTCTTCGTGCCTTTGTTCGTAACCTTGACATTTTTCATCGTGGAAGGTGCCAATCCGCCACCAAACAATAACCCACCACCAAATCAACCACTTCCCATTGACCCACCACCAATTGACCCGTCAAGAGGCCGTACTCTTGGTGAATACTCTAGACCAAGCCATAAAGGCTATAGGAACACCATTGAGCTCCCCGATCAAGCTCAAACTACGGCCCTGCAATCCGACACCATCCGATTGGTGCAAAACGAATGTGCATTCCATGGACTTCGTTCCGAAGATCCTAATCAGCATCTCAAGGACTTCCTTAAAATTGTTGACTCTATCGACCTTGATGCTACCACACGTGATAACGCTCAAATTGTGCATGTTTTTAGTAGCGTTATTCGTGCTTTTATGTGTGTTATTTGGTTATAATCATATGCTTTTGATGCTTAATCGTACAAAAGTGTGTTTGCTAGTTCATTTGTAGCCAAGTACAGGAAAGTGGAGAAAAAGACGGAAAATATGAAGATTTCTCCATATACGAAGAATTCCCGACAAAAGCAAGACTTGTGGAGTATATTCGAAAAGATAAAGTCATCAAGATGGTGGTCCAAAGACTCAAGAATGAAGTTCAAGAAGGAAAACGAGAAAGAAATGAAGAAATGAAGCTAAAACGAAGACATATTGGAAGACTCGTTGTTCCCGACACACCTTCACCATTTTAGCCATAACTTTTGCATACGGACTCCGTTTGACCCCCGGTTCACGGCCACGGAAAGCTAAGAGAAAGATATACAACGTCGGAGTTTGTTATTTTCTATAAAAAGGCTCCAACTGTTTGGTCAGGCCCCGCAACTGAAACGGTTGGAGAGTAGTCAAGAAGACCAACCGAAACGGTTGGTGCCCAACTGAATCGGTTGGGAAGCCCTGGACAACTATTTCTTCATTAATAAGAATCCAAACTTGTCCCAAATGATTCTAGGTCCTTCCCACTCAGTTTCTAGTCCCTTCTAAGCTCCTTGGAGGCCAAGTTCAATATTTAATACCCTAAGCCTTGAGAGTAGTATAAATAGCACTCATTTGTGCTTGTTTTCATCATCCCTTCTCCATCCTTCTCACCCCTTTCACCCACCACTCACCTCTAGATATGAAATTCAAGCCTCCACCCTTAAGGACGAATTTCCACCTATTACAACATCCCTCTCTCAACTTACCTTCACCAAAGGTGTGAAATTCGAGCCTCCACCCTTAAGGATAAATTTCCACCAAAATTATCTCTCCCAAAAGACCACAAACCTCTGCCATTTCCAGAAGTATGCTTGGTTAGAAGTTGTAGTTGATTGGAGGCTTGAAGGAGTGCTATAATCCTTCATCTTTGCCTATTGTAATTCATACTTTGGGTAAACCTTGTTACTTTTATATTTTAAGATGTTTGTTATTGATATGATTGTTGAGATTTTGTGTTTGATTTAAATAACCATGAATGTATTGATACTTGCTTGTTCTTATATTGCTTTTCTTGTTGGTTTGATCCGTGACAATCATAACCATCAACTTGTTACTTGCTTAAATAAACAAACGACACTTTTAGTGCAACCAAGTCTCCTGGGACGACCTTGATTTACCAAAACCTATACTACAACTCGACTAGGGTATACTTGCCCGAATGTGTTCCTAGTTAACCGGTAATTCTTGATTATAAATTTAAAACCCCGATGGAACCCATCAAGTTTTTGGCGCCGCTGCCGGGGACTTGCGTTTGTATTCTTGTCTTTGCTTGTTTGTTGAATTGTTTGCTTGAATTGATTGCTTGTTTGCTAGTTTGTTCGAATGATATATAGATCTTGCTCATGAATGATTGTTTCTTTGCTCTTGTTTGATTGCTCTTGATGTTTGCTCATGATGTTTGCTTAAATTGCTCCTTTGCGTTTTTTTAAAAAAAATCTCTCATTTTCTCATAATTGCTCAATTGATCTTGGCATCATAATCAAGTTTTTGATGTTGGGATTTCAATTCATGTGTTCTAAAAATGCTCCTTTCAATGACTGCTTTCAAAGTGTGCTAAAAATCATTTGCGAAAAACCCCACCAAAACCACCCCGAATCAACCAACCGATCGGTTGGAACTCCAACCGGATCGGTTGGAAGCCTCGCACTTAATAAAATCCACATGAACCGATCGGCCTGTACCCGCAGCCGATCCGGTTGTGTGTTCTGTTTAAAAAAAATAAAAATTAAAAATTAAAATTAGTCCGTGTGTTTCTTGTTTCGTGTTTTTGTGTTTTATATGTTATGTGGTCTCTTGCATGTTTGTGTTTCTTTTTGTTTTTGTTATTTTTGTTTATATTAGTTTCGTATTAATTTTAAATAAGATTATCTTGTTTTAGATTGTCTTGTTTTAATTTGTTTTACGTGACTAATTGTGTGTCCTTGCATCTATGTGCTTGTGACTTTCTGTGATCATTATTTTATTTGTTTGTGCCTTTATTTGTTTTAGGTGTCGTATTTTGTGTTTGGTGATCTTGTAAGTATGGGTTTATGTGTTTTATTTAGTTATTTTTATTTTCGTGTTCGTAACCTTCTTCGTTCTTGTTTTGTTTTATCAATTAAAGGTTTTAAGTGAAACTTGTTTTCAAAAAAAAAAAAAAAAAAAAAAAAAAAAAATCCGTTTTCATTTTTTTGTTTTTGTGTTATTGTGTTTAGATAGAATAAATTTAAATGTCTTTTTGTTTTTGCAAGAGTATCATTTATTTTATGTGGTTTTTCCATTTTAAATTTTGTTATTTTAGTACATTGTAAATAAATAAGTGCTTGTTTTTAAAAATAAAAATGTTTCGAACTTTGTGGGTATGTTCACTGGAAACCCTCACGAGACTATAACTCGTCCACTCGGGCCACCGAGGGGTTTAAAGGCTTGTTGCATACGCTAAATGCAACTGTGATTCCTACGAAAGTGAGTTTTAGAATTTTACGCGTTTTTGTAGTTTAGTTTATTTTTGCAGATTTAATAAGCTCTTGGAGGAAGGATTGATTGGATTATTGGTGACCTTACACTCTTGGTTGGATATGTTGGATGAGGAATCGATTGATCTCACACGCTTATGCTAGCCCTTTCTTAGCACCTTATCATTTGGAGTTCAATCGTGATTTCTTGGCCCGGGAAGTTTCGTTTATCTCAGACTTATAGTTCTATTTTTCCCTATCTTACATGCTTCGTAGTTTATTTTTCACAATTGCTTATTTTGTTTCTTTGTTATTTTTCCTTTGTTGGTTTGTTGGTAACTTATTTTATAAATTGACTTCTTTTAGTCCCTCGAAAGTAAGGCTCACCCATTGTAAACAAACTATGTGAGAGGTATAAGGCGGGTCTCCCTGATTCCCTAAAGAAGTTGGGTTTTTAATATGCTTCGCGCTGACCTGCTTCTCCGCTTCTTTGTGCGTTTCAATGGAGCTACCGAGAACTCGTGGGACAAGAATAAGTCATGTTTGGTTTTTTAAAAATAAAAATAAAAAAATTTAAAAAAAATAAAAAAAATAAAAAAAAGGAAAAAGAAAAAAAATAAATCGTAACTAGTTATTTTTTAAAGTTTTCTCGCAGTAATAATAGTAATAATAATAGCATTTTTTTTAGTCGTTAAGTTATTTTTTTTTCTTTTGTGTGCTTAACTTAAGTGTGGGGGGAAAATATTATAGTGAAAAACGAAACTAGTTTTTAAAATCCAAAATGTTTGGGTCAATTTTAATTTTGTGAACTTGTTTGCCCTTGTGATCTAGTTGTTTTCACGTTTTATGGTTAATATATTAGAATAACTGGATCAATCCACTAGTGAAATCGGTAATTTTGAAAAACTCGAGATGTGTCCTGATTAATATTGCAATCCATTCTGGGATCGATGACATTTGCTAGCACATTTTATAGCCCTTCCACTAAATTGTGAGGATTTGAGCCTGTTTCATATATAACATACATCTTTTATGCTTGAATCTTTTGCTATGAGTGTGCCGATGATTTTATTTATTCTAGATCTTGTACTTGTAAATCATTACCAGACCGCAATAAGACCACATTCGTGTGATATAAGTGTATTTGTGTGATAAAGAGGCACCTTAGGAATAAAACCAAATGGCCTTCCGTTTACATTTAATGATATATTAGTTAGCCACATCGGTTAGTTAACCACCCATATGGACCCATTTGTTAGCGCTCATCTTTAGCGCTAGATACCCTTAGTACACCCTTTGAGCCATCATTTTCGTTTTTGTTAAATTCAGAAAAATACAAAAATATTTTACACTTTAAACCTTAGCCTAACCCCCTTGTCAATGTCTAAACGGTGGGTTGCTAATTTCTTGGTTGTTGGATCGTTTTTGATGATTATGAGTTAGCCGCACTTTGCCATTTGTGTGTGCCATTCCGACAAAGATGAAGGTGGCCAACTTCGTATTTTATATTTTTGTGGTGTATGCTCATGCGAAGTGTGGGGGAGATGTGATGTATGAAAAATGAAAAAAAAAATGTGAAAAAAAAGTAAGTCATCAGAAAAAAAAAATGTGACGACAATGTGCTATGTTTGAGATATTGATTAGCCAATGTGCTAAGACGTGATATATGTATTTGGTAATCGATATGTAAAGAGAAGATTGTAACTATAATCATTTTCGGGTTTGTGTATTGTTCGGTTACTAGCAACATGGGTATTAGACTTGATTTTATTTTTTTTAACACCAATTTAATAAATATTCCCATGCCTTATCCCTTCCCTTTTGGCTTTGAGAAAATATGAAGTGCGCGAATATTTTTAGTCACCATCCGGTTCTTGAAGGATCGAATGACGCTCCAGCGATATAGTGCATCTTTTGGTGACCATCCGTTATGCGAATAACGCGCCAGCGATCCAAGGTATACTATAGTGACCATCCGTTGTTTGACTTAATCAAGAATTCGCGCCAGCGATCTATTATATTCTTGTATGTAATGTTTGAACTTAAGCCTTGTAAACCCTTTTAAGCCTAACCCGAATAAAAGCCATCTTTAGATGTTTACACTTGGTGCTTACACCACGTCGGTGGAGTTTTGTTTCTTGTACAAGCCTATGGTAATATTTAGATCATGACTGAGCAATATGAGTGTACTATTCCTTAATATTATCCATCACTAAATAAATTGAGTGTTGAGTGAATTATACATCCATTCCTTTTCGTGAGGTGCTTAACCATGTTATCAAGCAAGAAAATCCATGGGGTATTGTCAAACATCTCGATTTTTCACCTCTAAAAGCTTAAAACGATGAATTTTATCGTGTACTTGTACTTGGTAGATTTGCATCATATTTTTCTAATCATATTTCATGCACCATGTGGGATTTATTTTTCTTAATTTCTAGATTTGCTTGAGGGCATGCAAACCCTTAAGTGTGGGGAGTTTGCGCTCATTTTTCGCTTGTTTATATATATATATATATATAGATAAAAAAAGAGAAAAAAACCAAAAATATTTTAAAATTTTTCTTTTCGTTTTGTCATTTAGGTATGTGTTTTAATTTTTTCTTTTCTTAGATTTGCTTGAGGGCAAGCAAAGTTTAAGTGTGGGGGAGTTTGATAACGCTCAAATTGTGCATGTTTTTAGTAGCGTTATTCGTGCTTTTATGTGTGTTATTTGGTTATAATCATATGCTTTTGATGCTTAATCGTACAAAAGTGTGTTTGCTAGTTCATTTGTAGCCAAGTACAGGAAAGTGGAGAAAAAGACGGAAAAAGAAGGAAAATATGAAGATTTCTCCATATACGAAGAATTCCCGACAAAAGCAAGACTTGTGGAGTATATTCGAAAAGATAAAGTCATTAAGATGGTGGTCCAAAGACTCAAGAATGAAGTTCAAGAAGGAAAACGAGAAAGAAATGAAGAAATGAAGCTAAAACGAAGACATATTGGAAGACTCGTTGTTCCCTACACACCTTCACCATTTTGGCCATAACTTTTGCATACGGACTTCGTTTGACCCACGGTTTGCGGCCACGGAAAGCTAAAAGAAAGATATACAACTTCGGAGTTTGTCATTTTCTGTCAAAAGGCCCCAACCATTCGGTCGGGCCCCGCAACCGAAACGATTGGAGAGTTGTCAAGAAGACCAACCGAAACGGTTGGAGATCAACCGAATCGGTTGGGAAGCCCTGGATAGCCATTTCTTCATTAATAAGAATCCAAACTTGTCCCAAACAATTCTAGGTCATTCCCACTCAGTTTCTAGTCTCTTCTAAGCTCCTTGGAGGCCAAGTTCAATATTTAATACCCTAAGTTAGGGCTGATCATCGGGCGAAAACCGGACCGGACCGAGAAAAACCGGACCGGACCGAGACCGAATCTGGCAAAAAACCTAGACCGAGACCGAGACCGTATGTGGTCGGTCCGGTCCGGTCCGGTCTGGTCTCGGTCGGTCCGACGGTCGGTCCGGTCCAACAAGGCTAAATTTTCGGTTTGTGGTCCGGAACGGACCGGACCGAGACCGAATTTTTCCAAAAATGGTAGACCGAGACCGGACCGCCGGTCCTTCGGTTTGGTCGGTTTCGGTTAGGTCCGGTCGGTCCGGTCCATCCGGTCCGTTTGCTCACCCCTACCCTAAGCCTTGAGAGTAGTATAAATAGCACTCATTTGTGCTTGTTTTCATCATCCCTTCTCCATCCTTCTCATCCCTTTCACCCACCACTCATCTATAGGTGTGAAATTCAAGCCTCCACCCTTAAGGACGAATTTCCACCTATTACAACATCCCTCTCTCAACTTACCTTCACCAAAGGTGTGAAATTCGAGCCTCCACCCTTAAGGACAAATTTCCACCAAAATTATCTCTCCCAAAAGACCACAAACCTTTGCCATTTCCAAAAGTATGCTTGGTTAGAAGTTGTAGTTGATTGGAGGCTTGAATGAGTGCTATAATCCTTCATCTTTTCCTATTGTAATTCATACTTTGGGTAAACCTTGTTACTTTTATATTTTAAGATGTTTGTTATTGATATGATTGTTGAGATTTTGTGTTTGATTTAAATAACCATGAATGTCTTGATACTTGCTTGTTCTTATATTGCTTTTCTTGTTGGTTTGATCCGTGACAATCATAACCATCAACTTGTTACTTGCTTAAACAAACAAACGACACTTGTAGTGCAACCAAGTCTCTTGGGACGACCTTGATTTACCAAAACCTATACTACAACTCGACTAGGGTATACTTGCCCGAATGTGTTCCTAGTTAACCGGTAATTCTTGATTATAAATTTAAAACCCCGATGGAACCCATCAACACGGGAGACTACGCGTTTGCGTCTCTTCCAATTCCAAGCTAGTAATTGGCTTGAGCGACTTCCCGCCGGATCCATCTCAAGTTAGGATGATCTCACCACTCGTTTCCTTGCCCAAATTTTCCAACCGGGGAGAACTACCAAACTTAGGAATGACATCTTGATGTTCCAACAATGTCAAGAAGAAACTTTCTACAAGGCATGGACTCGATTCAAGGACTTACTCCATAAAGTCCCTCATCACGACATCGATCTTTGGCTTCAAGTCCAAATCTTTTACGATCATGTCAATTTCTCATCTAGGCAAACCATTGACCAAGCGGTCGGTGGCAAACTTAGTGAACTCACCGCGAAATAATCGTGGGGTACAATAGAGGACCTTGCCCTCTATGACAACGAAAGTTGGAACGACCCCCGATAGTTGCCCAAAACTGTCAAGGCAATCTCCTTGCCTCCCATTGACTCACAATCTTCCAATCGTAGGATGCTCGAACTTGAAGATCAATTTAAATTCCTAATGAGCTCCTACGAGAATCCTAAATCTTCACACCAAGTGAACAAAATCACTCTACCTTGTGAATTATGTAGTGGTCCCCACGACACTCGTGATTGCACAAAACTCCCCGAACAAGCTTTTGCGGACTACGCCTCCACGCGTACCAACGGAGCGGGAGAGAAGTGGTACACTTTCAAGCCCGAGCAAAACAACTTAGGAAATTCCTACAACCCCTCATGGAGAAATTGCCCTAACCTTTGGTGGAGCCAAAACTCAAACCCGCCCCAAAACTCATCTAGTCCACCCAATAGGTCCCAACCGAACCACACTTCCTACAACAACCCTCCAAACACCGGGAATTCCACTAGTCTCGAGGCAATGGTGTCCAAATTCATGTCATCTTAAGAAGCTCGATTGACTAAGCTTGAAGCCGATTTCAAGCAACGACAAAGCAAGATGACAACCAAGCTCGACGCCCTCTTAAAAGCCTTCAATGACCGGGAGATTGGAGCACTCCCGAGTGACACTATAAAGAACCCAAAAGTGAATTCATCCATTCTTATGTAAAATTATATATACTACCTCAGACTCTCATTAATATTTCTTCTTTAGAAGAATTCACCTCCAACCTACCATGTTAACTTATCGACAAATATTGATAGTTTATCACTGAATACTTTCTACACTTCATCTCCTTAATCAGATGGTATGCTTTTTATGCTTTATACAAGTTGAAGGCTTTTTATATAGTCCTTGGCCAAAATTATAAGACAACATCAATCCCACATTATACAATCTGACTTAAAGCTTTACTGCCATTAATAATAAGCATTGTGATCCAAAAGCTACTCAATATATAGATTGCTTTCTGAAAGATACAATTAAATAAAAGGATAAAAAAACTTTTTTGGTTTTTGAACCCATTAATTTTATGTTAAAATGTAACTAAATTTGGTTATGTACCTACTTAAAAAAAACTTTTGGCTCTGCATTCTGTCAACGGGGGACCATAATCCGAACTATTGATTCACTATTGCATCAAGTTTCGTAGTAACACCGTAACCCAACCGTCAATATTCCAACATAAGATTAATATTAGTTTACCTAAATGGGCAAATGATAAAAAAAAAATCATATTTGCCATCATTTGCTCTTGTGGGTAACGAACACAAATTTTTGCTTCTGTGGGTACTATACTTTCAAATTCATCCTCTTTAGGGGTACTATGTGACATTTTTGCCCTTCGGGGAAAAAAAAAATTTCTATTAGCTAAAAGAGCAAAAATGTCCAAAAGTTTCGTAGAATACCCTAAAGAGGATGAATTTGAAAGTATAGTACCCACAAAAGCAAAAAATTTTGTTCGCTACCAACAAGAGCAAATGATGTCAAATATAATATATATATATATTTTTTTTTTATCATTTGCCCTACCTAAATTATCGATGCAAAAATATAACAAATTTTTATGATTGAACTTTTTAAATATAAATAAATAAAATAAAAAATTAAATAAATAAAAATAATAAATTAAACTATTTGTTTTCTAATAAATAAAAATACATTATTCAAAAAATTAGAAAAAACCCTGTGCGTGCACGGGGGTGTTATAACTAGTACATTACTAAGATATATTAGATATTGAACATGTTTTCGTAAATTAGTTTGAAAGCATTTTTCCACGGTTGTTAGCATGGTCTTTTTATGAGGCGTCATAACATCGATGTGGTCGGAGCACCACATCACTACCACATGACCATATCCAAAGCTCTTGTAAGTTTAGGCTTATGAGCTTTTTTATGAAAGCTTTTGCAAGCTTAAATGTTGAGGTTATTTAAGAAAATATAGGCTTATTTGAAGGGCTGGTATGACAAAAGACAAATCTAAACCCAAAACTTCTATTTATAAACCTTGTTTATTATGACTTTTACGACTTATGAGTATTATATAAACCCCACAAAACCCATCGATCTCCCATATTTTCTTCCTGTTTCCTCACTGTGATTATTCGTCAGTTTGAAGGTATGAGTCAATGATACTTGTATATATTATTAGAGTTCTTTACTTTCTTTGTTAAAGTCCTAGAAAAGTATATTTATTACACCATAATTCAACCTCAAAACTAATGTTAAATTTATAAGATAAGCTTAATTGTGAGTTTAGCGTCCATGTTTAGCAAGGGTTATGATTATGTTGTATATTGTCAAAACTATGTTCTATTATAAATAGACATGCGATTTTATATGTAATATTGATAAAATAAGGGAAAATTCTAAAAATGCATTTTTCGCTCAAGGTGTCATCACTTTTTAGGAAAAAAGTTTGGGTATTTCCAAAATAAACTTTGAGACTTGCGACTTTATCCTTCCAATGTAATAGTGACACGTGTCCTGACACTTTTCAGATTCCAATCATTTTCGTACCTATGAATTTTAGTCGACTAATATCCAGCGACTTTTTAAGATTCGCGCGATTTTTTTTTGATATTTTCGAGAAAAAAAGTCAAACTTGAAAAAGTAATATTTTATTCCTTTTGCTCCTTTCCAATGTCGAGCGACTTAAGCGAATTAATTTTAGCGGTTTTTGGCCAAATAGTAGTTTTGTACTTTTTCCCAATTTTTACACCACGGTAAAAATACTTTTTACTTATCACATATCTTTCCTAACCAATGAATTAGAATAACACATACATTACACCCCCATTACAAAATTACTCCTACAAGTCAAGAACCATCGTCTTCTCGAAATCCTGCAAAAAAAATGTTTCGTATTCGGGTATGTTTTTTTATGTTGATATATATAAATTGTTCGTATATTTGTTTTTCCCCTTATTTATTTGAAATTAATCATGTTTAATAGTAGTTTTGCAACAACAATTTTGTTTATTTAAGTTAGCAAAAGGTTACAAAATTGTGTTTGGGTTTGTAATTTATCTGGTGTCTGAGATGTGATTCTTTGTTGTTCTACCTTTTTGAAAGTATACTTGGCATTTGTTACAAAATTGTAGTGTGAGGCTTGGATGATTGAATGCAGTTTTGTTACTCCCATTATATGTTATTAAGTAGAGTATTTTTTATTTTATTTTATTTATTTATTTATTTATTTATTTTATTTTTTCATTTGTAGGAATATGAGGCGAAAATCATCATCAGAAGTAAACCAAACTACTTTTCTTTAATAAAATCCAAGTTGGATAAAAATCGAAGGAAGTTGTTTAGGGAAACTTGTTTCGGTAAATGGTTGGACCTTTCTTATTTTGACCACGAAGCACATATGATAGATTATGTTTTACAAAAACAATGTTATCCGAATGAAAACCATTATGATATGCCGATTGTATATTATATTGATGACCGTCCCCTTCATTTCGGTCGTCCAGAGTTTTCGCTTATCACTGGTTTTAATTTTGGAAAAGTAAGTTTTGAAAAATATGGATCCGGACACCTCAATTTTATGTCAAGGGTTTTCCCAAAACATTCAGGTTCAAAAATTACAAACTTAGATATTCTTGGCCTAATTGAGGATGAAGAGGCATTTGGTATCATATGCGACGAAGATGCAGTACGTCTTTGTCTATTGTTAGCTTTGGAGGTTATCTTCATGGGCAGATTATTGGTTCAGGAAGTTGATGTTTCTCTCATGCGATTAGTTGAAAACCTAGATGATTGGGATGCCTTTCCATGGGGAGAGCATATTTGGAGGCATTTGTATGATGAAATTTTGGATGTTGCAGATAAACACAAGTGGGATTTCCTTCAAGGTATTAACAAAGACCACAAGTTTGTTCCAACCTATACACTGTCAGGATTCGTTTGGGCTTTCAAGGTTAATATTTTATATATCAATATAAACTGGATTCATTTTGTGTATCAATATTTTATGCTATTATTTTTTATTGAAATTCCAAAATCCGTATAGATTTGGATACTGGAGTCTTTTGAAAGAAGCATTCTATGGTGGAATAAAGTTCCTGATATTATGCCAAGAGGAGTAGCGTGGTCAAAGAATACACCCTTCAAAAGATCTGATTATAAGTTTCTTTTTGGAAAGGTAAAAGTAATATATAAAATTTTCTTATTAATGCAATCTTTTTTTCTACATTAATGCAATCTTTTATTGAACATTATTATTTGTTTTTTAAGGATTCGAATCCTGTTAAAGAACTGACACCGACAATAGCTGAGAGGAGATCTGATTGGTATATAAAGTTTACGGCATTTTTCCATGATTACATACCTAGAACTCCACCAGTGAAAACAACACATCTCTACGACGAGTGGTTGAAGAAGATGGCCGCAGCACGCAAACGTGGCAAGACTGAAAGGAAACATTTACCTATTATACGCAGGAGTGAGAGCAGTATAATAGAGATCAGCATAACACAGGATCGTGTTATTACAGAGTTAAATAAGCGTTTGTTCAAACTTGAGACAATTATTCAGGTTATTTAAGCATTTGTTCAAACTCATATACCCATCAATAATCACACGAATACTGATAATAATATACGTCCCTTTTTTCAGGTTCTTGCTCGAGAAAGAAATGGGGTAATATATCCTTCTTCTTTTTTTTATCGTATATATACTTTGACATTATCAGGAAGCTGCTAGCAGTGGATTGAAAACCACTAGCAGTGGTTTCATATACTCTAGCAGTGGATACACGAAATTTACAAAAACAGCCCTTCAAGTATTATCAGGAAGCTGCTAGCAGTGGATTGAAAACCTCTAGCAGTGGTTTCATATACTCTAGCAGTGGATACACGAAATTTACAAAAACACCCCTTCAAGTATTATCAGGAAGCTGCTAGCAGCGGATTGAAAACCACTAGCAGTGGTTTCATATACTCTAGCAGTGGATACACGAAATTTACAAAAACAGCCCTTCAAGTATTATCAGGAACCTGCTAGCAGTGGATTGAAAACCTCTAGCAGTGGTTTCATATACTCTAGCAGTGGATACACTAAATTTACAAAAACAGCCCTTCAATTATCCATTATCTTTCGTATATATCCTTTTTATAAATACTTATTTTCATTCTTAGGAGAAATTGGAGTTAAGTAATGATCTACGGCATCTTAGTGCACAGTTTTGTGATGAGCTTAATCATGATTTTCTTGACTTGTTTGAGTCAAGTCAGTCAAGCATTGATACTAGTTCATCAGCGCGGCTAGATGAATTTTCTGATGACGATCTTGCAAAGGTAATGTACAAAATCAGTAAACAAGTGTAAAACTCTTTCCGTAGCATAACATATCATAATGCAGTGTTGTAAAAATCGGTCCAGGCGGCCGATTAATCGGCGCATAATCGCTGATCGGCCATTAACCGCCCCGATTTTCCATAATCGGCCTATTTAATCGTTTTGGTCAAAAATCGGTCAATAATCGGTCAACGGACCGATTAATCGTTCAAAATCGGATCAATAATCGGTCAACGGACCGATTAATCGGTCAATAATCGGTCAACGGACCGATTAATCGGTCAATAATCCGATGTTTGTAACTTTATGTTAGAAACTTAGAACTATGTTTATATTTGAAAATTTTTCACTATAAAAATTGCAATCCGATTAATCACCGATTAATCCCCGCCTAACCGATTAATCGCCAGGCCCTACCCAACCGCCTCACGAGCGCCTAGCGATTTTTACAACCTTGTCATAATGATAGGTTATTTATAAACGCTGACAGGAATTTATTATCCAAGAAGAATTAATGTTGCGACATGAAGAATTAGAAAGTGCCTGGTTAAAAGAGCAGCAGTTGATGCAACAAGACAAGAGGTTGAGGATGGAAGAGGACAAGTTGATAATGAGGGAAGAGGAAAAGAGGTTGCAGTATGAAAATGAACGAAAGAAAAGGGGAGAAGCAATCATGAACTCAGATCATATGAAAGCCAGTAGAGCGCGTTTTGCAGTTTCCAAGAGGAGTGAACAACGTTCGGGTGAAGCTAATTCGTATTATTGGACCAATGCATATGCTGAAAAGAAAAGACGATGCTCTAGCTTACCTGATCCAGATATGAGTGAAAAACTTAAATTTGTCACGCCTTGGGTTGAGGTATGAAAAATACTTCTTGACAACCTTTTAAAATATATCTTGTTAATGACAAATGATTATAAGTTTAATCGTTTCATATACTAGGATCTTGCACGCTGCACCAATGCTGTCAACAGAGTTCATTTTACAAATGAATTTGATGAATTTCTTGGACAAATAGGACCACTTAACTGCAAGTTTCCTTGGTGTGACGATGTGTGTGTGGATAGAAGGTTTTGGGAAAGTTTGGTTTGCTTAGACCCGCCTAGGAAAGGTTGGCTAAGGGATGAGGCAAGTACTCATACAACTGTACATACAGAAATGATTTCTTATAAAGTTTATCACACTCATTCATGTTTCGAAATTTACAGCACATAGAGTTGTGGGTTAATTACCTTTGGCATGTTAGGCCCGATACAGCTAATTGGGCGATGGTTAGTAGCTATTTTGTTCAGATTCTGTTACAAAATTCTTTGCCGTTGTGGTATGCTAATGGTGAAAGATACTCTATTCCATGGTCTGACGTTAAGCACGTAAGTAACGATATATATATACATGCCGATTAATAATGCTGATTAGCTTTTGCCATATATTGATATTATGTTTGTGACCCAAACGTTGTAGGTTTTCATGCCGATTAATGAAACTGACGCTCATTGGTTTGTTGCCCGTTTGGAGATAGACACTGGCATTGTTACCTTTTATGATAGCGGTCAAACTTTTGATGAGGAATGGCGAGAGTTTTATATCAAACTGAGGGAGTGTTTACAGGTTTGGCTATTTATTCATATGTCATAAGAATTAATACATAACCGTTTAACCAGCTTTTAAAACATTAGTTTTTTTAAGACAGTGCTACTTTTGTCCACAGCTACAATTACCTGAGGTCCTAGCACAAGCGCAAGTATTTGAGAAGAAAGGCATTGATCCGGCTAGTTATTTCATTACATTTACTATCGCTGAACAAGTACCGAAGCAGGCAGGGATATTTGGTGATTGTGGTATTTGGGTATGTATTTTTTTATACCGCTTGGCTTTTGGTCTACCATTGGATGTGAAGGATCGTATTCAGGCTGCGCTTTCATACCGTGAACAAATGGCTAGTTTTTTTTTTAAACACCGTGTTTGTGTTTAGCTATGTTCTATTTTTGTTGATGTATTACTTGAAACAAATTGATAACCATATGCTCCCTTGAATGGTTTTGTATTGAACATATTGTATTATACTTGTGTTCAAGCTAAGGTAGTGACGTTGCAAATTTGTTTACTAGTAATATTTTTCTATAAAAATAAGCATCAAACTATATTAAACACACACCAAATTATATATATACAAAGTAGGCCAAACCCATGCATGCTAGTTTACAAGTACTGTCCATTCGGTATGCATTACTCAACATTACACACTAGGCGACTTTTTTTGGGAGAGTTTGACTATATCTTAGATATATCATTTGAGTATGGCTGTAATGTACTTTTTAGACACTTTTTAACTGTTCACTATTTTGTACCTTTTGTATATTTTGTACCTACTAACCAAAACTACCCCATATTTTATCTTACATATATTTTCTGTTATTCAGACTTCTACTAAATATGGCATCAGAAAACACAGAATCAAAGGGCTGTTATGAATTATGGTATCAAGAATGGCTGTAAGTTTGTCCATTTACTTTTTCTCTATTAAATTTTATTCAACAAGGATTTTGTTTTGCTGAATTATATCCATTGTTACACAGAATGTCTGAAAACAGTCAAGATCTTGGGTTTGATGTTTATCATGGCAGTCAGTTTTTTTTTTACCCCTTAAGTTATTTAGGTGGAGATGTTTTACATTTGAGGTTACCTAGGTTGAGTAGGTTATCGTATTCTCAAATATGTGACATGCTGTTGAAAGAAATTAAGGATGATATTTGGGCTTGGTATTTTTGTCTTCCAAGTAGTAGTCTGGAGCAAGGGTTGACCCTTGTAGAAGATGATAATGATGTCAAGAAACTGTATGACATGGCTGAGCTCCATGGTCTAGTTGAGATCTATGTTTGTCATCAGCCACAGGTTCATTTAGTTACTTACTATCACAAGAACTTGTCTTTTGATTCCTCAGACGATGATCTGACGTTTAAAATTAAAAGTCACGAAAAGAAAAAAAAAAAGATGTCGACTGTCTGTCGTTTGAAGAACTAATGGCATGGGAAGAAGAGGAAAAAAATTCACCAGCCTACCTTAGGACACCTTATATCAAGCCCTTTGTTGAAGCTAGTTTATTCAGAGGAAAGTCTGAATTTGGTGGTAATAATGACCTTGAATACATTCCTCCTTGTTTAAGGACTACAGTCCGACCTTATGTGTCGGATGACTTTGAAGATTCTTGGACACAGAACTCCACTGTTACCGAGTGTTTGTCAAACGAACGTGGGTTCGAGGTTAGTCCGTTAAGAGGTAAGAACCTTTTGAACGACTTTGAGGCTGCTGATAATCATGACCTTCGGGATCCACATTCTACTAGTTTACTCCCATCTATTCAAAACAGCCCTTTAAAGTGTAAGAGGTTTTTTAATGACATTGATGGCCTTCCTACAGTTGGAAGCTCAACTGTAGTTCAATATGTGTCCAAGAAAAGTCGTTTTGAAACTGGTACCTTGAAATCTAGGAGATTATTTGATGAATTTGAAGAAGTAGGTAGTAATCAATCTGATGATATAAAGGGTGATGAGGCAATCAGTTTGGTTAATGATCAAGTGATAGTTGCAGATTCCACAGCTGATGGTTCCATGTCATACCCAGCCTCTTCTGATCCAAGTAATTCGAAGGTATTATGAAGGCTACCATGTGGTAGTTATTTGATCTTCCAGGGTGGTATGTACCCTGTTAAACAATTTGTATTTTTGTTCCTTTCCTTGCATGATGACTAGTTAGTGTATGTTACAAACTACACTAACTAGTCATCATGATGAAACAATTTATTTTCAGTATGTGGTGAAGGCTTGTTAGTGTATGTTACAAACTAGTATGTGATGATGCTTCTACTACCATGTGTATGTTACATTGCAATTATTATGATTAAATATGCAACTATCTCGATAACAAAACTACAACAATCATCTCAATAAATTGTTTCATAGATAAGATTTTCCACACAACCATTACATTGTTAAAATTTAGACTCATAACATTTATTATTGAACTATTACATCCATTCAAACAGTACTGCTAGAACCACGTCCTTCTTCAGTTGATTTCCTTTCCTTGAGTTTTTCAAAGTACTCTTCCAGTTCTTTAATCCTTTTTGCCACTGCCCTAACTTTTTCTGGTGTAATGCCATCTTGGTTCTCCTTACACGTAATATCACCATCTAGTTTTTTCTTCTCAGAAAAATCTAAATCCATTGTGGATTGTTGTATGTGTGCCATCAAATTGTCATCAGCATCCTCTTTCCTGTTTGGCACTTGTTCACAATTACCTTTTCCAGATAAGTTCAAAGCCATTGTGGATTGTTGTATGTGTGCCATCAAATTGTCATCAGCATCCTCTTTCTTGTTTGGCACTTGTTCACAATTACCTTTTCCAGATAAGTTCAAAGCCATTGTGAATTGTTGTATGTGGACTATAGAATTGACTGTATTTATGCTTATTTTGTTGACTTGTGTTTAGGCGGGAAAATTATTTTGGCGGGATAATAGATAAGCGTATTTTTAACCGATATAGTATGAGCGACTTTTTTAAAGCGATTTATGAAACACTAAAACCTTATCTTTTAGCTATTTTGGGCAACTGTTAAGGTTCGTGATCCTTTATTGTCATGGTCCCCCATATCAATATTGACTGTCTTTTATGTTTGAATATTCATCATCAAAATTTTAGCATTAACTAACATTTACATGCTTGTAATTGTTTATAAGGTAATCATGGCCATCGAGTTTGTGGTGCGACCAAACAGAAATTTTTACCCTGGGTTTCTTGAGCTTCCTCGATTTGCTGACCGTGCTTTCAATGGGAATCGTCATTTCTATTTAACTGGAATACAAAGACAACGGAAGAAAGTAAGGATTATTGCTCAGTTAGGAGGTCGCATTAGGATTGTAGGTAACAAATGGGTAGAATTTGTTCATGAAAACATGTATACGGATGTTCACATGTTACACTTTGTTCAAGAAGGTGATGACTCTTTTTACGTTACTGGCTATGATTCTAAAGGGTTGGAAGTTGAGGATTATGCTGGTGTAGAAAGTCGTCATATAAGGTTTCAGAGTTATCGGCTGCCATACCCTCAATTTCCACAGTTTATTTATAACAACTCATTTTTTGTTTACGTTTATTTAAGAATACGTGTATTTTGTTACTGTGTATGTTATAATTGTTAATCAGCAGATGGTGTTTCAGACATTGCCCGGTAATTTTCTAGATGGTATTGGGTTTCGTGGTACTGTTGTTGTTGTTGTTGAAGGAATGGAGTTTAATGTGCATGTTACTTGGGCCTATGAACGAGGTCATGATCCTCGTGTTTTGTATGTTATCGATGATGAGATGTGGTCAACTGCTCTTCAATATTCCGATATTGAATTTGGCGATGTTATTGTTTTTACTAAATTGGCAAAGAATAGGTTGAATATAACCGTGTTTGGTTTCGAAGGTGGGGCAAAGATACAGGGGCAGTTTCTTGGTGTGACGCAATTGTTTTTTCCACAAAATGATCTTGATAACGAAGATGGAGGTAGGCTTGAAATCTCATAATCATATTCAATAATATCATAGCATTTATCTTTAAGATTTATTTTGATATTTTTGAAACAGGTGATGAGCGAATGCAACACATTTGCCAATGGATTGGTCACCTTGATCACTTTGGTGAGCGAACTGATGTCTTTTACAGAAGGTCTACTGAAATTCTTCCGTTATGTAAACTTGTAAGTTTGTGTTTTGTGTGCACTTTGTTGTCTATGCATTTATGTAATTATATATAATTTTTGTAATTGTTGCACACCAGGATATTCCAAACCATTTTCTTCAGAATCATCCTATGCATTTTTATCAAAATGCACTTTTTAGGAATGATGAAGTCGAATACATGATGCAAATTCAGATTGAGTATCATAGAGACAATCCATTCCGGGTGAATCATGTTAATGCATTAGGTGACTGGACCTACTTTTTTGAAGATTGTGAGTTTGAGCATGGAAAGATGATAAGGTTTAAGTTCATGTATGTAGAGTCTTATGATGGTTTGGTGTATCCTGTTTTCCATATTTGTTAGGAAATCAGATAAGGTTTAATTTCATGTATGTAGATTGTTATGACATTTTCTCTATATATTTTGTTGGGTTACATGAACAAACTTTTCAGTGGTTAAAGAGTGTATATACTTGTATTCGATTGGACTGTTTAGACTGTTACAAATTTTAACACTTTATGGTAAGTAGGACTTTCACAACACAACCATTATGTTGTAATCCTTCATATTAGTTCATAATATCACTATTTTTCCACTACTTTTGGTAGATGTAATCTTGGTCAACAGATTGGAGTGTCGTTGGTGTATCCACTGCTAGGACATTTCAAACCACTGTTAGAGTTGATGAAACCACTGCCAGAAGAATGAATCCAATGCTTGAATTAAACCACTGCTAGAGTTGATGAAACACTGCTAGAGTTGATGAAACCACTGCCAGAAGAATGAATCCAATGCTTGGATTAAACCACTGCTAGAATTAAACCACTGCTAATACTGTTGTTTAACCACTGTTTGTATATTGTAAGGCTGGTTCCAGTCGCGACCTGGGACGAACTGGGACAACCTGCGCCACGTCACATTTCTCTCTCCAACGACCCAAGAAAACTTTTATTTTAAAATCATTTTTAACATAAACTAAAATTTCATTAATAATTAAAATGTTACAATGCTAAATAAAAACAATCCGAAATACGTAAATCATAAATCTAACTTATTTTGGTGCTGGCGTTGTTCGTTATATTCGAAACACACCGCCACAAGTTGTCAGCAACCTCGCGATCTTTGCGTGCTTGATCTTTCAAAAATTTGTCGATGACAGCTTTTCTTTCAATGGTAATGTAGTTGCAAATCTGGTAGTTTTGTCTCATTTGTTCCTTTTCCCCCTTTGCCTGGTCAAACAATTTGAACGTACACTTGCATATCTTCAACACAATGGGGGAGACGGCAAGCCATATTAAATCTTGTGGGAAGTATTTTGATCTTCAATTGTGTTTGAAATTGTGTGTTAAAAAATGTGTTTGAGGTGAAGTTGGTATTTATAGAGCGGTAAAAATTGTTTTGAAAATGTTTATTTTTGTTAGTTTTTTTTTTTTTTTTTTTATATTTACTGACCAAACGGTTGTTGCTTTTAGGGGAAATATTTATTGCATACATTTATACGACAACTGTAATGTACTATCACATATCCCAAAATATTCTGAGCAACTTTTTAAAAGCGCCTTTTTTCAATTTAGCGATTTATGATACACTAATAGTTTGTCTTTTATCTTTTTGTACCCACATTCACTTCCTACCGACCAGAACCCTATCTTCTTAATAATCTAATACAACTGTCGTTTTCGTTCGATTATTAAAATTGAATTGTGCGAAAGGTTCGTCATACTTTATTGTCATGGTCCCCCATATCAATTTTGCCTATATTTAATGTTTCAATATTCGAACCTAATTAGGGTTTACATTTAAAATTATTTTTACTTTAAGTATTGTATTTTACGTGTTCCTGTAACAGGATGGCACCTATTTGGAGTTCAGATCCTCGTTACCTGTTTGACGTTCATCTTTTGGGGTAGTTTTATTTCCAACCGTTGAGGTATGAAAATGGGGGTGTTTTTTATTGGAGTTTGTCCAAGGATAGGAAGGTGGACTATAATAGTATGTGCCAGTTTCTGAAAGAACATACTGAGCTAAATTTCCATTCGTTGTTTTTCTGTTTACCACAATGTCAATTAGAGGTAGGATTGAAACTAATAGAGTGCGATAGGGATGTGGCTGCCATGTATGACCTTGCTGATCGATATGGGAAGTTGATGATGTATATGGCTGATGAGTGTGTAAATACTCATCATTTTTGGTTTAATCTGAACTGCAAAACGTCTAAAAATGCTCAGAAATGCATCAAAATACTGAAAATATCTCAAAATGTCATTTTATATGTTTCAGATGCAAAATGTTTAAAATCAGATGAAAAATGAGCAAAGTTTGCATAATTGGCAGTTTCAGTCCCCCAAGTTTCTAAAATTGTCAAAAATAGTCCCTGAGTCAAAATTTCAAAAGAAAAGTCACCAAAGGTCCTTTTTAAATCATAAGTTGTCAAATTTAGTCCTTTGGTGAAAAATATCAAAAGTTTGAGAAAATTACAAAAATGGTCCTCCAAGTTTGAAAATTGGCAAAATTAGCCCCTGGAAAATTGTAAAATGGCAAGTTTAGTCCTTGCATTATTGAACTTTGTCACTTTTAGTCCTTGGAAGAAACCTTTTGAATTGGCAGGAATGGTCCTTTGATTTTCAGCATTTACACTTTAGTCCCTTGGATTATTAAACCTTTTAAAACCCTTTGGACCCTATCACAAAAGCCATTGACCCCTGCCTTTTTCCCTTTTGACCCCCTGCCTATACCTGTGACCCTTTCATTTTGACCCTTTGGTCAAATAAAGTCAAAAACAGAAAATGGCGCCCCCACCTTATCTCCTTCATCCCCAACTTGTCTGCAACCTCAGGCACCATCACCTCAGCTTTCCACCCCCTCCTCATCATACCCACCTAACTTACCCTCCACAATAAATGCCACCCCCCCCCCCCCTAGTGCCAGTTTTCAGAACCCACAGGTTGAAATTTCCACTTCCCGCCAAAATTGTTAAAACAGGAAATACACTCAAAGCTCTCTCATTGGTTGAATTGAGAGGTGGGATTATCTCAGAAGGCCACGTGGAAGGACTTTCAAGCATAAAAGAGAAGGAAGGAGCAAAGAGAAGTTTTAGTTTTTAGTTTTTATTTTTCTCTTATGTCGTATTTTCTAATTATGTCTTAGTTAAACTAAAAAGTTGTAATAATTTGTTCTTAAGTATCAAACTCAAGCTAAATTTTCAGTTTATCCAAGTTTTAATCATTAATTCAAAGTATCATTTAGTTTCATGTTTATTTGTTCACTGTTAAAGATTCAAGTTTCTATTTCATAAAGACAAGCTTCATTCAGCTTGTTTATCAGTGTTAACAAGCTTATATAAGCTCTTCATAGCTTTTTATAAGCTTGAAATTTAGTTTCAAACCATTTTGGTTCTTGGTCAACTAAAGTCAAACTTGGAGCAAAAGTAATGCAGAATGGCAACAGGGTTGATTCAGACATGGAAATGGGTTGAAATGGAAGCTATGGGTTGGTTTGTATTAGGTTAGAGGTCCTTGGTTCTCATTTTGCTAACCATTGTGGTTTGGACATTTGTAAGTCAAGATCAAAATTCTTATGCATAATCTGCAATGGTCTTTTAAATCTATTAAAACCTGGTCAAAAAGTAGTAATTCAGATATATTAAGTTAGTGGGATCATTGGAATTAGATAAATGGGAAGTTAGACCAGTTTTACTTGTTAAACAGGTTAATAAGGAGTGTTTGGCTAAACTGATTTAACTGTTATTTAGGTTTAGTCAGTTGTTTCTTAAGGTTGGTTCATATTGGTTAAGCATTTTGGATCTCAGTTGAGTCTTAGGTTTGGTCTGCAAAACCACCTAAGTCAAAATTGTACTTAAATCACTCTTAACTGCTACTGTTGGAGTTTTGTGAATTGCAACTCATTATATTGTGTTTGGATATCATTAACATTGCTTGAAATATACTTGTTACATCATATAACTCCATAATCAGTCATTTAATTTGGATCAAAACTCAGTTTGGTCAAAGTTTATGAGTGTTCTTCAAATAGTCAAAACCTGCAAAACAGATTTTCACAAAACTTGTGAATCAAATATTTGATTCATCTTTGAGATTTAATCTTTCAAACTTTGGAATTCACATCTTCAACTGGTCTAATTTTGATAATAACTTTTTGCTTCAACTGGTTTGGTCATTTTAAGCTTCTAATAAGCTTTTCAAACTAGCACCAATTCCCCTGTTCACACTCAGCATTAACTGAGTGTGAAACAGGCTATTTGTATCTGTTGTATCTGCTTCTAATCAAAGAGTTTGAGCCTGGATTTTTGCACAATTGTAGCTGGTCAGGTAGTGTTTAAGACTGCATAAGTGGTTTTAAGGTTAGCTTATTAGTTGAGCTTGTGCATAAGCTCAAACCTAGGTGGTGTACCACTGTTTGGATAGTTAAGCAGTTGGCATTAGATCATCAATCTGAGCTTAGGACTTGATAGGAGTAGTTGTAATTTGCTGCAATTAGCTTATTATAGTGTACTTGAGCTTCTGTTACTGTTTGGTTGCATCATTAGCTTATTTGCTTATTGTTGGTAGCTTATTACACTAGCAGTTACTCTTTAGCTTTTAATTTTTACACATAGCCTGCTAGTTTCTCAATTTTCATAGATTCTTAATATCATTTTAGATTTTTCCTGAAAATTTCATAATTTTTGGTCTTTATTTGCTATTTTTCTCAATTTTTATAGATTTTAATCAATTTTTAATTAGCTTTTATTGAAAATAATTGAGAAAAGGTTCCAAAAAATAATTTTTCAATTTTCTTAGATTTAGATAAATATAAAAAGTGAAAAAAGTAATTTTCCAGATTTTTCATAGTTTATTTGGTAATTTTTAGTAATTTAATTAGTTTTTAATAGTTTAAAATTCATAAAAAATAGAAAAATAATCAGAAAAATACAAAAATAGTTTTGAAAATTCTAGTTTGATATTTTAGATTTTTCTAAGTCTTAATTTTATTTTTCTAGCTTTATTTCCTAATTTCTTGTATTTTAGGTAATTATTAAATAGTTAAAAATAGTTTTTAATTAATAATAATTAGATAATTAGTTGTAAAATTAATTTTCTTTTTCTTAAAATTTTCTTATATCATTAGGTTTATAAAAATATAATTTTCATATTTTTAGGGTTAATATTGTGTAAGTTTCACGTTTTTGTTTGTACGTCACGTAGTTTTTAATTAAGTTTTATTAAAACAAAAAGAACAAAAACATCATTTTAATAATAGTGATAGCGTTTATTTAATAGATTTTATCTTTTTAGATTTCCTTTAATTTGCATTTAAGCCGTTGTAATTTGTTGGCTTTTCCTGTAGTTATAATCATTCCCAAATATCTTTTCCCGTTCAAATCTCTCGATCACTACACGTCTGACTATTCTCGCACAGCTCGTTGGGACTTAACGACCTGGGGAAACACTTTACTCTCCTGATCTTCATTGCATTCGTGTTTGAGCAGTTTTAAGCTGATTACGGTCTGCCATTCACAAGTGGCAGGCTTGAGTGATTTAGCTTGACTGTTTTGCACGGATCAATGGCACATAATCCCCAAAACTTATTTGATTTTTATTATCAAAATATTAACTTTTGTGATTCTGAAGATGATTATACAACCAAATTGATTATACATGGAAGAAGATTAAAAGATGCAAGCAATATGACATATGATGAGCTTATTGCTTGGGCTGAAGAAGAAGCTAGCGTCCTTATTGATGTTGATGTCGATATGTCTGTTAGCCATAGGGATGTAGTTGCTAAGCCTAAGGTTAAGCGTAAGTTGGTTTTCATTGAAGAGCAAGATAAAGCCTTTGCAGGCGATCGATAAAAAAATTAAGGTGGTGAAAAAAAAAAAAAAAAAAAAAAAATCAAATCAACGCTATTTCTGAGCTGTTAGATTCTACTTTGTGACACATACATCTAATAAACCAGGCGATATATGTGTCACAAAGTAGCATTTAGCAGCCCAGGAATATCGGTTTTTTTTTTTTTTTTTTTTTTGGGTTTTTGTTTATAGCAGACACTTATATTTTACCTGGTGCGTTAAAGTTACCAATTAATTCATATCACACTTACCACGACACGTATCCATATCGATTATACTTTTTTTTGATGGTGTAGGTTATGTTTTCAACACTACGTTACAAGCCAGCATATCAACGGAGCAGGTTATAACACAGGTATGTTCCCACAAAAGTACTTAGACAAACATAAATAAGTAAGTGCATATATATCCAACAAAATTAACCTTAATTGGTTTATAGAACATCCATAAGCATAAACATAAACATCATACATTCCTAACCATATACTAAACTCAAAACATATATGAAGAAACCAGTTCAGTACACCATAGACTTGAGCTTCTCAATGAATGACATAAGCTCCCTTGTTCGCTTCTGCTTGTTCACAACCTTCACCAACATGTTAGCAATGTCTGCCAAATCTTCATTTTGCAAAATATTCAACTGTGAAATACTTTGCACACATGAATCAAAGGGATACAAAAGCTCCAACTCTGCAATCACGAAATCCCTCTCGGTAACACGAGACCTAATATCTTGGGCTTTTTTGGTTAATTCTGCTTCGTCCACCCTAGTGACAGTAACCTCCCTACTAAACTTCTCCACCATCATGTCTCTAACGAGACTAGAACCAGCAGCAGCAGCTAACTCCTGGCAGAAAGGCATTTTTGTAGTCATTTTCTTCTTTTGGTTTCTTTTTTGTTTTTTTTTTATTTATTTTTTTTTTTTTTTTAACAAAACAGCATTTAAGATAGCCCTTTGGTTTATGTGTGTTTTTATATTAGTTATAAGGTCTTGATATGATAGCCACGCATAGTTATTATGGCATTTTGACTTATAAGCCATATTGATTTGATTTGATAGCCAACTTGAACCAAAATAAGTATACTACACTACTTGATGAATTTGTTTACTTGAGGAAATGTTGAACCTTTGTTTCTCTTTAATTTGACAGGTTTACTTGAGGAGACGTGTTTAAACGTATTGCAAACGTGCATGGACTCACAATAGTTGTATTGCTAAATTGTATATTCGACAATTGTATTTAAGTGGGCTACTTTTATATGTCTTTATTTAGTTTAGTTCCCTTTATTTTAAATTGTTGAGCGATATTTTATAAGCATGTATATCACCCAAGTATGTAGAAGAAAGTATGATCTTTATATGCAAAAAGACATTTTTGGTACCCAAAAATATATATGCAATAAGACATGTGTTTAATAGTACTATCACGTAATCCAATATATTCTGAGCGGCATTTTTTAAAGCGCCTTTTTTCTTCTTATCGTTTACTGCCCACTATCACATCGAAGCCCAACAATAACTCTACATTTAGGGCCCCTACATTTATTTACAAGTCAAATGCAAATCTTTTCCGCTTTGAGGTCAAACAACAATAAGTGTAAAAAAGTATTGTCACACAAACCAATGTATGCATCATGTCAAGTACTTTCACATAAAATTTACAAAACAGCCCCCCATGTGGTACATTAAGAGGAAGCTGCTAGCAGCGGGTTGAAGACCACTAGCAGGGGTTTCATAGACGCTAGCAGTGGATATCTAAAATTTACAAAACAGCCCCCCATGTGGTACATTAAGAGGAAGCTGCTAGCAGCGGGTTGAAGACCACTAGCAGGGGTTTCATAGACGCTAGCAGTGGATATCTAAAATTTACAAAACAGCCCCCCATGTGGTACATTAAGAGGAAGCTGCTAGCAGCGGGTTGAAAACAACTAGCAGGGGTTTCATAGACGCTAGCAGCGGATACATCAAATTTACAAAACAGCCCCCCAAGTATACATTATCAGGTCAAGTACAAGAAAGAAAGAAAATCACGTGCTTATATTTACGACTTACATTTTTTTAAAATAATTTGTAATATAAGTGTAAAAAAGTAATGCCCACTATCACATCGAAGCCCAACAATAACTCTACATTTAGGGCCCCTACATTTATTTACAAGTCAAATGCAAATCTTTTCCGCTTTGAGGAGTGTAAAAAAGTATTGTCACACAAACCAATGTATGCATCATGTCAAGTACTTTCACATAAACCGATGAATTCCAAGCGACCTTATTAACGCGCCATTTTCATCTTACCAACTTAAACTGAGTAGACAAACATATTTTGTTTTAGTAACCAAAAATTGGATACAAGGAATTATGAGGTTGATATTTTATTTTATGTTTTTATTTTAATTATGTCGATTATGCGATATAATTTTGCTTTTTTAATTCAACGTCAATGTAGGTTGTTTTGTAAATCACAAAACCCAATCAAAAGAGAAGAGATTGCGACGGTAAGGTTGCGTTTAGTTGAGGGAAAACACCCTTGTTTTTCACAAAATGTTTTGTGGAAAACAAGGAACACAGAGATCGCGTTCAAATTAACGTTTTCCACCAAAATGTTTTGCAAAACACAAATCCCCTATTTCCTAACTTAACAAGGAAAATTACAAAACAAATTTTAGTTGTTTTCCTTGTTTTCCTTTGTAACCCTCAACCCTCCCTCCCTTTCTTCAAAACAGAAAATAGAAACATCAACTAAATGCGTTTTCTATATTTTCAAGTGTTTTGTGGAGATTAATTCTCCTTCCAAATTTTTACAAAACTAGAGATAGAAAATAAGAGAAATTGTTCTCCAACTAAACGCACCCTAAATATCTTGAGTGTTACTGTGCCACCAAACTCATATTAAGTTGCCTTAAACCTTGCACCCGCCTATATAACAGACCCCAATGCACACTTATCTCTTCACAATATCCCCAAATCTTCTTCACAAACCCTAAATTCTACCACAAACCCCAAAAATGCCATAAACCATAATTCACCACTAAAAACCATGAATACTAAACCAGAGGTTGTAAATCGAACCTCTTCTCCATCATCATCATCATCATCATCCAGTGATTTCCTTCAGTTCTTTCCATATCCTTATGATCCTCGACCTAAAAAATCACCTTTTCTCCCATCATCAGAAGATGATAGTGTAGAGAATCCAAGTGTATCTGCTGATGATTCTGATGACTACTATAAGGAGGGAACATCTTACTCCCAACCTCCAGCACCTCTGCCTCAATGCAGGCCTCGAGCAAGCAATCCGCCACTTCCTATGGGTGGAAAGGTGGTGCTTCGTCTTCCTGCACCTGGTTTTGGTGCATCAACACACATCGCATAGAAGAAATGCTAGGGAAGGGTGGATGGGTTGCATTTTGGTTGAAATACATGGAGGAAGCACAAAGGAGACCTTTATTTTTCTCCATCATCAACGTTTTCATCAATCCATCCTTCATACTTTTGACCCTTAGCATCTTCGTTATAGAAGTCTTGTAGCTCCAGCCATCGGGATAGAACGAATGGGTGGTTATGCAGGACTTCACAAACGAAAATCCAGCATTTAGTGTGATAGATGTGAGCAGTCATGCTCATCTTCACTGCTCTTTAGATGTTGGAACAGATGATATGCACTAGATTAGGCTTAGTAGTAGTAGAAATATTAGTAGGAGATCATGTATAGCACTTTGGATTTGTAGTTGCATTTGAAGTTGATTGGGTTTTGTAAGTTGTAAGCTGTAAACTGTTTCATGAATGAATGAATGAACAATTTGACTTCAATCTCTTCTCTTTAGAACTTTAGCTTTGTGAGTTTTTATGGAATAAGATGTGGGATTTTGAAATTACCAGTTTGGATTGGTTAGGGTTTATGTGGAGCGTCAATTGGAAGTGATTTGAAGATCAATTACTTCAACTGGGAGTGATTTGGGGGAAAAAATAAGTTTGCATCAAATTTACAAAACACACCCTTGAAGACTGCATTACCATGAAATTGCTAGCAGTGGATTTCAAACAACTAGCAGTGGTTTGATAAAGTATAGCAGTGGATACATCAAATTTACAAAACAGCCCCGCAAGTATAAATTATCAGGAAAACCACTGGCAGTGCATTGACAACCAAAGGCAGTGGTTTGATAGACAATAGCAGTGGATACATCAAATTTAATAAACATCCCGTCAAGTATACATTAAGAGGAAGCTGCTATCAGCGGGTTGAAGACCACTAGCAGGGGTTTCATAGACGCTAGCAGTGGATATCTAAAATTTACAAAACAGCCCCCCATGTGGTACATTAAGAGGAAGCTGCTAGCAGCGGGTTGAAAACAACTAGCAGGGGTTTCATAGACGCTAGCAGCGGATACATCAAATTTACAAAACAGCCCCCCAAGTATACATTATCAGGTCAAGTACAAGATAATTTGTAATATAAGTGTAAAAAAGTACTGCCCACTATCACATCGAAGCCCAACAATAACTCTACATTTAGGGCCCCTACATTTATTTACAAGTCAAATGCAAATCTTTTCCGCTTTGAGGAGTGTAAAAAAGTATTGTCACACAAACCAATGTATGCATCATGTCAAGTACTTTCACATAAACCGATGAATTCCAAGCGACCTTATTAACGCGCCATTTTCATCTTACCAACTTAAACCGAGTAGACAAACATATTTTGTTTTAGTAACCAAAAATTGGATACAAGGAATTATGAGGTTGATATTTTATTTTATGTTTTTATTTTAATTATGTCGATTATGCGATATAATTTTGCTTTTTTAATTCAACGTCAATGTAGGTTGTTTTGTAAAACACAAATACAAATTAGACTAAGATTGACAACGTCATAAACAAAAGTAGTTACACTTAACTAGTACACACATAACCCACCATAACTAACCTAAACAAAACATAAACCCTAACATGAAGGCTTCACAAATTCAAAGGACCATTGACTCAAGATGTTCAATGAAGGATAACAAAGAAGAAACGCGAGCACGCCTTTCTAAGATGGAGGTCTGCTTCCTTACAATCTCAGCCCTATCTTGAATTTGCATCCTTCTCATGTGCCGAACAGACGCAACAGACGAGTTAGTTGGACCCACAACCAACAGCTCTCCAATAAGCACATCCCTACGTTGTACACGAGCGGTTAGCTCGTCAATCTTCTCTTGCAGATCTAATTCATCCCGAACAGTATCCCTAACTTCTCCCCAATATTCCACAATCATCATAGCCTTGACAGATCGAGAGTTTGCTGTACGGGATAGTTGATCCAAGAGGGGAAGACGGGGGTTGGACATTGTTGTTGTTGGTTGAGATGTTTTTTTTTTTTTAGAGAGGATTAAAAATAGAGTGTGGAAATATAGAGTGATAACCACAAAATGTGTTGGTAGTTGTGATAGGAGTTGTTAAATAGAGTGGAATTATAGTAGTTTTAAAATAGAAGTGTAAACCGTATATTATTTACAAGGAAAAAAATGTATACTGTTTAGAAGTTATCATCATATATGTTTTGACTGTTAATTGATATTTGTATATAGTTTAGAAGTTATCATCATATACGTTTTTGTTTTTTCACAACAACACAAGTTCGCTAAACATAATTTCTTATATAAGCATAAATCGATAACATAAAATGTGTTTCCAAAATCACCAATGGTCCAAAAACTGTACATAAGCTACATATAACAAAATGTTCAAAAACTATACCTATAATCCATTTAGCGGTAATCCTAACCAAGTTATTCTCTACAAACATATAATAACACATAGGGCGCGAACTCGTGTTAACCAGGGTCTTTTGTCAGTAGACTTCCGCTATCTCCTGCTTCTTCGAGTTTGACCAAAGCTTAACCTGCGTATTTTAAATAGCTTAGGGTTTTAAGTAATGAGAACTATCCAACCATCGGGTATCAAAAAGACCCTTTAAACCATTAAGCTCGAGTGGGTCATTTTAACAATTAGGGTAGGAGGGTAGGATGGTGGGTTTTTTGAGACATAAACCAAGTTCTTGGCAGGGTGTTGGGGTCCAACCCCTTTCATGTGTAATAGCACTTTAACAAGGATAATGAGATTATGTTGTGTTCATATGCCTGTGATACACGAAATTTTATCGTGTTTGCATACGACTATTTGAACAGTGTGTATATGGTTGAAGGGTCCTGAAAACAAAGGAATGATGTTAGTGTGTCTGCTTAAAGTTATATTATACCATTGCCCGACACCATTTCCTTATCCTTTTTACAATGATCACCCCCAAAACAAACCAACAATTCTCTACTATATTATGAACCAACAAAATTGTAGTGTGCGTGTATGACACGTGGCTTCTTTGATGGTTCACGGCGACGAGGTACACGGTTTCTTGGTCCAGTAGATACGGGAAAGTGTACAACACGTTTCTTGTTACGGTTTGTAATGGTTACCTGATGATGAGAGTTGAATCTTGAAGGGTAGAAAGGTAGTGCAAAGTGGTTTAGCCATGCGTATAGAGTTCATAACTGTGCTTGTGTGTGTTTTTAGTGTCTGTTTTTTGTAGAGAAACTCCATGTTTCTGTGTAACAAAGAGATGTCAGAGATTATAAGAAATAGATGACATGGTTTTGTAATGATAGTGATGGCGAGTGAAGTGGAGTTAATGAGGCACCCTCAAAAACACTCATATCGCTCCCCACCATTATATATCATTACCAACCATTTCATCTATCTTGTTATCATCTATGATCTCATACCACACGGAAACATGGACTTTGTCACCAAAAAAGACACCACTAAAAAAACACACTCAGTTAAACAATCTCAAAGCAAGCTAAACCCTTTTGCACCACCTTTCTACACTTCATGATTCAACCCTCTTCATCAGGTAACTTGTACATACTGTAACAATAAATGGCTTTACACTTTCCGGTATCTACTGGACCAAGAAACCGTGTACCTCCTCTTCGTATACCATCAGAGAAGCCACGTGTCATGGCTGTTTGACTTCAATATTGTTGTTTGATAATATAGGAGAGAATTGTTGGTGAGTTTTTGGGAAGATCATTGTAAAAAGGAGAATGAAATGGTGTTGGGCAATGGTATAATAGCACTGTAAGCATACCCACTAACAGCATTCTTTTGTTTTCAAGAACCCTCAACCATATACACACTGTTCAAATAGTCGTCCGCAAACACGATCAAATCTTTTGTATCACAAGCATATGAACACAACATGATCTCAATATCCTTGTTAAAGTTCTATTACACATGAAAGGGGTTGGACCCCAACACCCTGTCAATAACTTGGTTTATGTCACAAAAAAACCACCATCCTACACTCAGACCCTAATTGTAAAATGACCCACTCGAGCTTAGTGGTTTAAAGGGTCTTTTTGAAACACGATGCTTGGATAGTTCTCGTTACTTAAAACCCTAAGCTATTTAAAATACACAACGACATATCTTACCTTTTGGCATCGACTGCTGTCACGGCTTGGTCTCGGATTGGAACCCGTGACACCTAATCAATTTGAAGCAAGTATAAAAGCAAATCATATATTCCTACAACTAATCAATTGCATATAACATACTATATAACAATACCTAATAAACAAGAGATACCCAGCTAAGATTACAACTATCTAACAAAAACCCATGAAGCTTTTTACGGTCAGTCAAGAGTATTTATAAAAAGTAGTAAACGATACCTGCTCGGTGATGTAGTGGTGGTGGAGGCGGCGCTATGATGTAGTGGTGGTGCAGTGATGAAGATGAAGATGAAGAAGTTGAGGTGAAAGCAGTTGAGGTTAATAATTGGGGTATGTGTGATATGGGTAGTATCTGAGTTATAGGTTCTTAAATAGAAGTTAAGTGTTTGGTTATAAGTTGTTGAGGAGTAAATTAAGTGGTTGACTTTGGTTTCATTAAGTGTTTGGTTATTTGACACGTTGCAAATTATTTTAAAAAATCGTATATTACAAATTATTTTAAAAAATCACAAAACGAGACACGTATATTACAAATTATTTTAAAAAATTGTAAGTCGTAAATATAAACACGTGATTTTCCATCTTTCTTGTACTTGACCTGATAATGTATACTTGGGGGGCTGTTTTGTAAATTTGATGTATCCGCTGCTAGCGTCTATGAAACCCCTGCTAGTTGTTTTCAACCCGCTGCTAGCAGCTTCCTCTTAATGTACCACTTGGGGGGCTGTTTTGTAAATTTTAGGTATCCACTGCTAGCGTCTATGAAACCCCTGCTATTGTCTATCAAACCACTGCCTTTGGTTGTCAATGCACTGCCAGTGGTTTTTCTGATAATATATACTTGGGGGGCTGTTTTGTAAATATGATGTATCCACTGCTATACTTTATCAAACCACTTCTAGTGGTTTGAAATCTACTGCTAGCAATTTCATGGTAATGCATACTTCAAGGGTGTGTTTTGTAAATTTGATGCAAACTTATTTTTTCCCCCAAATCACTGCCAGTTGAAGTAATTGATCTTCAAATCACTTCCAATTGACGCTCCACATAAACCCTAACCAATCCAAACTGGTAATTTCAAAATCCCACATCTTTTTCCATACCAACTCACAATGCCGTCGCAGTATTCCAACACCCATAACCTAGTTGCTTACTTAAAAAAAATAATCAATCAGATGGTTTTCATGAGATGATTGATTTTATCAACCACAGTAAAATTCAGTTTGCATTAACTGTAGCACCCACAATTCTCAAAGACTATATACATGATTTTTGGGGTAAAGCTGAGATACAGGAGCGAGATGGATTTGAGGTGTTTAGGACTGTGGTGGATGATAATGAGATTTTGGTGGATGAGGAAGTCATTAGAGGTACGTTGAAACTCAATGATGCTAATGGACTAGTTAATCTTTCTGATAATGATATATTTTTAGGTTTAGAAAGATTAGGTTATACAAGAAGGGGAGACAGGGTAAAATTTTTGAAATGTATGTTTTCTCCCGAATGGAAGTTTTTAATTCACACCTTGCTGATGTGTCTGAGTAGTAAGACCACTGGGTTTAATGAATTTCCCTCCAAAATTGCAACTGCTTTAATTTGTCTATCTGAAGGGAGGGAATTCAATTGGTCTAGCATGATTTTTGAAGGGTTTTTGCAGAATATTAGGAAGAAAGGTAAATATTACTTGTATCCTAGGTTTGTTCAACTTATTGTGGGTAGCCAAATAGCAGAACCTGTTGAACATAATACAAAGTATGAGGTGCATTATATGCATCATAAGGTTTTTACTCATATGAGGAAACAAAATCCTAATTTAACAATCCCAAATGTTCCATTGTTCCCGCATATGATTAATTTACCTGTCATTCGTGAGTTTGATGATGTAAATGAACCCCAATTGACTGAACCTGAACCCACTGACACCGTAGTTCCACCCACTATTAGTCCGACTGTAACCACTGAAACCAACCTTGATGCTATGATAAGTTCACCATGCGCACCAGTTAACACAGGTCGAACTGAGGAAGGTATCTTGGAACATCAACATGAATGGACGTATAATGATGAACATCAACATGATGCCTTTTCGAATGAACGACCAGTTAACACAGGTCGAGTTGGGGATGAAAATCGTGAACGATTAAATGAATTGACGGTTAAATGTACAAAAATGGAGAATACGATCAGAGAATTGAAGCACAGGATGTTTGTGATGGAAAAAGTTAGGGGACATGGGCGTAGTGTTGTTAGAGGAGTTAGGAGACATGGGCGTAGTGTTGTTAGAAGAGTTAGGAAACATACTAAGAAAGTGACATCCTCTCAAGATGTGGTTTTGGAGGACCAAAAAACACAGGGGACGACTGAAGGATTTGATTCAGGGGACGCTGCAGTTGTGCGTATGGATGAGGATGTGGATAGTGTAGATCATGGAGGGGAGTATGTGGTGTCTGATAAAGATGGGAATGAAGCTGTACTCGAGATTGTGAAGAATGTATTAGATGATATAGAGAAGGATTTGGTGCAGGAAACATCCACTGATAGTCTTTCAGAACCCACCGCTACAACTTCAACTGAGGTAACCCCACCAACTGATGTACAACTTAAAGAGAAGGAATTGGTGCAGGACACATCCACTGCTCCAACTGATGCACAAGATAAAGAGGAGGAGGTGGTGCGGGACACATCCAATGCTAGTGTTTCTGTAACCTTAACCCCACCAGCTGATGTACAAGTTAAAGAGAAGGAGGTGGTGCAGGAGACATCCACTGCTCCCAATGATGCACAAGATAAAGAGGAGGTGGTGGTGCAGGACACATCCCCTGTTAGTGTTTGTGTAACCTTAACCCCAACAGCTGATGTACAAGTTAAAGAGAAGGAGGTGGTCAAGGACACATCCACTGCTCCCAATGATGCACAAGATAAAGAGGAGGTGGTGGTGCAGGACACATCCACTGCTAGTGTTTCTGTAACCTTAACCCCAGCAGCTGATGTACAAGTTAAAGAGAAGGTGGTGGTGCAGGACACATACTCAGAACCCACTGCTACAACTTGTCTATCTGAAGTAACGACAACAACTGATGTACAAGTTAAGGAGAATGAGGTGGTGCAGGACACATACTCAGAACCCACAGCTACAACTTCAACTGAGGTAACGACACCAAGTGATGTAGAAGTTAAAGAAAAGGAGGGGCTGCATGAGACATCCATGGCTAGCGTAACCTTAACCCCACCGGCTAGTTTGAAAAGTGTAGTAGACAATAGAGTAGTCTCACACACTGCTATTACTACCACATCTACAATTGTCACAACTACATCTGTTTCACCACCTAAATCAAAAGAAGTTGAGAAGGAGGCTGCCAGTACACTGATAAATTTAAGCAAAAGTTCATCAAACCCTACACCTACCATTGCACCGGCTCCTATATTTCTTAAACCAACTGGACCTAAACCCTTGACTACAAGTTTGACTATTGGTGAGCCTTTGAACAAGAAGGTGGCTCTACCAGATAATGGAAAGGGAAAAGGTATTGTTGAACCTGATATAAAGTTTAAGAATACACAAGAGCAGATTGATTATGATTATGAATATGGTGTAAGAATGGAAGCTGCAGAAAAAGCAGAAATAAAAAGGAAAAGGCTAGAAGAGGAGGAAGCTAATCAGAGATGGATAGATGATTGGGAGGATTCACAAGCCTATCTTGAAGCTTCTAATAATATTGGGATTGAGTACACTCGTGAAGTGTGGGAAATGTTCTCTAATAATCAAAAAGCAAGAATCTTGGATGAATGGTTCACGAAGTTCAAAAAAGATAAAAAGCAAGTCAAAAGAAAGAAACCTCCTACAAAGAGCGATATGAGAAATACATACATGAAGATTATCAAGAATTCAGGCATACATCTTGGTGTAGATCTAAGAACATGTTCAACAGAGAGGCTGAAGGAGCTTTGTCAAAAGTGTATGAGGGTTAATGAAGATCACATTCCTATGAATTCTGAGAAAGAAGCAGAATGGTTAAAGAAGCAATCCAGATATAAAAGACAAAAGGTGGAGGAAGATTTGAAAAAGAAAGAAAGAACTAAACAGTATTTTAAGGAGACTAATAGTCCTAATCCTGAACCTATTAATCCTATTCCTTTAAAAGCAGTTCATCCTATTATCGATTGGCAGATTGTCAAACATAGAGGTAGAGAAGTAGTTGAGATTACAAGAGGTGATGGATGCAAATCCACTTATTGGTCATTTGGGATGTTACTGGATTGTTTGACTAGGGGTGATTTGGACGAGTTGTGGAAAGTAATGAAGTTCAGATATGGGAAGTTAGGTCCAAATGGAGAGTTAGCTAAGTTTGTGTGGGCTGCTATAAAGAGCATGTTTGAACCTGATCTTGAGGCTGAATATTGGTATGATTGTGAGGTGGTTGAATGGATATTGTACTCATACTGCAAGGTTCATGGTGTAAAAACAAAAAAAGAGGATAGGTTTTTCATGTTCGTTGATAGGGATTATCCTTTATCAAAGAATGTGGCAAGACAAATGCTGGAAGCTAAACTCAGTTCAAGAGGAACAAAGGAGACACAACCTATAATTGATCCACTGTTTAAAAAGATAGAGAAGATTGCAGACCTACAAGGAACCTACTGCCAGTGGTGATTAAACCAATCCTAGAAGATTCAATCCACTGCTGATGTTAGAATGAGGCTAGTAGTAAAGGTCAGACGATACTTTAACAATGTGAATTTAATGTCTTCGATTGTTCAATTTTTGTTATTTTCGCAACCTCATTTTAAATTAGAATCCCATATATTCCATAGGTATACGCTGGATATGATGAAAAGACAGAAGATTCAAGACCATCCAACTATTGAACACAAGATAAAATGTGAGTAAAACTCCTACTTACTAGGAAACTTTATTGAATAAAGTATGTTACTAGGAAAGCACGCACGATATAACACTAAGTACTTGGAAATCAGATACATTATAGCACTAAATTCTTACTTGGGGCATATAGTAGTCTTAGTTACTAGGATATCACATACGACATAACAGTTAGTACTTCGCATATCGCACAGTGCTTATAGCGGCAACGTACCATCAAGCTTATGAATAAAGAAATTCTTGTTTCGAGCACTCAGCTCGAGTTCTCCTGCCAAGATATTCATTTGCATCACTTTGTGTTCACTAAGGGCCTGCTCCTGCTTCAGAAAGTCAACAGTTTTTTGTGGCACCTTCTTACGCACAGTTGCCATCTCTTGAATAACGGCAGCCCTTTCACGATTAAGTCTAGCCAATTCTTGAGTTAGGATGTTCACCTTTCTTGCCAATTGAACATCTTCGATTGCAGCGGTACGGCAGTAGTAAATCATCATGTCTGTCCAGTTGTTAGTGTTAGCAGCGGCTCTTATCTCATCACATTTAGGCAGACCTGACATTGTTTTTGCTTACTTATTTATGGAATGATGTTGTGTGAAAATATACTTGCAAGTTTGCTGTTAAATAGACAGATTGAAAGGTAAATAAACAGTCACATGCATACATTGACGTTACACTATATGCCTGACTCCTCTATGTTTTTATAGAAAAGAACAAAAAATGTGCACATGTTCAACAGTTTATTGTATAACATTCTCACAAAGTAACATAAAAAAACAATAAAAGCAAGCCACTCCTGTAGCTATTATTATTCAAGTAACAAACATTGAAAATTCTAAATGACTGATAAGTTGTGCTTCCATTGTGTTAAAGTTCAAATTGAAGTACTATAAATCGTCCAAATGAACAACATTTTCAGTCACAGGTTGTGACTGAATGTTGTTACGAACGATGTTTTCAGGAGTAGATGATTCACATTTCCATATGAAATCATTGTTTGATTGACCACTTGCTTCTCCATGTTCGACCTCTACACGCGTCCTCTGTCCACCGTGTCGTTCTTGTTCCACTGCTTCTTCATTAGTTGTAGGGGTGCACGATTGTGAGTTTCTTTTACGTTTCTGACATGTGGCATTAGTTCAAACAACCATATCAGTAATAACATTAAAAATTATACACATTGAAATAAAATATAGAAACACACTTGCCTTGCTTGTCATCAACGGTTCAGTACATGACTGTCTTGTGTGTCCTGCCTTTCCACACCTGCCACAGGTTTTGCTTCCTGGCTCTTCCCCCTGTGATCGGATACGTTTCTTTTCTTTGGGTCTTCCAGGTTGTCGCTTATCCATAGCAGGAGGTTTTACGGTTTGCAAGTCATCAGGAGTACGCCACAAGGATACATTTTTTAGAGGATAAACCCTTGCTTCGTATGTATTTTTTAGTGACGTTTTGTTAAACCAATCCATAGCCCAACTGCTAGTGTCAGTCATCCCTTCAACTCTAGACACAGCACAAACATGACCACAAGGTAGACCAGATAGCTGCCATTTGCGGCAAGTGCATTCTCTGTTGTCAAAGTCAACAATATGAACATGTTTCGGATCAGTGACTTGGTAAATCTTGTGCATCTCAATTCCGTTAACACCCCAATTAGCACTCTTTGCCATTCTATTGTTTACTTTTGCATTTGCCCATTCGCTAAGTTCATCAGTTGGAGCATCTGAAATAAAAAAAATAATAATACATTTTCATGCGACGTGTCAAATATGTAATAAACCAAGTATAATATACAGTTTTTTTAAGTTACCTTTGTATTTTGCTCGACGTTCAAAATACCATCTTTGTAGAAGCCTTCGGTAGTACTCCATTAGCTGGGTTATTGGAACCTTCCTAACATCTTTCGTTAAAGAGTTTACTGATTCAGCACTATTTGAGGTCAAATAATTGTACCTGTTTGCAGGGCAGTAAGCACGCGACCATTTATCAAATCCAGCTTCATCTTTTAGTTTTTTATACACATCATGTTTTAATGATCGAATCTCAGAAATTGAAGCATCAAACTCCTGCTCTGTGTAAGCTTTGCATGTCCTCCAATATATAGCCTTCCACTTTCTAGTTTTCAAATTGCAGTTCATCATTAAATGCCGACAGCAAAAACCATGAAACGCGCTGGGAAAAACGGTACTACATGCATGTGCAATTGCCGGATGTCTGTCAGAGATGATGGCCAAATCTTTTACTTCACCAATGCATTCTTTAAGTTTGGTCAAAAACCATGTCCATGATTCATTGGTCTCACCTTGAGAGACACCAGTTGCAATAGGTATAATCTGGTTGTTGCCGTCCATCCCAACAACAACCAGATTCGTACCAAGGTATCTCCCTTTAAGATGTGCGGCATCAATGATTAGCAATGGTCGCATAAAACGTAAGAAGCTCCGGATCTATTTTAAAACAATCAGAAATTTGCTTAATTATTAAAATTTTGATAACAATGAAGGTATTAATCATAAATAAAATATAATAGAATTTATGAATAACTTACAGAAACACCGAAACCAATGAATACCATCTTAAACCGGTCTGTCTCATATGTCTCAATGTGAGTTACTGTCCCCTCATTTTCCAACTTTAAGTTATAGCAGTAATACGGCAACTGCTCAAAAGACTCCCTAGGACAACCGTTCAACAACTGTAATGCAATGTTTTTCCCACCCCAAGCTCGGTAGTAGGAAATGTCTACTTTCCAATCAACAATAAAATCGTTTTTTATGTCCGCACCCGTATATACCCGTTTGCAATTCCTCAATTTATCAACAAGTATGTGACCCAATAATTTTCGGGTAGCATTTCGATGATTAGGATGAATTTTTGTTCTGGAACATGTATGAGAGTCGTTAATGGAAGTAACATAGAAGTATCGGCTAACAACACTTTTTCGTGCGTTAATGTACCAGTTGCAACCTTCGACAAAACAAGCTACACTGTACCTTTTCTTACATGAGTTAGTAACTTTGTACTCAAACATATCAACCAACGCTTTTATTCCTATTGCATAAATGCATCCTTGCTTATCATCAAACCGACTACCCACCTTTAATTTAGATACTACAGGGTGTTTATGGTTACTTACCTTTTTAATTATGGGATCAGCTGAACTGGGTGGATCAGGGATATTTAGAAATGTTGTTTTCTGCCAACTAGGATGCACATCTACGTTAACGTTTGCCCCTGCACCCTCGTTATTATGATCTTCAACTTTTGGTGTTTGAAAATCAGATTCTTGAGGCAACAAAGGAACATTAAGATCAATATCAAGAGTCTTAGAAGAAGTAGGCGGCTTTACCTCGGAAGATTTCTCGATAAGTTTGATGTATAGCGTCTGGATCAGGTGCTGCTTACAGCATATTTCATGAACGAAGAAAGAAACATCATCATCGTCACTCACATGAATTTTGGTTGAAGCGGACATGTAGTATAAACTGATGATCTTATCTTTAATCTGATATTTGTTAGTCAGATAGCTAATCAGCTGTAGGTAGGTGATGTTAACTGGAAGTAAAACTCCACGAATTGATGTCTCAAAATCCAAATAAAGTTTGAATTTTTGGGAATTAGCCGAAGTCATTTTTCTGGGTTTTGTGTTCTGGGATTTGTGTTCACTGTTCTAGCATTGTACAAAATAATAAACAAAAAAAACTTCGCTGAAAATAGGACCTTTAAGTCGCTCAATATAAAATTCGCTTAAACTTTTCCCTCCACAATATTCATTACCCGCTCATTCACAAAGTATATTTCCCGCCAAATAAGATGTGACTATACTATAAAAAGCGTCAAGTTTACTCATTGGGTAAATAAAACAATGGCTCCCTCCTCTGCCTCTACCTCCAGATCCAATCGAAAGCCATTGGAATACTACATCAATGCTACACACTGCGAATGTCCAAAACCATTACCGGTGGAAGTACAAACCTCTTGGACACGGACTCATCCTGGTAGAAGATTCAAGGCCTGTCCAATTTATGTAATATTATTATGCATTATACTTATTTTACTTGTTAGGTTGAATATGTGAATTTAACAAATTTTTATTTTAGGACAAAAAGACCAAATGTAACTTCTATGGTTTCCTAGACCCGGAACTACCAAGTCAGTATTACAAAGATTTGTTTTACAAGGAACATGAGGAAAAGAAACATTTAATGAAGACGGGAAAGATTTCAGTCTCGGATGAAGTTAGTGAGGTTTCAAACAATGATATCATGAAAGTGTTGGATGAGTTGACTTTTATCAAGTCAAGAGTGCAAGTTCTTGACAAAGTTGTGTTGGTTTTCAGTTTGGTTGTTCTCTTCAGTGCTGTAGTTTGGTTATGGTAATCTGTTTACCAATAAGTGTTATGTAATATGTATGTTATAGTCTTTTACCAATAAGATTGTATGTAGTCGTTTTTTCAAATCAAATGGATGTTTGTAAAAAACAAACGTTTTAGCAATTAACACAAAATGTTTGTTGCAAATCAACAGTATCACAACACGTATATTTGGATGGTATGCATGGGTGTTAGGAATATACCAAGTTGCGCTACACATACATGCATAAGAAGTTGTCTTTTGATGCCCTTCACAGACATCCAGATTGCGGTTACATTTGGTTGAACAACAAAAGTCTAAAACCACATACAAGCCATACCCAAATAGATGAAATGCATCTTTATTCATCACTTGTATGAACATACATCTTATACTTCCAAAAGTACTCCACCATATGCTCTCGATACGCCAAAGCAACTTGAAGAGGGTCATCAACCTTCATACTTAATTTGTTACCCAGCCTGTGCAAAAAAATACATACCCAAACTCCGCAATCACCGTATGCATTGGCTTGTATAGGGACATCATCCGCAACTCGAAATGTGATCTTATAATCAGAAACAGATATTGATTTAGCTTGAAGAACTTTACACAAGTTTAGATACTGTGGTAGCTTTCTCTCAAAAGTGACCCTCCATTTTAAATTCTTTTCTCTCGTCTCAGGTTCTGGCGTACCTAGTGTGTCATAAATTGTTATAACTCCGGTACGAATTTGCAACTCGGCGAGAAACCAGTGGCACTCAGGTACGTTAACAGGAAAGTATACCTAAATGTGATCAAATAATCCTTGTCATAATTCATCACATTTTTACCATGTACATATATTTACCCAAATATATAGAAGAAAGTATGGTCTTTATATACAAACCTTCTCAACACTAGACCATGGCAATGGATAGCGTTGACCAGTGGCGTAGTAGGCACGCATAGACCCTTCAAGGATAGAGGAAGAGAAAAATGGTCCAGCCATAGCCCAATCGGCATTGCCCGGCCTGAACTGCCACATTAGATCAACCCAGAGATCCAGATGCTGCAGAAAAATTTTATAAGCAAAATACCGGTAAACTAATTCAAAAAAAAATCTGTTAGGTACCTCATCTCCTAGCCATCCTTTTTTATTGCCTCTTCCATAACACAACAAAGCCAACCAAAATTTTCGATGAACAACGATGTCGCCAAGACCCCAAGGAAAGCTATGCGATGACTTCAAATTTTTTTTTATAAAGGTATCCATACACGCTGGTTTAGTAATCTTGTTGATATCGCAACCTTCAGGACGTGACAGATCCTGAAATTTTTTAAAAACAAGATTAATGTATATGTCTTTAAGATGTCTGTTTGTAAATGTAGTTCTTCTATACCTCTACCCATGATTCCAACTGATTATCTTCACCAGGTGGTGGATTAATATCTTTTCTCAGTCTTTTGGAACGTCGTTTCGGCAACTGTGGAGTCGTAGGAGGGAGATTCACGTATGGTTCCTGCAAACACTTGCCCACCTGCTTTGTCCTTTTTGAGTCATCATCTTATTTCAAAACAGGAGTACTCTCTTGGGTAACTTTCTCATCACTCTCTTTGGTAACTTTGGCCTTTCTAGTTTTCTTTATTGGTAGGGCATTATAACGTGACTGTCTGAACTTACTTGCGTTTCTCTTCCTTTTACCCCGCATGAAAACATACTGTACAGAAAAAATTCATCATTGATATAACATCAAACTTTTGAAGTACATGTGGTAACTTTAATGAATAATGTAGCTGTACCTCAGAAGCTGTAGGCAAAGGCTTACTGGCTTGTCCGTCAGAGGTATGAATCATCTTCTGTCTTGCCTTCACAGCATCATTATCAATTTTGTCTATTACCGCCTTCGTTGACAACTGATTTGCAACCGGTAACTCAACCCCGGTTTCTTTCTCTTTAACGTGGGCATCAACATTGTATGCTTCGTCCCCCATCCCTGCCATTTGTGACACTGCCTCACGATCATGAGAGTGTTCATCAACAGCATTGCAATTAACAATGACATTTTCATTAACTTGAACACCCTCTATAGTTTTATCATCAGCATTTAAAAGTACTTCATGATCATGAGAGTGTTGATCAGCAGCAGTGCAATGAACAATGGCATCTTCCTTACCGTGAACGACCTTTACAGACTTACCATCAACATTAAACACACCTTCATGAGCCTGTATTTCATGTGCTTGAACCGCCTCTCCAGGTTTATCATCACCACTTAGCACCACCTCACTCGGTGTTTCGCCATCTTCATTGTTTTCAGCAGGTTTTTCTTCATCTATCCCAACCTGTTTGTCGTGAAGACAATAAACAGAGAAATCATCTTCTAGCTCCACCTGTTCATCTAGCTGCATCTGTTTCCCCTGTAATTATACAACAATAACACATCTATATGGATGACCAACTATATCAAACATGTATAGATAGTGCAGGTGGAATTTATATATACGTACTTCAACAGCCGATTGAGAAAACGTTTCATTCAAATTAGGTAAATTCAAATGACTGGGATCATGATCTGGAATGTGATCATCTAACGGCAATGGTCCGTCGTGAAGACAATATTCCACGACCTGCGACATAGTTGATGGAAAAGCGGCAGGGTCTATATAAGTAAGACCAGCTTGTTCGTTTTCAGCATTTACACAACTCGATTTGTCGCCATTCTGTAGTTAACCAAACTGATTTAGGTGTGTAACCAAAAAACGAAAAAAAAATAAAAGTACTACTAAAAGGAACATAACCTTATTATAATCAGCCGAATGAACATCACGAGAACGAAGATCAAAGAAACTAGAACTACCATTCCAGTTTTCATTATCAATGGGACTTTGTCCAGAACAACCCTCATCCGATTTGCCGTGCGTATGAGTTGAAGTCTGATATTTAAAATATACAATCAATTATACTACTAAAGAAACCTGCTAGCAGTGGATTCACAGTGGTTTGATAGACACTAGCAGTGGTTTGATAGACACTAGCAGTGGTTTGATAGACACTAGCAGTGGATACATCAAATTTACAAAAACAGCCCCTCAAGTGATAGATTAACAGGAACCTGCTAGCAGTGGATTGAAAACCACTAGCAGGGGTTTGATAGACGCTAGCAGTGGATACATCAAATTCACAGAACACCCCCCAACTGATACATTAACAGGAACCTGCTAGCAGTGGATTGAAAACCACTAGCAGGGGTTTGATGTACGCTAGCAGTGGATAGATCAAATTAACAAAACAACCCCCCAAAGTATACATTATCAGGTCAACTCCAACAAGTTTTTAAAAGAAGTTGTAATATAAGTTGTAATATACATTACCATGTTCACCTTTGGACGTTGTATCTTTAGAACTTCCTCAACAACGGCAAGTCTATTTTCAATTTCATCAAGGACTCCCACATTAATGTCTAGCTTGGTCGGGGTTGTATCTTTATTGGCTCGGGGTTGTATCTTTAGAGCTTCCTCTACAGCGGCAAGTCTATTGTTAATATCGTCAAGCTGATTGGAACTTTGACCTTTATCAGTTACTGCCACATCATTATTGACTATAGCCACTTCTTTATCACCTAACGCCACATCTGTATCAGTTATCACCACCCCCTTGTGCACCTACAAAGCAAGATCGAAACAGAATGTGCAATGGTCAATTGTCAACGTGAATACAACCATGGTTTGCACAAACAGGCCAACTTACCTCATTAGTGGGATCATCAGCAGGTAGACTAGCCAACTGGCTCAAATATGCATTACTTGGTGCAAACCATGGTTGTAACATTTCCGCATTTGTTGGAAGAAGATCCAAGACTGGATTAGAACCCTAGTAAACAAACAATTATAAAGTTAAAAACAAATATAACGAAGTCCTAACTTATTTGACAAATACAAACAAATGGAAATGCTTACAGGACCAAAAAGTTGGGCATAATGGCGTTTGGCAAATGTTTTACCCTTTGACCAACAAAAACAACGTGGTATCTTTGACGGGTCTTTGTTCCACCATGAACTGCTAGTGGGATAACTCTCAAGAATCCATATCTGAAATAAACGAAAATTATAAATTCATTGTATGAACTGCTAGTAAACAAAAACTGATATGTTCATAAATGTATACACATCTAACCTTAAAAGCCAAGAAAAAGCCAGAAATATTATATGTTGCAATTGTAGAAGGGTTTTCTTGCAATTTCTCTTTGCAGTGAGCATTGTAATGCCGGGGTACCAAATTGGCTAAATTTTTTTAAAAACGGGTCCACAAGAACTCTCCCCAAGGATATGCATTCCATGCCCCAAAATCCTCAACTAATTGCAACAAATGACTGTCAACAATGTACCAAGGTCCACGACCTATGAACACGATCTCAGCGACTAGCAAAAGACATACCCTTACAGCATCCTCAGCTGATAACTTTGAAAATTCCGTGTCATTCCCAAACAAATTTAAAAGCTCATTGCCTTTTACAGTTACCTTTCTTATTAATTGTTTTTCAGGAAAGACACGCAAAGCAAAAAGACTTCGATCAATTTGTACATGGGGAGGCAAACGACCAAAACGAAATCCAGTCATCAATAGAAACTGTTCCCGACCGAATTTCAATACATTGTTCCCAATTTTGTATAAAATGGGGGGACAAGAATCAAGAAGTTTGTCGATAATTACCTGGTGTTGTAAAACGAAATTAACAATATGATTGCCTTTACCTAGGTCAGGAATATCTAACCATGGCCCAAAAACAGTTGCTCTGAACAGCCTCATTCGATCTGGATTCCTTGACAATTTAGACTTAATTTCCGAAAACAAGTGTACCTTGGAACGAACAGTTAACCTTAGCATCAAAATATTTGGGAATGTCAGCCATTTTCGAGTTTAATTTACTAAATAATTAGGGATTGATTTAGGATTTCACAATTTTCAATTGTGTTTTTTCTGGTAGTAGTGTTGGTTGTGTGTGTTTGTATTTGGGTTAAAAATTTGAAAACAGGGTAAAAATTTTAAAAAAAAGTTGTAAAACTACTTTTGAAACAGTACTTTAGGTACTGTTATTGTACAGAAAATAGTCGCTTATGTTTTTACGCTTAAGTCGCTCAACCTCGGGAAAGAACTAAATGTATAAAAAAATATTTTTGTATCTTTGACTTTTTTTAACTAAAGGACAAAACCAAATTTCGCTAGATTCTAAAAACGGTCGCTTAGATTCGGTCGCTGGAAAATCATAGCTGTAAAAGTCAGAAAAAATGATTGGGTACACAAACTTCGAAGGACACTTGTCAAGCTTATATGAAAAGTAGAAAAGTCGCAAGTCTCAAAGTTTATTTTGAAAATACCCAAACTTTTTTCCTAAAAAGTGATGACACCTTGAGCGAAAAATGCATTCTTAGAATTTTCCCTTCTTATTTTTAGTACTACAAGTAAAACAATTGAAGACACATTAGTTTGTTTGTATTGAAATCAATGAGAATACATAATTAAATATTTAAATATTTAAGAAAAAAACCTCGTGCAGCTTATGCCTTTAGCATTTAAGTAATTTCTTAGGAAGTTTAGCAAACACAATTTTTTTTGTGCTTTTCAAGAAGCTATTCTTATAAATTATATTTATACTTTAATATGATTGTTATTTGCAGTAAGGACATGGTCGGCACTTTAGACTAGGGTCATAGAAAGTATGTTTGAGGTAATTGCTTTTGTTGTTGCATACCTTTGCTTTCATCATAATCGGTAAATATGTGTAGTTGTAAAATCCCTATGAAGATTTAAATATGTGGCCAATAATTATAGGGCAAATTGTCTGAAAAAGCATCGAACTTGCCACATTTTCCTTTTGTGGGCATCGAACTTTTTTTTTCCTAAAGTAGCCCTAAACTTGCCTAATTTTCCTATTGTAGCCTCTAATCAGAAATTAATTATATAAATTTACATAAATCATCCCTGTGGCTCTAAACAATTACACCGTTCATCCTTGTGTAACTTTATATCATAAAATCTATCTTCTACTCTTTCTCACATCCCTTTTACTGCCTCTCCCTCTCCCTCTCCCTCTCTCTCTCTAGCACCACTACACCGACACCAGAGCCACCTCCACCGCCTTGCCACGCCACCATCATCAAAAATATGCAAGTTAGATCAAAGTCAATGGATCGAATCAGGTTTAGGTAAATTTGGTATGGCCTTGGGTTAGAGCTCATGGGAGCAATAGGGATGTTCAGTTAAGCTTTTTGATACCTTACTTAAGCCTTTGGACCATTTGTAAGTTCCCTCGACAGTTTTGCTTAAGTAGTATTGACATAGCTTGCACATTTGAATATTTGTTGTTAGATCAGTCCTAGTGTGTTCATTTCAAATTGCAATAACTAGTTTCAATCTAATTTGGATGTATCATGTCTTAAAATATCAGTTTTGATTTTCAAATTCTCAATTCAGTAACAAAAAAGGTGTTTGGTTCTGACTGCAACTCTTAGTTTCAGAATGAGTTAGAGGATAAATCACTTAGGATAGCATGCATTAGGTTAGTTTAGAGTAGTCAAGTCATAATTTTCACAACTATTTCAAGTAAAAGTCAATTTTTTAGTTTATCTCAACTGTTACTAGAACAGTTGAGTTTTGAGGTAGGATAATCACAAATTTAGATTTAGAAGTTGTTAGTTAGCATTAATCTAGCTTCATTTTAGTTTATAATTACATTTCCATCCATTTTAGATCACCAACGACTCACTTTAGTCAAAGTTCTTCAAAAGAGAAAAAAGTCAAAACTGCATAATTTTCTTTTAAATCAAGTTTGTTTTTGAATTTTAATTTGTTCAATTTTGATCCAATCTTAATGAGATTTTGGGATTTAGAAGTTTGGTTGCTCATCTTTTTAGTCCACATTTTTGAAATTTTTTATAAAATTTTCTAAGTGGCTTTTTAGGAGCTTCTTTTAAGTTGTTTGAAATGATTTTGCCCTGCACCTCATAATCTGCCCACTGAGCCATTTTCATAAGCTCTTGGCAAGCTTGTAAAAGCTCCTTAGAAGGAAGACATGGGGGCAAAAGAAAGTCAGTTGGGTGGGTTTCAGGTTCCAACAAGCATCATGAGCTTATCCCCTCAGTAGCTTATCCAAAAATAAGCTCAAAAATTGACCCCTTGGTCTGTTTTAGACTGCAACAGCAGTACATCAGTAGCTAAGTCTTTTTTTTGTGCTCATTAGACTTAATTGTGCTTATTTAGATATCTTAGGATCCCATAGGTTGATCTAGTTTAGGTTAGATAAGTAAAATGTTTGGCTTTTTTTTTTTTTTTTTTTTTTTTTTTTAATTCAAATTGAAGAATCTTTTGTACCTAAATGCAATAACTTTGAATTATGTACCAAGATGACAATTGTCAAATGGATCATTTGTATTACAACTTTCGGACATTTTTTTGTTGCAATTTTCACAGCATGGGTATAAAAAGATTCTTCAAAAAAAATTTCATTACAAATTCATCTAGTGAATTGCAAGTAGCCAAGTACCAATGATATCATTTTGATGCAAGTATCAATATTTCTGTTGCATATCGAGATATATTGTGCATGTTATACTTTGACCACCAAGTATAAGTTAGTTGATGGTGATTATTTGAAGATTTACCACACCGAAAATCACCACAAAGAGACCCACGACAGGGAGCACACAAGTTTTGGATGGTGGCGGCAGGCGGCGGATGGTGGCGGCAGGCGGTGGATGGTGGCTGCCTGGATTAGTTTAAGTTTATAGCTACAAGGACGAAATGTGTAAATTATTAGTGCCACAGGGACCTTTTATGTAATTGACTCAAGGATGAACGGTGTAATTGTTTAGAGCCACAGGGACGATTTACGTAAATTTATGTAATTAATTTCTGATTAGAGGCTACAATAGGAAAATTAGGCAAGTTTAGGGCTACTTTAGGAAAAAAAAGTTCGATGCCCACAAAAGAAAAAGGTGGCAAGTTCGATTGCCTTTTCAGACAATTTGCCCATGATTATAATGGTATTAGATGACAAAATAACTTCATATATATCAAGTATTGTAAGGGTAGCACGAGTGGACAATATTTTTTCAGGGAGGTGATACTCACACCACATTTTTTGATGAATACACCACAATCTATGCATTACAGTATTGTACAGTACAAGCTGTAATGCACAGATTGTGGTGGATTCATCAAAAAATGTGGTGTGAGTATCAATTCCCATTTTTTAATCCTTTGCATGGATAACATCGATGTGTGGTGATGGTACCAATAATGCAAGAGCACTGAAGCAGGTCATGTGAGAAAAATAAAAACAGTGGCGGCTTTCAACATAACTTATAAACAAGGCTTATAGCAGTTCCAAAACGCCCGAAGATCTTTTTTGGTGTTTGGATAATTCATCTGGCTAACTTATGATGTAAGGGTAAAAACCTGAAACCTTTAGAAAGGTCAAGGTAATCAAATATCTCCAGCTTGAAACTACAATTGAATTTATGATGAAGCTTTCGTCATTGGGGTTAGTCATCCACTTCACATGTTTCGACTTCTCTATATAATTATCGTGTACATTATCATCTCTACGCAAGACATAAGACGAGTTCTAAAATCAAATTCGGAACTTGAAATAAAGCTCATATATAATGAGTTTGATTTACTACTGTATTACTTTGTTATACATGGGTTGTTAGATTAGCTACAGATACAATATTGTCATAGACTCATATGCACACCTAATTGTAATAAGAGTTAATTACATAATTGGTCCTTGTGGTTTGTCGGATCTTGCAGAAAATGTCCCTGTGTTTTTTTTGACGGGTCATGTCCTCGTGGTATGCAAAAGTTACGGGTTTGGTCCTTTGACCAATAATTCTGTTAGTTGACCGTTAACTTGAAGGGTATTTTTGACTTTTCACATGTTTTGGCAAACCACAAGGACGATTTATGTAACTAACACAAAAAAAAAATAATAAAAAAAACAAAAAACTGATTAAAAAAAAAACTTTAAAAAAAATATTTATTATACTTAAATTTGGGCTTATTTATAATGTGAGGGCTTAAAAAAATTTATTAAAACTTAAAAAAAATTATTAAACAATTTTTATATGCTTAAAAAAATTATACGCATTAAAAAAAAGTTTTTTTATACGCTTAAATTTTTTAATTAATACTTAAAAACCTATTTAATAAAAAAAACGAAAGGGTATAAAAACGTATAAGAAGCGTATAAAAATTGATAAAAACGTATAAAACTTATAAAACAGACGAAAACGTATAAAAATAGATGAAAATATACAAAAATCGTACAAATACTCATTAAAAAAAGTTTTTTTTTAAGTATTAATAAATTTTTTTAACCCTCACGTTGTACATTAGCCAAAAAATTAATTTAAGCCCTCACGTTGTGAGGGATAATTTTTTTATTTTCCATTTTTTAAAAAGTTTATTATACTTAAATTTTTAAGCCAAAAATTTAAGTATAATAAACATTTTTTAAACTTTTTTTTAAGTTAATAAAAAAAAATTTAGGCCCTCTTGTTGTACATAAGCCCAAAATTTAAGTTAAAAAAAAAAAAAAAAAAAAAAAAAAAAAAAAAAAAAAAAAAAAAAATTCTTAGGCCTTCACATTATACATAAGCACAAATTTAAGTGTAATAAATATTTTTTTAAACGTTTTTTTTTTACATAAATCGTCCTTGTGGTTTGCCAAAACATGTGGAAAGTCAAAACTACCCTTCAAGTTAATGGTCAACTAACATAATTATTGGTCAAAGGACCAAACCCGTAACTTTTGCATACCACGAGGACATGACCCGTAAAAAAAAACACAGGGACATTTTCTACAAGATCCGACAAACCACAAGGACCAATTATGTAATTAATTCTTGTAATAAATTTGAATGTTTAGTGAGCCTCTTTGATAAATATCACATAGGGGTGAGCATGGTTCGGTTTGGCTCGGTTTTTGTATAAAACCAAAACCGAACCGAAAAATTTCGGTTTTTGATTTTTAGAAACCATTTGGTTTCGGTTTTGTGTCGGTTTGGTTTTTCGGTTGTCGGTTTTTTTTTGGTTTTTTCGGTTTCTATACGATTTATCGAGCTTTTCTTTTTCAAAGTAGATTTGACATATATCATAAAATGGAACTATATCTTAAATCGGTACCGGTACAACGGTACTAAAACGAGTAAAAAACCGTCTTAAATCAAGTGCCAACATTCTCAAAGTTGCCTCCAAGTTCCAAGGATTTGTTAGAGCTTGAAATGTACACTGAAACAATTGAAGGGTGTGTAAACGAAAAAAGAATGATGTTGAAACAAGTTCTTCAATCTTTTGATGTAATTGCACCATCTTCAACAGGAACAACCATTAACATTCAAACTTAATGTGTTCTTATGACATTTGTGTACCCATTTTTTTTTACCTTAAAGCACATTTGTGTTACGTATATTGTTATGAAATAAAATATTAGCAGAGTTATCACATATTTGATATGTATCATTGACAACAGTAATGTAAAATAAGATATCAAGATAAAGTACTTATATTATTTAAGAACAACAAGGCAAGATATATTATTTTGACTTTAAATGTCGGTTCGGTTTCTATTGGTCGGTTTTTAAAGCTAAAACCAAACCGAACCAAAAATTTTGGTTTTTTCAAAATATAAAAACCGAACCGTCGGTTTTTCAATCAGTTTTGGTTTTTTTGGTTCCGGTTCTTCGCTTTTTTTCGGTTTAGGTTCGGTTTTTCGGTTTCTTGCACACTCCTAATATCACATATGTTTGTTTGAATTAGCAATCGAACGAGAAGTTTGAGCTCGAGTTAGTATACCTTGGAATTGTTATCTCAAGAAAAATCTTAAACTCCTATGTGATTAAATATACAGATAGGGGACATAGGCTACAACTGTCATTTTTACAAACCTGAAAGCATAGTCTATATCTATACTACTTTATAATGCATTTAGGCCTTCTAAAATTAGAAGGCTTAAAAATTCAGACTTTTTTACTTGCCTATTATGGAAAGCCAAACCTCATTCCAAGCCTAACTCCTAACCAAAAATTAAGATAAGGAGCTCCAATCATGAGATGACATGTGTCACTTCTTAACAAAATCCAAGCCTAACTTCTAATAAACTCCAAGCCTAACTCCTAACCACTAAAAATTAAGATGAGCTTCAATTATAAAATGACATGTGTCACTTCTCAACTAAAAATTCATCTTTATTTTCAAATTAAAATATCTTTTTATCTACTTATTTTTTTTATAATCTAATTTCACCATATTTTCTAAAATTTTATGCTCTTTAATTCAACATCCATTTTGATATATTTTTATGAGTTTTTAGTTTTTATATTTTTAGTGGGTTTATTTTATTTTAATTCATATTTTTACAACTTTAACCTTTATTTTATTTATTTCAATCAATATAATCCTGATTCGTCAAAATCATATACTTTTGGGGGAGTGTTTGACGCGTAAGAGATTGCGAGGGTATTTCTATATGGGGGAATAATGATGTCGCGGGAAAGCTACGGGTAACCCAAACAAACACTTACAACTAACACATATACATTCGAAGTGTTGTGAAACGAATTCACTAAACGGGTAAGCAAACACATATAACTATACTTATCGCCGCCGCTGTGCGCGGATATCCGGCTAGTCATTTAATCATACCAAGAAAGCATATCATATAAATAATGAACATATATAGAAGGGGCCTAAACATATGAGCATAAACGCATACGAGCATTGACGACATAAAAACATACAAGCATTAGGATTGGGCCGTCCCTCAATTTTTGAGAATTTTGAGGGCCCTGGTACAAAGAGTTAATTACATAAATCGTCCTTGTGGTTTGGCAGAAATTACGGATCTTGTCCCCATGATTTTTTTTAGCGGGTCTCGTCTCTATGGTTTACAATTTTTACGGATCTTGTCCCCATGTCTGACCCGATCTCAAAAAAGGACCTCCCTTGCAGTTACTCCCTAACGTGAGGGCTAACATTCTATTTTGGTTTTAACGATCGTTATACAAACCACAGGGACGATTCATGTAATTTACTCTTAAAAAAAATAAAGTTTTTTCTTTTTAATTTTATTATTAAAAAAAAGATTTAATTTTATTACGATTAAATTTTTTAATAAAAAAAACTTTTTTTCAAATTTAATTTTAATTTTATTATAATAAATTAAAACACTATTTTTAATTTTTTTTAAATATTAAAAAAAATCAAAAAAATTATAATAAACAAAAAAAATTTAATTTTATATTTATAATAATATTTAAAAAAAAAACTGTTTCTTCTTTTAAAAAAATTACTTTTATTAAAAAAATTTAAAAAAAATAAAAAAATAAAAAAAATAAAATAAAATAAATTATTATAAAACGGATGAAGGCGTATAAAAAAACGTTTTTATACGGTTTCGTCCGTTTTATACGTTTCATTCGTTTTAATACGGTTTCGTTCGTTTTTATACGAAAATGTATGAAAACAACGTACAAAAATGTATGAAAACGTATAAAAACGAATGAAGCGTATAAAACGGACGAAACCGTATAAAAACGTTTTTTTATACGCCTTCATCCGTTTTATAATAAAATTAAAAAAAAAATTGTTTTTTTTAAATTTTATTTTAATTTTTTTAAAAGAAAAAACAGTTTTTTTAAAGAAAATATATTATAATAAAATTAAAATTAATTTTATTTAATTTAATATAATAAAATTAAAATTAAATTTAAAAAAAAAAGTTTTTTTTTATTAAAAAAATTAATCTTACTCAAGGTTGTAAAAATCGCTAGGCGCTAGTGAGGCGGTTGGGTAGGGCCTAGCGATTAATCGGTTAGGCGGGGATTAATCGGGGATTAATCGGATTGGAATTTTTATGCACAAAAATGTAATTTTAAATATTATATTATTTTATATGTATGGGATAAGCGTATTGCATCAAATTTCAAATATTTCAAGTGTTCAGATATAGACATAATACATAATTTTTCAAAGTTCAAAGTCAAACATAAATATTACTCGGTTTGTTTACCAGTTTAAAGCGACCTTTGACCAATTTTGTCCGATTAATCGGTTTGTAGACCGATTTTTAAGTGATTTTGTCCGATTTTTAAGTGATTTTGTTGACCAATTTTTAAGCGTTTTTGTCCGATTAATCCGATTAGATCGATTTTGTCCGATTAATCAGTTTGTTGACCAATTTTTAAGCGATCTTTGACCAAACCGGTTAAATAGGCCGATTATGATAAATCAAGGCGCTTAGCGAACGATCAGCGATTATGCGAGGATTAATCGGCCGCCTGGACCGATTTTTACAACAGAGATCTTAATAAAATTAAAAAAGTTTTGAATAATAAAATTAAAAAGAAAAAACTTTATTTTTTTTAAAGAGTAAATTACATAAATCGTCCATGTGGTTTGTTTAACGATCGTTAAAACCAAAATAAAATGTTAGCCCTCACGTTAGGGAGTAACTGCAAGGGAGGTCTTTTTTGAGATCGGGTCAGATATGGGGGCAAGATCCGTAAAAATTGTAAACCACAGGGACGAGACCCGCTAAAAAAAAACAATGGAGACAAGATCCGTAATTTCTACCAAACCACAAGGACGATTTATGTAATTAACTCATTAAATAATAAGGCCTTTCGAGAAGAATGTTATATATAAAGTGTTACTGTTTAAAAACCACACAATTTTTTTGAGAGAGACAGAAATAGTAATATATTATGTTATAAAAAAGTAAGGTATTTGAATCGTACACAATCTTAAAAAAATGTGTATCATATTTATACGTGATAAAAAAAAACTTATGTTAAAACACCGTGCGTGCACGGGTATTATAACTAGTTTAATTAACAAAAGAAAATCATCTTTAGTCTTTAGGATTAAAATAAAATAAAATAATCTTTTACAGTTGAGGGAAACTTTTTAGTCGTAATATATAAATAGTCTAAGAGGCGTTTGGTTGGGGTAATTTGAAATTCCGAAATTTTAAATTATAGAAAATTTAAATTCTTGAGAATTTAAAATTTCGGAATTTAAAATTCCGGAATTTAAAATACTTTCGCATGTTTGGTTGACAGAAATTTATAAATATATTTTTTTTCCAATATAAATTTCATAAATATTCTACTTAAAAGTTTATAAAAAAAATTATAAAAAATTTATAAAAATTTTTTATAAAAAATATAAAAAAAAGTTTATAAATAATTTATGAAAAAAGTTTATAAAAAATTTATAAAAAAATTTTATAAAAATTTTATAAGAAATCTATGAAAAAATTTATAAAAGAATTTATAAAAAAAAAGTTTATAAAAATTTATAAAAAAAAAATTTATAAGAAATTTATAAAAAATTATAAAAAAAAAGTTTATAAAAAAAGTTTATAAAAAAAATTCATAAATATTTTATTTAAAAGTTTATAAAAAAAACAATAAGAAAAAAAGTTTATAAATTTCTTTTTTCATGTAAATTAAAATTTCTCACTTTTTGGAAGCATTTTGATTCTCTCCATTTTGGCAATTCGAGGAATTGTAAATTACTTCAAATGCCTACATTTAAGTTACCAAACGGGACATTTGAAGGGAATTAAAATGCAAAATATCCTTCAAATTGCCCCAACCAAACGCCCCTAAAACCTTTCTCAACCATTCCCTCCAATCTTGCCGCCGGTTATTTCTCTTAAAAGTCTGTGGTTCTTTTCTTTACAGGTATAAAAGATCCTTACTTTCTTACTGGTAAATAAATAATTATATAAATTTTTATATGTACTTTTTACTTACGTTGCTAAAGAGGTGCATGTTTTTCAAGCTTATTTAAAGGGCTTATCAGCTTATATAGTTAAAATAAGGTTAATCAAGTGTTTGGTTAAGCTTATATTGAGTTTATACGAGGGGGATTGATAAGCATAAAATTTGCTGCTTATTTACGATTTTTGATCTCATAAAGTAATTACGATTTTTGATGTTGATGTGTCTTTTTTACGATTTCTGATGTTGATGTATCTTATATAAACGTATGAAAAATGTGTTCATAATCTGTACTAAGTTTTAACATTTAATGAATTGCAGAATCGAATGTCTCCAAAAATGGTTGCCAGAAGTTGTTCATCCGTAGATACAGTCTTGTCCAATGAGGACCTATTGATCGAAATCTTACTGAGGTTACCAGCAATCTCACTTCATTTATTTAAATCCGTATTCAAACACTGGTTCTCTCTTATAACATCTCCTACTTTTGCTCTTCGTCATACTCGTCAAATCCATAACATTGATCCTCCTTCCGGTTTCTTTGTCCCGCATCCTTCCAGTTCCAATAAATATGTTTTTGTGCGGCTCGATAACAGAATTCCAGCCAGCGGAACTCGGTTTAAAACTGCCTTCAAATTTGGCTTCGATAGTTTTGTTAGGATTTTGCATTCGTGCAATGGTTTGCTTTTGTGTAAAAGTTTATGTTCAAATGAGTATTACATATACAATCCATCTAGTAACAGGTTTAAGATACTTCCGCCGCGACATAGTTGGGATTTTAAACTTTCTGCTATTATCTATCATATGAAACTGGCTTTTGATCCTACCAAATCACCTCACTACAAAGTCGTTTATGCTCATACCTGTTATGAAGGAGGTTTATTTGTTCAAATACAAATTTACTCTTCAGAAACGGGCATTTGGAGTGTTTATCATGATCAATTTCCACTTCCCTGTTTTACGGGTTTTAGGAAGGGGATATACTGGAATGACGCCATTCATTGGATACATTATTCGCTTAATTCATATTACAAGTTAGATATTGTGAACGAGGTTCCGGTTTTAACAAACGTTCAACTCCCTGTTGTAACTTGTGGTGATGAAAAGGTGGTTCGGGATCACAAACTGTTCGAGTCTCGTGGTTGTTTGCTTCTTCTTTGTAGGGGTGATTATGATTCGAGACAGTTGAATATTTACGAGATGAGGAAGGGGTATTCCGAATGGTCGTTGAAGTACTTTGTTGATCTTCATGACATTAGAATTCCGATTCCCAAAAAATGGATTCGTGACCGTGTTTTGTTCATTATTTTGGGAGACAGAGAAGAGGATACTTGTATGGTATTTGAAAAAAATGAAATGATTGTTCTATACAAGATCGTCTCAAAAACTACACGCGAGCTCTGTGAATTGCAATTATGTAAACCTGCTGATAACTTTCTGTTCATTGCATCTTTTGCTGGTGTGTGATTATGCTTTCTATTCAGGTATGATATTCGTATCTTATATTGTCCTGTCACAACATATTTACTGATACTGTTGAGGTTAACATTGCTCTTTCACAATGTTAGTTAATAAATTAGTATTAGTAACACATTACTTATAAGATTTCAATATGAGCATGCATTATAAATTCATAACCAACGTACAAATTATGTTCCGAGCTTATTGAATAACATGCATCTCAGGTGCTGAAGACGAAGGTACATGGAATAGAGGCAAAAGACATGGCATTTGTGGAAGTTTGTTGAATTTCATTAATTAGTAATTGACGATGGCTATGATAAAAAAAAAAAAAATGTTTATGAGAAGTTGTACCTTGCAATAGTAATTATATCTCATTTTGGTTCATCTACTGTATGTTTAGGTGGTTATTCTTTTAATTTCGCCTAGATTTGACTTGCAATTGCGAATAACTCTGAGTTTGGTTCTTTTTTGACGAAACTATTATTCATCCTCATTGTCGGTTTATATACCTGTTTATAACTTGTAAATATACCCTGATGTCCTGTTTTGAAAATGATATTATATCATGTCAAAATGCTTTCTATTATTCCCTCATTCATATGAATTCTTATGTTTCTTTCTTTATTCAAGGATTTCAATTATTTTGCTGAGTTGGATTTGTGCAAGTGTAAAATTCAGATTTGTGGGTCTTACAAGAATGTTTCCATGAATAGGAGTCTTAGACCTCTTTCTTGACATGCTACTGCCTACTGGTTTGAAGCTAATGGTAGTCAGATAAGCATTGATGTATCTTTTGGTGTTATCCAATTTTGGGTGCTGTCTTTTTCACTTGGCCTGATAGCAGCTGTACATACCTTTGCCGAAATAGGAAGCTTGACGAAGCATAAGAGTTATCGAAAATGGAGGAAAGTGGTTTCAGTCGTGTGGACAATAAGGACACTTAGCAAAGTGGTTGGCTTTTTTTCTCCAATTTCCTTGCAGTGGGAAATTAATTGAATACTGTTTCATAACTTGCAGAAATTTAATGACAGAAGCAAAGCTGAAACTGTCATTTTGGCCGCAATATATTGATGAAAGTTAATACCAAGGTTGCACATAGGAGATAGAGAATCGGTTCATATGTGAATAGGTTACATTACTTGCCACTTGCCTGTAGCCCTGTACTTGGTTGTTAACAATTCAGCCCAAACAACTAAAGTGTTTGGGTTTGCTGGAAAAATATGTTTTTTGGACCAGTGTATGGGTGGGATGGGTAGCAGGTCTGTGTTTGCTCATAATTGTTGTCCCATGAAAATATTTAAAAGTTCCTCACTTTGTAAGTTAAACCGACTTTTTTACTCATCAGTAGAGGGACAATATGGGTGGGACGAGTAGCAAAGTCCAAATGTGTTCTTTTGTTGGCATGGGTCAAAATGGGTCGGGTTGGTTGGGTGCCATTTTGTCCGAATTTTTTAAAATTTTTGTAAATAGATGGTGAATCAAACTCGATTATAGAGGTTGTATTACTTTAACCTATGATTTTAAAACCTCTGCCAATAGTATGATTTTCACAAACAACAAGAGAATTTGAACTCCCAATTTTCCTTCTAACATTATTTGAGTCTATTATAATTAACCAAATTTGCACTATATTGAACTCTAACAACCTAATCCTTATCAACAAACTTAGACACAAATGCAGAAGACTGGACCTGTGAGAAGACCCCATGAAGTGTGAAAGAGTGACTTGAAACTATTGATCATCGGTATTCAGATATGAGGGATTCAAATTTGAAGGGATCATATATGATCATAAAAACCGTTTTAATGCTATTAACAAGCATTGTCTATCACCATACCAGTCATCATTATTTTTCCTTTCAACCTAGATAATAGTGTGTAAATTGGTAATTTGGGGTGTGTTGAAGAAACTATACCATCACATCAGATACATGCTTCTCTGTGATCCTGGATGCTACATAAACAGTATGATATTCTTGTTATATTGCAGATTGAAAACTTGAAAATAACCTAATTGTGGGACGTAGAAACCACAAGTTGAATTTAAATCCACGAGTATATCATTAACTATAGCAGTGGTCTTGTATTAATGTTGTAGTAACTTTTAAACCTTGTATTTAGTCAAAAGGACATTATCATCATCCAAAAACCCATTGTCAGTGTCAGACTACTACCCTTTTAAGGATACTCATGATGTGCAACAACAATCAATTAGTATCACAAGTTATTTACTTCTATTCTGCAGCAGCATAAGAAAAAAAACAATGACTATAATCGAGCAAAATCAGACCTAGCTAATATATACTCGTATCTATTTATTTGAACAGCAAACACACACACCCTTTAACGTTGTCTCAATTGAGGCTTGAATTTATGACCACTTGGTTAATAGCCACCTTAAATACACACTGGATGCTGCTAGGCCAAAGGGTAAATCTTTCTAATATAAAGGAAATGCAACAATAAAAACAAAAAGAAACCACGCAGCACCCATTTGTTTTTATATAAATCATTCATTATAAGTTAAGTTACAGAACAGGAATTAGTGCTCTTGCAGCATGTTCAGTTACAATTAAATGAATTACATCCAAACAAATTTAAATAACCTGTGCAAGTACATGTAAAAATTTATAAGCGGCCCAATTCCAAGCCTTCTTAATGTATCTTGAAGCAATAGTTCTCTCGCCATAACGATATTGGGCTGTCATATATGACCAAAGGGGATATCCCACCATTACTAAAACTGAAACTAACAGCAACATATTTGCTTTTGTCCCTATAAATATCTTTAACTGCCATAGAATGTATAGCAATATGCTGCTGCAATGAATGACGATCCCTTTTACATCCTTCTCATAGATTGACTGTATTAAAAGAGCAAAATTCCCAATCACCACAGTGCTAGCGCAAAGTGGTCCCTAAGATATCATTATCGAAATAAGCACAAATTAGAAATAAGCAGGGGGTGTAGTTCTACCATAAACACTACGATAATGAAATTGTCGTATATCATATTCATACATACCTGACAAGACGCGCATTTGAATCCTTTAATCCTCGAGACCTTATTCGCAGCAAAAGCTTTCCTCTTCGCGGGTCTACTCCAAATCTTCTCAATAACTTCGCTGACTCTACATTTCAAGGATCTTCGCCTATTGGTTGTCCCATTATCGGAACTCACTTGTATGAACAAATGTGAAATGTTTATAAAAAATGAGAAGTGTAAGAAATTGTAGAAAGTGGGTGGTAAGTATTTAGTTGCTTTGAATTTTAATTCAAAGTTTTTGGCTTTTGCTTGAATGTGGATTCTCCATGGCTGCTGCTGCTCTGCTTTCATTTCAGCGGATCAAGAGGTGGAACTAACATAGCCGTTAGAAACTAAAATGCTTTGACTAAAGTAGGCCCAAATTAAGGGGAAAAACTTAACCCAATGTATGTAAAAGCTAGCCCATTTTCATTTTTCTTTCTACAACAAATAAGATAGATGTGAGTTACTCCCTCGATTTTAAAATAATTGTCCCCGACAAAAAATACAAAATTAAAAAAAAAACATACTTATTACTATTTTTTCTCTCTTACTTTTTTCAGAATGATGATTTTACCCTTAGCTAATTAATAAATGTCGTCTTTAAAGTTTGTAATATTAATTTTAACCAAAAGTTGTATGATAACTCGATCAAACTTTATTATCTATTTTTAGTAATTGATAATGAATTAGGACATACCAAAAGATATTAGTTCAGACGGAGGGAGGATTTGATTTTTTCGAAAGTATATAAGAGTCCCTTTATTGAAAGATACTTAAAAGTTTGACGTAATCGTATAATTTGTTTCGTGTAATGATTAACGGTTTTTGAGATATATAACATTAATCTGTAAAGTCGAACACTCAATATGTTGTCATAAAAATGAGTATAAGTATTTGTGTAGAACACCAATTAATAAACCTTTTTTGCACTTAAAAATTCCAACCATATATCGCATATAATTCTTAAACTTTCAAGTCACGCGATATGTTTTTACCAAACAAAAAGAAAAACTGATTTTAAAGTTAGTGGTGTGGTGAGATCCGAAAGAGAAAAAGAAAAGGTGAAAAAGGGGCGGGTCAAAGTGTTCCGGGTTGGACCGGGTTGGCCAAAACCTCAAAAGTTCAGGCCCGTTATGATAAAAGCAGTGAACCCTTGTACAAAATTAATTAAACCGGTGATTTTGGAAGACCGGGTGAAAACAAGGTTTTGTTTTTCCAACAATTAAACCATCGCCGGTGATTTGTGTTTACTCCGGCCAGCCGTTACTTTCCGGCCAAAGCTTGTAAGTCTGGTTTTTCCAGCCCGTTAACTTAACCAGTGAGTGAACCTGTTGGGTCAAAACGGACTTCTTTTTCCAACAATTGAACCTTCTTGTGCAGTGGACTCTTCTTGTGACAGGTAATAACAACTTAATTATCACCTGTCTGATAATAAGCAGTTTCGAATAAGCAACTTTTTATGTTAAAAAAAAAAAGCAACTTTTTGTATCCTTATTTCACTTTCAAAAAATAATTATCAGAATTAATGTATATTGATAAACCTTCCCATTAGCTATAATTAATAATTATCAGAATTTCGTTCTTCAAGTTGAAAGCGAGCCCAAATGACTTTTAAATGCTTAATTATACTAATGAACAGTCAAAAAAACCTTACATTGCACAAAAAATGAGTTGACTACCTTTTTGTGCGGTTTGCCCTTTTTAATAAGCAAGTCTAAACACCCCCTTTATGGTATTATATCCAGGTCATAAATGTAAAATATTAGCTTTACATGGGTTCATAATTTGTATTTAGTACTAAGTTTCAATATTTGATGAAATGCAGAATCGGGTGGTGAGAGATTGTTTATCATATATTGGTTCGTAATGGAGGCAATGGTAAAGAAATATCAGCACAAGTTTAAACGAGTGCAGGATGACATGGATCGATGGGACGAACTACAGGCTCGATTGATTTCACAGTTTAGAAATGCTTCTTCCATCATTGGAAGATTACAGGTTATTCACCTTCTGTAGACTTTACCGGGTCAAAACGGATAACCATGTCTTAACACAATCTGTGACCTGAAACACTTTTGGTCCGTATAACTCTTAGTTTTTATACGGAGTATTTATAAAACTATTAGTCTATCGTATATGATTACAAAAACTATGCTGTTTCGTATAACCATGATTTAGGAGGTTTTTTGAATTAAATATACATTTTAATTAGCTTTCAACCCATTTGACCCATTTTTCACGCGAAATTTTTGAACCCAAACAACCCATTTAAAAGTGAATGGTTCAGAATTGTGGCCTAGATGTTTAACAGTATTTTTTACTTGTGTGGTCAGTTGCTTGAAGATCCAAAAAAATACGGTTCCTTAAAAAATCTTGACAACGTTAAAGAAGGTATCTTGACAAAGCAGATGGAATCCCTACAGACGATCATTCTTTCAATGACTAAAACTCTGTAAGTTGGTTATCAATAGCTCTATTTAATTAAATATGTTCAAAAAAGAAAGGGTCTCGAATCATCATGCATTTTGCCTTTTAGCAATTACTATACAAGTAGAGGTGGCAAATGGCAATATCAACCTATTTACCTATAAAAATGGGACGATTTGAGTAATATCAACCCATTTACCTATAAAAATGGGACGATTTGAGTAATATCAACCCATTTACCTTATAACATAAGCCAAATCGACCTATATGAGTTTAGCTGAAAAAATTAACTAAAAGAAAGCATGTCAAATTAGTTGAAATGGGTGAAAGTCATCTACATTGTTTTTACATTTGAAACAAGTGTACCTTACTAATCCTCATGTTGACAGGCAGGACCTAAATAGTGTCGTTCTCTCTTTTGCAAAAGCTTATCGCGATGCTAAGCAACAATTGAAAGGAGGTTCTGTTCAGATCTCAGTGAAACAATTAAATAACCGGATTGGCATTAAACCAAGTCTTGCAGACTGCTTAGAAGGGCTTCGGCTTCTTCACGAGATGTATCAATCAGAGTATGGGTGCACGCTTTTCTGTTTTGACATGTAAAGCTTACCATATTACACTCTGATTGGCCATACTGTTCTACCCTAATTTTTGTACTCTTGTGGTTTAGGTACCTGCTTAAAACATCAATTATTTCTGCACTTAATGGCCTTGCCTTGAAACCGAGGTATGTTCTAGATGTTCTGCCTTATATCTTTGTTTTACTAGGATATGTTGACACTTACAGATTTATACAATATGATTCATGAGGTGGCAAGATGGGTGGTTGGGTAACGGGTCAAAACGGATAACTTTGATACTAGTCAAAACAGGTCAATCACATTGACCCGTTAGAGATAAAACATACCTGCATTGACCCATGCATAACAGCATAAGAAACTGAGTTAAAGTCTACACCTTTATCATCTTCATTGTGCTCTTGGCAGTTCGCCAATACTATGGTTAATAAGACACGATACTGAATAAAGGATTCATTTTACTAGGATATTTTTATATATCATTTTACGAATGCTGCTAGTATTCAAACATCTTTGTTAAGTCGAGATCTAATAGTTTTGAAATGGTCTGACGTTTCATTCTTGTATTTCTTTTTCCTGAACCAGTGACCACTGTTCATCAGTTCATGTTTATATTAATGGGAAATTGTAATGCCCTTCAATTTGATTGCAGTGTTAGCGATTTACATGCTCTCGAGCAGCTGTTGGTAGATCAACCAAATATTCCCAAAGAAGAAGGTAAAAAGTAAAGTTTTTGAAAGATTAATATTGTGTTGACTTGAGATTAAATACGACCCATATGGGCCCATTATTAAGTGAATGGGTCAAAATTGTCACATCTACAGTCAACTTATGTGAACCTGGCATTTAGATTTTGTGTTTGGTGTTTGTGCAGTGCAATCTATATACGACATCATATTTGCTGAAGACATATGTTAATGATGCAAAGGGATATGCATTGTGTGCTTGGCTAGTTGTTTTCTGTCGGTGTGAGGCATTCCTCTGTCGCCCCTCACATCATACCTTGTTCTCGTGGGTGATTCTTCAATCATTGTTGGTCATGGGGCTAAATAGTTAAGAGTTTAGTTATTAGTATGATATTTGTATTCAACTCGGAAATTTGGTAGCGCAACCTCTACATTGTTGGCCGAACAGCTCTGATTCGATTGCGGTCCTAAATGATGCAAAGTTAATGTCCTTTTCTTGTAGGGGCAACATTTTTGAAGGTCAATGGGTTCAACTAGTCTATCTTAAACATTATATTGACATCACAACATTTTATGACCAAACATTTTCCTTTGTTTGTTAGAAAGGCTTATAATTTCAAACATATTATTTCTCACTTCTAAAGATCTTTTGGTCGATTAGTTCAAAGGGTTTGAACTCGCCGTCACATAGACTGAAACCGAGTAAAGTCTCCCTTTTCTGGAGGTGACGTGACCACTTCAGCTAACCTCCTCACTTCTAAACCTTACATACCCCTTTACATAAGTATGAGAGTATGAGACTATGGGAATGAGACTATGACTTTAAAAGTCATTAAACGTGTTTGTTTTGTGGGCCTGAAATGGGTATATCATAGGTATAGATTCATTACATACCAATTTGGTGTCTATGAAATCTATTTCTGCGGGCCATTCTCTTTTCCACTACAAAATTCAAATATATATACACTTTTTCATATACTCCGTAATATTTTATCAACCAAACATAAACAATCGTAATGATACACTTTTTTATATCCATTGTCATTCTACCCATATTAAATCCGATACTCATTGTGATTCCTAGCAACAAACCAAACGGCCAATATCATTTCTCACTTCTAAACCTTAGTAGTAAAAAGATGATCCTGAACAATTCGTTTGTGATTTACACGTAGACAATAGCACTATATGATTTATCTATTAAACATAGCAAATTGTACAAATCGCTCAATATTTTACGAAATTTATTATTTTCAAATAAAAAATCAAATTCAACTTTCGTATTTAACAACTTAAATTCAAATTAGATGCAAAGTCGTACGCTTAATTTTCTTCTTAACTCGAAAACACACAAAAAAGACAATAACTTTTGATCCTCTCATTTAAAACTCAGATAACACATACATATGTCAGCCTCAAAACACAAAAGCAATAAATTACTCGAGTATTATTTCAATATAACTTAAAACGATAATGAAAAAATACTAGCATGACACAACTTCAAGCAACTCAAATATCGTATCTTCTACTAATGTGGAAACAAATAGTTACAACAACATTTAAAAGTACTGTTACCTTTTTTTTACAAATATAATAGGGCTATTGTAAAAAAAAACGTATCTAACTTCTTGTTGAGATTTATGGTCTAATACATTTGTATAATCTGATTGTGATATCTAAAGATTGCTTTTATTGTGTTTATTCAGTTATATATGCCAAAGGATGATTTAGAGTTGGATGTTGAAAGTTTATATCTGGAGGGACTGGAAGTGTAAAAGATTTAAAGCTTGGAGATACTTTGAACTCTGTCTAGCAAGACTTAAAGATTGAAGGGGTGCATTGTAAACTTGATGGCTATATAATGAAGAGAGATATGCAGTTTCTCAAATCTCTGCTTATCATTCTCTCCCTACTAAACGATATCTCAATTACTCTCTCTCTAGAAATAAAACCCTAATCATTTGTTTTGATTCTCTTGATCAAAACACTTTGTTACTCATTGTTACTGATTGTTTGTTATTTGATTAAGATCAAATACTGGTTTGTTGTTTCATTCTATTTGAGAATAGAAGTTCTGGTTTTGTAATATTGATTCAGAAGTAATAAAAGTGTTTTGTTATCATAAGAGTCTGTTTTTCTTCATAGTATCAGAGACAGGTTGCTTTGAATATCGATTTTGAAAATTAGGGTTTCTTGATAAAATTGGGGTTTTTTTAAATTTGTTGGTTCTTGGTCAATTAACTTGTGTTAATTGATAGATCTTGTGGTGAATTTGGTTAATCTTGAAGTTTTCTGAAAAACCCCTAATTTCTGGAAAATTAGGGTTTGGTATATTTTGGAGCTTTTGTGATTAAAGGCTTCTGTAATCGGTTAAGATTGGTTAATCGATAAGATCTGGTGTTTGGATAAGATTGGAAGTGGTTCTGGTGATTTTCCCTAATTCTGAAAATTAGGGTTTGTTGGTTCTTGGATCTTGGTTCTGGGTTCTTGATGTATATCTGCTATATCTCTAGACTAAGTGAATCTAGAGTATAGTAGGTCTGTTATTCCGCTGCTGATTATATTGTGTGCTCTATAACACCTCTCGCACTCTCTCTTTAATTTATGTTCTTATTTTTCTGCTTAGATTGTCGGAGGACAGGTTTTGGGATTATTGGAAGTTGTGATTGGTTGTGGTTAAGATTCTTTGTTCTTTATTTGCTCTTGTTTCTGTTATTTGTGTGCTTGTGTGCGCCCTTGACCTACCACTTTAGTGGCAAAGAAAACCTGGGAACTACTTTCTCTACTTATCTGTGTGCTTGTTTATCTGTTCTTGAATCATGATGTTTGTTGTTCCCCGTTCACTATCGTTTAAAACAGTTTAGAAATATAAAACAAGTTAATAGTGAACATTGACTGAAATTAACGTAAGTAAAACACACTAGATAATTTTCAACATCATATTCTTTATTAGAAATTAATCAAAAAGAATACGTTACCCAAGTACTTGCGGAATAGTACTTGGGATTGAAATGACAAGGTTTGGTGATTCCTCTCTAAGCTCAGGCTAAGTCTGAGCACAACTCTTAGAGCTCACTGAGCTATCTCAGGAACTAAGTTGTATTTGGAGGAGTGAAAAGATGGCTTGCGTGTATGTGTGTTTTTACAGTTCACAAGCTTAATCTTTTCACTCCATCTCTTATGCTATTTATACATGTATGATATTTGACTCTTTCCTAAGTGACAAACTGACGTCATACAGAAGACAAAATACTGATGTATTTTGTCTCTGTTTACAAAGACTATTCTAGGTAAGAGACAAGACTACTTTCCTAAGTTCAGTGATGACACTGAGCCTGATCTTTTGCTATCCAGGGAAAGTTGACTTTGGTTGATAAGTACTTCGTCTTATCTGATTCAAACTTATCCCGCCATGTCCCGCTCTTTCTTCAGTCTTTACATCCTTCAGTCTTCTACTTCAGTTTGTCTTCAGTGTAAGTAGTTGGAGAGGATTCTTAGGGATTCAGTGAGTTATTGTCATCACTCACTGAATCCATCATCTTCTTCTTGACTCAGTCTTCACCCTTTAAGTTTCGCCTTAGTGAGTGGAGAGACTTCTTCTTCGCCTCGTACTGAGTATCCTGAAGATGACTTACTGAGATACTATGCACTCAGTGACCTGTTGGTGTTTAACGGACTAAACACTTGGGCTATTTTCTATTCAAATCCTAGATTAAGGGGTTTGGGTATTTACTGAACCCAACAGTCTCCCCCTATTTGGATATACAAATAGCCTAAGTGTTTGATCAGTGTAAGTGAGCAAATGGCTTCTTCTTACACTGAATGTACTAATGAATACAATAAGGAACACTGAATATTTTAACAAAACATACATCGTTTATTGATCAAATTACAAGGTTCCTATCACTAGTACAGAAGATAAATCAAAATGATGTCAGTCCAGATGGATTCCCAATGCTTCAAGCTTGACTTTCTTGGTGATGAGTGTTTCCCTGTCAGGATGGTCTCTTATCTTGGCATTCAGGTCTTGACAGAACCTGATGTTTGCTGGGGTTTGGATCTGAGAGGCCACTGGTATGTAGCTCAGCATTGCAGCTACACCAGCCTGATCAATATCACTCCATCTTTGAAATGCTGTGTTTCCATAGACATCAATATGGAATAGCCCTCTTTCAGGCTTTTCAATCACTAAACAGTTCACGAACTTAACACCTTCTGGCAGTTCCCTGTTGCATTCGAATCCAGGCACTTTTATCTCAGGCTGGAACTCAACCCTTTTCCTTTTGCCAGTGGATGATTGTGGTTGAGATCCTTGAGGTGCAGTTAAGGCAGGCTGAATTCCCAGTTGTGCTGGTGCATCCCTCAGTCTTTCATATCTTTTACTGAGCATCTTCATCAGCTCCTTAACCATCGCATTTTGCTTCTTTTCAATTATTGGACCGAGTTCATCGAGTTCAGTGATCCCAAAGTCAGTGAATTTTAGGGGATCATGAACTTTGAAATGTCTCTTATCAACCCCCCTGTAGACGTTCATTGCCAGTGGTTTGGATCTGGGGATGATTTTGACATCTGTGATCTTTTCAGGCAGCCTTCGGCTTGTCATCGTCTATTTGTAGTGCTCAATTATGCTTAGCCTGAGGGCTTCAGCTTTCTTCTTTTCTTCCAACTGTATTTTCATTTCAGCCATTTCTGCTGCCTGAGCATCCTTGAACTTTTGTCCTGCCTGACCCTTTTCAAGCTTCTTAGCATCTATCCCAATGTTTTCAGCTTCCTCAGCAACTACTTGTACCAATGCTTCTCTGCTCTTTCTTTCTTCTTCAGCAAGTTTCTTTTTTCTTTCCTCCTTAGCAAGGTGAGCACTTAGCTGTTGTGGTGTGAGCAGGTACACAGTGTTGCCGATCTTAAAGGGAATCTTCTCAGGCTCAGGTGTTGTCATTATGCTTTTTCCTTTGTCCTGACCTGAGGAAGATGATGCAACCAAGGGTGGTGTTGTTGTCATGATTGGTGTTGTGACTGTCAGTGTTGTTGTTGTTGTTGATGTTTGTGGTGGAAGTGATGAGATGGGTGTTGCTGAGACTGGTAGTGTTGGCTCCCCCTCAGTGTGAAGAGGAGTTTCTTCAGCAATATTATCCCCCTCAACTGTTGCCGGAGCGTCAGTGAGGGCAAGAGTTGGTGTTGGTGTTGAGGGGGATGGAGCTGCTTGACCCTTGAAGGCCTGATAAATTTCAGTAATCATGGCCTTGATGTCTGAAGTATCTGCTTGAAGACCAATGACCTTGGCTTCCAAGTTAGCCTGAGATTCTTCCAAAGCAGTCATTCTGGGTCCAAGATTCCAGGCCATAGAAGACGAGGCCTGAGTCAAAGTAGCCACCTGAGTTGTCAAAGAGCCCAATGTAGCCTGAAGAGACTGGACTGATGATTGAAGACCCTGAACATTTGCAGAATTTAGGGTTTCGAGCAGTTTCAGTGAGGTTGGATGATTGTTTCAAGTACGCCTCAGTAGCCTTCAGCACTCTAGAGTTGAGCGTTGGGTCTTCTTTGACAGATTCCTTGATTTCATCTACCGTTGAGCCAACACCCTGAAGATGTCTGAAATATTTAGCCAAATTTTCATCCAGTCTGTGAATGGTGTCATACATCAAGTCCCTGTGCTCATGAACATTTTCATCAAAGGCTTGGACCTCAGCCTTTAGATCTGCATAACTTGCTCCAGCTTCAGTATGTTGTTCCCACAATGTTGCAGTGACCCCAGAGTATAATTTCCTTGAAGCTTTGGTGATCTACTAAACGAGCTGCCTTTCAGTAAGTGGTAGAACATTATCAAATCTTACAAATTCATCAGTGGAGGAAGAGGAGTCATCATTTTCAGGCTGGAATGGTGATTCAGTATGCTCCTTTGGATCAGGCTGAGGTTCTTGTTCAGATTGAACCTCAGAGTCCACTTCTTCCCCAGCTGATAGAATCTCATCATCAGTATCAGCAAGCTCATCTTCTGAGAACAGTATTCCAGTAACATCAGCAACGGTTAACAGGGGGTTGGTGATGGGTTCCATATCAGCGGGTGGTATTAATCCCTTTGAGTCTTTGTCCCCCTTTGACCCCTCAGACACTGGTGGGAGTTTCCCAGTGCCTTCTCTGGAGTCAGGATTGGTTTTGGGTTCCATATCGGCGGGTTGTTTCTTTCCCTCCGAGTCTTTGTCCCCCAGTGACCTCTGAGACACTGATGGGTATTTTCCAGTGCCTTTAGCAGAGTTAGTGACAGTGATATCCCTATCAGCGGGTTGTATGATTCCCTCTGAGTCTTTGGGATCGATCAGTATGCCCTCAGACAAAGGCTTGGATTTGCTAATGTCATCACTGGGCGTTGTGGAAGGCGCTCCCCTACCAGCGGGTTGTTTGTTTCCCTTTGGATCTTGGGGAGTAGTGGTTGTGACCAAGGGCACTGACTATGATGTATCAGTGTCCTTCGTTGTCACGGGGGTGGATGATGCCTGGTCACCAATGGGTGGCAAATCAGTCTTGGGCTTTCTTTGCCTTTTAGGCTGTGCTCCTGAAGCCTCAGGGCCCTGAGACTTGGGTTTGGTTTTAGTCCCAGTCTGAGACTTCCCCTTTCTCTCTGTAGGAGCAGGGTTAGGAGACACTGATTTCCTTTGGTTGTTTACAGCAACCATATGGGGCGTCAATTCAATGTTTGTGACAAGGGATGGGTCTTTTTGAAAATTTGATTGGCTCAGGATGCCAGGTAAAGCACCAAAATTTTCTTCCTGAGGATAATTTGTACCCAGTAACACTTGCAAAGCACAAGAGACAAACCTAGGATACGAAACGTATTTCGTCCTAGTTTTGCTTTGTAGCTTGGTTACGAGATCACTATAAATGATCTCCCCTATGTCGACAGTGACCCCATTCATCAGGCAGTATGCCATCATCAACTGAATAGAGTTAACTTGTTCAGTTGATGAGTCATTCCCACCGAGGACCTGAATCACAAATGTGAATAGGATCCTCCAAGCCACGGGAAATGAACTCTTGGTGACTGGGGTCCTGTCCAAAAACGTTGGATCTAAAACAATTTTTTTTAACCCATCCTTCACTGTAGAGGGTTCAGGATGGGCGACATAAACACCTTTGTTGTAATCTAACCCTGTTGAGGTGCAAAATGTTTTATAATCCAGGGTGAATTGTTGCCCCCCCCCATTATGTTGGGAATTATGCGAAGTAGAATTTCTGCTGTCAATACTGCCGAAGGATTCTGCTGAAGTAGAAGCAGAATCTGCTGAAGAAGAGATTCTGCTGAAGTAAAAGAAGCCGTTCCATGTTTCTGCTGAAGGGTGGAAGCTGGCTAGGATCAGCATGCGCTTTATTATTTAAATGCTAACCCATCATTATTCTTGTACTGCCCGAGGTTAGCATGGGTATTATTGTACTGCTCAATATCATTTAGTGTTTTAGTCATTAAATGCATGCTTGCATGTTTAGTCGATTGAGTAGTAATAGTTTAGGGTTCCTTGTCTATAAAAGGAACCTCATAGTTTGTAATAGATAACTCATCTGAAACATAGTGTTTCAGTGAATAAAAGATCCATAGAGGATCTAAGTGTTCTTAGTTATAACAACTTGTATTTACATTCCGCTATAGAATACGAGTTGTAGAGATTTTCTATTAGTTTGCTTATGATTACATAGGTAACACTAACGATCCACGAGTGCTCAGGATCTGTCAAGGTCTGTCTGTGTTCAACAAGTGGTTTCAGAGCCTCGGGAGAGTCTCTACGATACTGAGAACCTTATTTACCTCACCCCCATACAACCAAAAACATATTCACCATGCCTGGAACTGATGATGAATCAGAAGTCACCAACAACAACATCAAAAACACCACCTCTATGCAGCAACTTAGTCTCTCCAACAGTAATGGTAAGTTTCCTTATCTGAAAAAGGAAGAGTATGATCTGTGGACCATGAAGATGCAGAACTGGATCTCCAATATTGATTGGAATCTGTGGGAGATTGTGAAGAATGGAAACAATCTGAAGAAGACTATCCCGGATCTTGATGGTAAGTTTACCATTGCTCCTCCCAAAACTGCTGAAGAGATTCTAGCTGTGCAAAGAGAGCACAAAGTAAGAACCATCCTTCTTCAATCTATTCCTGAAGATCACTTGGGTGATTTTCACCACATGGTTGATGCAAAGGACATCTGTATGGCTCTTAAAGCAAGGTTTGGTGGAAATGAAGAGTCCAGGAGAATGAGGAAGTCCATGCTGAGACAACACTTCCAAGAGTTCAATATCTCTGAAGAAGAAGGTATCCATAAGGGATACGACAGGTTTCACAAGATTCTGAGTCAGCTAAACCAGCTGAATGCAAAGCCTGACAATGATGATTGCAATTCAAAGTTCCTACGATCTTTGCCTCCATCATGGTTACATGTGAGTATAGCCCTTAAAGCTAAAGGTGGGCTGGACATGCTCACTTTTGATGAGCTGTACAACAAACTCAGATCTCTTGAACCTGATGTCAGATCTCCCTACCGTGCATCCTCTTCTGGTCATTCAGCCTTTGTTGGGACATCTCACTCCAATATGATGATGCATGCTTCAAGTCCATCTTACTTACCATCATCATCTTATCGTCCCACTCCATCACATCCTCAAGCTAAAACTGGCAATATATTGGAGGATGTTCTTCATTCATTTGTTGCTGATTATGATACTCAGCAGCATCTTGTCTATGAAGATTTTGATCAGGTGGACCCTCTTGAGATGGAGGAGATGAAACTGAAATGGCAGGTGGCCATGCTTTCAGTAGATATCAAGAGGTTTGAGGAGAAGGCAGGAAGAAAGTTTGGCTTCAAGGGAAAGGATCCAGCTCGCTTTGACAGGAGAAAGGTCAAGTGTTTCTCTTGTCACCAGATGGGTCATTTCTTAAGGGAATGCAAAGACAGGAAGAGTGGAGAGGGAGCTAACTACAATTCCTATCAGCAGAATCAGAAGGGAGCTAGCACTTCAGCAGATCTTGTCACCTTGGATGAACAGGTCAACTGGGTTGCACATGAACCTGTGAATGAGGAAGCTGCTGATACTGAGAAGCTTGGATTGCTGGCCAGATGTACATCAGAAGATAGGCATGATCAGTTTGCCTTGATGGGACTTTCTCAGGTACACAACTGTATATTTGGTTGTAGTGAAAGATACAATGAACTTAAAGAAGCTTATGATACTATGAAACCTAAATACAATGAATGCTATGTTGATAATGAAGCTTATAAACTTTCGTTAAAAACATTAGAAAGACAAAAGGTATGGTTTCAAAAGAATCAGATAGCTTATGAAGAAAAAATTAAGGTGCTACAATTTGATCTAGATATTGCTAATATTAACTTTAAACGCACTGAAAAGGAAAAAGCTGATACTATTACTGAGAATCTAGAGCTTAAAGAGAAACTTGTTGAGGAAATAGCTAGACATAAACAATGGTTAATATCAGGTGACAATCTAGCTAGAGAACTCTATAATAGTCAGTCAGTGAACTCTGGAATAGGTTTGGGTTTTCAAAAGTATGTAGGATTAGAAGCTAGACAAGATGGGCGTAAATCTACACCTGCAGGCTTAGAACATTTTAAAAAGAAAGGTGATTTACATGCTGTCCCTGGACCTATTAGAGGTGAATTCATGCCCACTGACCTGTCTATTACTGTTGACTTTGATGGATCACACCATCTGTATGGCAAAAAGTCAAAAGACTTGCCAGACAACGATGCTTCATCTTATGACTTTGTCTCTTTCTCTGACAGTGACAATTCATCGGATCAATGATCTACTTACAGCTGTGATTCAAGTGATAAGTCAGACCTTCCCAAGCCCTCACCTGAGCCTACACCCAAGCCTGCACCCAAGTCTATCTACAAGCCTTCTAGGATAGCTGCTGAGGAATCTACTTCCAAGCCTGTTTCCCCTGAAGACTTGTCATTTAAATCTTTGCATAATAATTCTGTCAAAAACAATTCCTTTAATGTTTCTGGTTTAAGTACTTCTACATGTAATAGAACATCTGCTTTGTTAAAAAAATCTTCCAAAAGGAAGACATGTTTTGTGTGTGGAAGTAAACTTCATTTAATTAAGGATTGTGATTTTTATGAGCAAAGATTGGGTGTATGTGCTACTCAGCAGAAACCTAGACCTGTGTGGACCAATGTTAAGAATATTCCACCTTATGTCCCACAAGCTACTGACTCTCCTTGGAAGAGATCAGCTGATAGACCTTATGTGCAACCCACTAGCCCATACTTTAAACATGGTTATTGGCCTGCATATGTTGACTCTATGAATAATGGGAAAGGATGTTGGGGTACTGCTGTCAAGTCCTCAACAGGTTGTTCTTGGAATAATAAGGGACCCAAATTTCAATGGAAACCCAAGAACAATGGTGGATCTTACTCTTTTGCCAGACCTAAATCTAATGATCCACAAGGCAGGTTCAAGTCAGCAATGACTTGAGCCTCCTCTGTATACTAACATTCTTTTGTATATATGTTTGTTTCTGTAGGATCATCCTCTTAAGCATAAAGATATTGGTATTGTTGATAGTGGCTGTTCACGAAGTATGTCTGGAAATAGAGATATGATGCACAATTTTTTTCCTATTGAAGAAGGAGGCAATGTGACCTTTGGTGGAAGTGATGGTAGAATTACTGGGAAAGGCACCATCAAGACACTCCTACTGAACTTTGAGAATGTGTACTATGTTAGGGAACTTCAGAACTTCAACTTGTTCTCAGTCTCACAAATTTGTGACACCAAGAGCAAGGTACTCTTCTCTGAAGATGAATGTCTTGTGCTTTCTAAAGAGTTCAAGCTTCCAGAAGATACTTCAATTCTACTGAGAGTTCCTCGAACTCACAATCTATACACATTCAACCTCAATGAAGTTCATCCTGAAGGTGACCTCACTTGTTTGCTGGCTAAAGCATCATTGGATGAGTCTAAAAAATGGTATAGGAGAATGGCTCATGTGAATTTCAAGACCATAAACACACTCTCTAAAAGGGGTCTTGTTGAAGGTCTACCCTCCAAAGTTTTCTCCAATGATCATAATTGTGTTGCATGCAACAAATGGAAGCAACACAGAGCCTCCTACAAAGCTGTCACTGCAGTGAGCATTATCTCTGAGCCTCTTCAGCTGTTACATATGGATCTATTTGGTCCAACTCAAGTCAGAAGCATTGATCACAAGTACTTTTGTTTGGTTATCACTGATGGATATAGCAGATTTTGCTGGGTCTTCTTTCTAAGGACTAAAGATGAAACAACTCCAGTGCAAGAAACAAACCATTGTGGCTACCTCAACTACTGAAGCAGAGTATGTTGCTGCTGCAAATTGCTGTGGACAGGTCCTTTGGATTCAAAACCAACTGCTGGATTATGGGTATAACTTCATGAACACAACTCTTTTTATTGATAATCAGAGTACCATATGCATTGTCAAAAATCCAGTTTTTCACAGTAGAACCAAACATATTGAAATCAGGCACCACTTTATAAGAGATGCATATGAAAAACATTTGATAAATGTGGCGAAAATTCATACAGATGATAATGTGGCAGATCTGTTAACAAAAGCTTTTGATGGACCAAGGTTTCAACACCTAGTGGTCAATATTGGAATGCTTAACCCTTAACTACAAAGTTTAAGGGGAGGCATATGTCTCAGGGGAGGATTTTTCCTTGCTTTGTCTTGTTTGTTTCTTAGTTTAAAAATAAAAAAAAAAAAAAAAAAAAAAAAAAAAAAAACTAACTTTCTCTTACAGGTTTGTTGTATTTTGTTGATGGTTTTTAACTCACCAGATATACCTTGTGTGTATCAAAGAGTTGGCTAGTCCAAAGGGTACATCTTTGGTAAAGACACATCAAATATGTTAATAGCTGTAATGGTTTGCTCAAAATCATAGGGTCTACAACCACCCATGCTTAATTGCTGAGAGTTGTATGGTCATCAATTCACCATGGTCTATTCCTTGTTGGAATCCAAGAATTGGCTAGCCCACAAGTATATGGCTTGTGGTAAAGACAACTGAATCCATATTTGGTTATCACTTCACCAATTCTAAGAATTGACTAGTCCTGAGCAAACGGCTACAGGTAAAGACACATCAAATCCGTTTATATAGTTGATGATTTGCTCATAAATCAGATGGTTATCAATGTACCATAGTTTTCGGACTTAAACATCTGGCTACTCCAGTAGTGATGGTTATTGGTAAAGAGACATCAAATCCATTATTTTCAATGATTCACCTCTCACAGAAGCTAACACACCTGGATGTGATGAGAATAGTATGCAACTAATAAGTTTTGATGTACAATATGTCATGTGTTGCTGCAAAGACCTGGCGTTTCAAAGTTTGCTCATCATAGAGATGAGATTATTATTGGTTCTTTGCTACTGATATTTGAGAACAATCCTCTAGTACTGTAGTCTCTAAGATCTATCAAGGTTAGGAAACTGGAACTTAACCAAGTCAAATTCCAGTTTAGGGGAGGATTGTTGGGAATTATGCGAAGTAGAATTTCTGTTGTCAATACTGCCGAAGGATTCTGCTGAAGTAGAAGCAGAATCTGCTGAAGAAGAGATTCTGCTGAAGTAAAAGAAGCCGTGCCATGTTTCTGCTGGAGGGTGGAAGCTGACTAGGATCAGCATGCGCTTTATTATTTAAATGCTAACCCATCATTATTCTTGTACTGCCCGAGGTTAGCATGGGTATTATTGTACTGCTCAATATCATTTAGTGTTTTAGTCATTAAATGCATGCTTGCATGTTTAGTCGATTGAGTAGTAATAGTTTAGGGTTCCTTGTCTATAAAAGGAACCTCATAGTTTGTAATAGATAACTCATCCAAAACATAGTGTTTCAGTGAATAAAAGATCCATAGAGGATCTAAGTATTCTTAGTTATAACAACTTGTATTTACATTCCGCTATAGAATACGAGTTGTAGAGATTTTCTATTAGTTTGCTTATGATTACATAGGTAACACTAAAGATCCACGAGTGCTCAAGATCTGTCAAGGTCTGTCTGTGTTCAACACATTAAGACTGAACCTGATGAGATATTCCCTGAGAGGTTTAAGGTTGTTCTCATCAGTAGAGGGTGTCGGGTCAAAGGCCTTAGCAGTTGCCCAAAACTCCCTCAGGAGGTTTTGGTATAGTACAGAGGGACACTGAATAAAGGCTGTTTTCAGTGGGCAGTTATACAAAAATTTCATAATGTCTTTATAGGCTGGGACAGTTGGAGGATATTCAAAATTTCCTATGACATTATTTGTTTTAAATTCAACATTGCTAAGATCGCCTACCCACTGTGAAGCAAACTGAAGAGATTGTGTTCTTGCCATTTCCATTAAAAGGGTTTTAGGGTTTGAAAAAAATGTCTTGACAAGAACAATCAAAAGTTTTTGTATCTCTTAAGTTGTGATGAAAAACTTTTGTAAATGTTTACAATGAAGGTTTTTCAGAAAGAGGTTTGAAGAACACAATAATTTCTGGGTTTGAAAGAGATTTTGACAGAGTTTTGTTTGCAGAAATCAATTGTGTGTGTTTTAATGATTATGAGGAGGGTATTTATAGAGTGGTGTGAGGGGTGGTTTTTGCATAAACGTGGATATGTAAAGATGGTTTTTGAAAACGTTTGAAATTCCACATTTAATGCCACCCACCACTACCCGCAGTAAAATCCCGTATTTCAAGGGAACAGTTGCAGTGCATAGTAAAAGTGCACTTTTGCAGCAATAAAATATCCATAGGATATCTTATGTGAGAGAAGGCATTTAATGCCAAGTGGGATGAGGTATGTGAGGAGACCCCTGACAGTAATACATATATTCTTATATTAAATTGGCATAGTTACCAACCTAGGACATTTAAGTAACTGATACTTGGATCATTTAGTTACTCATTCAATGCTTAATATCAACTGTCAGGGTCCCTGAATGAGTCTTACTCATTTCGTGAGAGGGTGTTTTGTGGGTTTCGTTTAGGGAGGAGGAACCATTTCAGAGAACTTACTGAGATTGGTTTTGAGATGCTTGACTCTCAATGTCAAGCATTCCTAATTCAGCTTTCAGTCTCCTGAAGGTAGGTTCATCCAAGGGTTTGGTGAAGATATCAGCAAGTTGATATTCAGTAGGGATGAAATGAAGTTCTATGTCTCCTTTCATTATGTGATCCCTGATGAAGTGATATCTGATATCAATGTGTTTGGTTCTTTGGTGGAGGACAGGGTTGTTGGAGATTGCAATAGCATTGGTGTTATCACAGAAGATGGGTACCATTTTGTAATGGATGTCATAGTCACTGATTTGACTTTTCATCCATAATACATTAGCACAACATCCTGCTGCAGCTACATACTCAGCTTTTGCTGAAGACATAGCCACTGATTGTTGCTTTTTAGCACTCCAACAGACCAGTTTTCCACCAAGAAATTGACAGGACCCTGAGGTACTTTTCATGTCCATGTTACAGCCAGCATAATCAGAGTCAGAATACCCTTTGAGATCAAACCCTGAGCACTTTGGATAGTAAAGTCCAAGGCTTGGAGTTCCCTTCAGGTATTTGAGAATTCTCTTGGCTGTAGTGAGATGGGATTCTTTAGGATTAGACTGATATCTTGCTATTAGACAGACTGAGAATTGGATGTCTAGTCTAGAAGCAGTTAGATACATCAGTGAGCCTACAATCCCTCTGAAATGAGTTTGATTGACTGATTTGCCAGTGAGATCAGGTCCAAGGTTGTTAGGTGGGACCATTGGAGTCTTCACTGAGGCATAGTCAGATATCTCATATTTCTTCAAGAGATTTCTGGTGTATTTCTCTTGACTGATGGATATTCCTTTATCAGTTTGCCTGATTATAGTCCAAGGAAGTATGTGAGTTCACCCATCATGCTCATTTCAAACTTCTTTGTCATCAGTTTTTCAAATTGTTTGCAAAGTTTGTAGTTTGTTGAGCCAAAGATGATGTCATCAACATACACTTGGACCAGTATCACATCCTGTTGTGTTCTATAGACAAACAGTGTGTTGTCTATCTATCCTCTGACAAACTTGTTTTGTATCAGGAAGGCTGAGAGAGTTTCATACCATGCCCTGGGAGCTTGTTTAAGTCCATAAAGGGCTTTGTCAAGCTTGCAGACATAGTCAAGGAATTCACTACTCTCAAAGCCTGGAGGTTGCTGAACATACACATCTTCCTTGAGATCACCATTTAAGAATGCACTTTTAACATCCATTTGGTAGACCCTGAAGTTCATGTATGTTGCATATGCAAGGAAGATCCTGATGGCTTCCATTCTTGCAACAGGAGCAAATGTCTCATCATAGTCAATGCCTTCTTGTTGACTGTAACCTTTGGCTACAAGTCTGGCTTTGTTTTTAATGACAGTGCCGTTTTCATCAGTTTTGTTTCTGAAAACCCACTTCATTCCTATGACAACTACATCCTGAGGACATTTGATCAAGGTCATGACCTTGTTTTTATCAAACTGTTGCAGTTCTTCTTGCATAGCCTGAACCCAGCTTGGGTGTTTTAGAGCCTCAGTGACACTTTTGGGTTCTATATCTGATAGGTAATCAGCATATAGACATTCATTGGCTGAAGCTGCAGTTAAATTAGCAGCCATGCTTCTAGTGAGCATGCCCTCAGTGGGTTCACCAATGATGTTTACAAGCTCAATGTCCTGATATATTGTCCACTTACTTTGTGGTCTAGGATCTGAACTTGAGGAGGTCACTGGAGACTCAGGAGTGAGTTCAGGTACATTAGCCACAGAATCATTAAGAACATCTGTTGAGGTGTTTTGTTCAGGTTGGGTTTCCTGAATCACAGGTACCTGATCATTTGGATCAGTGTTGCCTATCCCAGCAGGAACTGATTGATCATCAATGAATTCACTGATAGTTTGTTGGGGTAGGTTGTGAGGTAAGACATAATATGAGATGTCAGCATCAGCTTGATATGAGGAATTGATTTCAGTGTTGAACTCATCAGAAGGATATCTTGATGAGTCATCAATTCCTATTTCCTCCACTGAGGTATTGGTGAACCTGATGCTTTCTGAACTTTCATCAAAGGTGACATGAAAGGTTTCCTCAACTTGTTGTCTTCTGGTGTTAAACACCCTGAAGGCTTTGGAGATCAGTGAGTAGCCTAAGAAATATCCGTTATCAGCTTTTGCATCAAATTTGCCTAGGTGATCCTTGTGGTTATGAATAAACACAGGACACCCAAACACATGAAAGTAGCTGATGTCAGGAAGTCTACCTTTGAAAGTCTCATATGGGGTTTTACTATGTCTTTTGACAATGATTGACCTGTTTTGAGTGTAACAGGCAATTTTGACTGCTTCAGTCCAGAAATGTTTTGAGAGGGCTGAGCCATTTAACATGGTTCTTGCAGCCTCAATGAGAGTTATGTTTTTCCTTTCAGCAACCCCATTTTGTTCAGGGGTATAAGGAGATGAGAAATTTTGAGAAATTCCTTTTTCATCACAGAAGCTTTCAAGCTCTTGATTTCTGAACTCAGTACCATTGTCAGTTCTGATTTGTTTAACAGTAATGTCATTCTGGTTTTCAATTTTTCTGATGAATGACATTATTGTATCAGCTGCCTGACTCTTTTTGGAAAGAAAGTATACCCAAGTGTATCTTGAAAACTCATCAGTAATGAAAAGTGTATATTTCTCATGCTGGATTGATCTGGGACTGACAGGTCCAAAGAGATCCATATGCAGGAGATGAAGGAAACTTTCAATGGAGAAATTTTGTTTGGTTTTGAAAGATGCTCTGTGGTGTTTACCTTTTTCACAGGCAGAGCATGGTTTGTCTTTTGCAAAAACCAGTGATGGTAAGCCAAGGACCTTGTTTTGTTTTGCCAGGTTGTTGATATTTTTAAAGTTTAAGTGAGAGAGTCTCTTGTGCCACAACCAGTTGATAGATTCAGTGGCTTTGGCAAAGAGACAGGTTCCATCTTGAGAAAGAGTAGACATGTCTAAGACATAAACATCATCTCTTCTAGGGGCTATCAAAACAACTTCTTTATTGGCATTAAAAATGGTACCTTGTTTGTCATTGAATTGCACAATGTACTTAGCATCACATAGTTGACTGACACTGATGAGATTGTATTTGAGACCATTGACATAAGCAATTCTAGAGAAAACTATTCCATTGCAGTTTACTGAACCATAACCTTCAGTGGGACATGATGAGTTGTCACCAAATACTACTTTGGGTCTTGGTTCCTTTACATACTTGTGCAGATACTCCTTCACACCAGTCATGCTTCTTGAGCATCCACTGTCTAGATGCCAAATAGGCTCCCTGGCGTGTCTCTGCACAAGTAGTAAACTGAATTAGTTTCTCTTAGTGACCCACTTCCTAGTGGGCTTGGATATCAATGTCTCTTTGAATTTAGCAATCGACTCATGGTCAGTGGTTGAGTGCATTGTGCTACCACAGGTTTTGCATTTAGAGACTGAGGAAGACTCAGTGATTTTGGGTTGTTTTGCACTTCTCCTTGCATGAATGACACTGTCATGTTGGGATGTCTCATGAGTTGGATTTCCACATATATCACAGCATGTGTTCATGAGACAGTCATCCTGATGATGATCATTAAACCCACAGTGAGGGCAAAGAGGAAAAGGTTTTGCTCTATTCTTGAGAGCTGTTTTGGAGGATGAAGCATACTGATGACCAACTTTGGTATAGTTTGCTTTACTGACAGAGCTTACATACTGTAAGTGGTCTGCAGTTCTGTGATCATCCTTATTGCAGATCATACAATAAAGGATTCTGTAGCAGTTGACAGTGGTATGACTAGTGTAATGACACAGCTCACACTTCTGCTTGGGTTTGTTGGTGGATTTTGATTTTGATGAGCTAGATGAGACTGACTTAGTTTCCTTGATTGAATCAGGGGCTTTTTCGATGGATTCCATCTTTTCTGTCAGCTTCCTCACAAGCTCAGTAAGTTGCTGAATTTGGTCAGCTTCAGTGGGGAAAAAGGATGTTGAAGTCTCAGTAGGAGTAGACTCTTGTTGGATTTGTTTTGTTTGTCTTTGCAGGATGGTTCTACCAAGTCCATACCTTTCTTTTGGTGAGTGAGGGTTGAATTTTAGAGGAGTAAACTCAGAGCTTGGATCAGCACCCTGAAGAGGTTTCAGGGGTGGAAGGGTGTTTGAGATTCTGCTTCAGACTCAGAGATGTGTTCAGTACCACTGGGTACATCAGGGAGTCCTATCATGCTCTTAAGAGCTTGGCTCTCAGGCTCAATAATCCTTCCAGAATCGAAATTTGGAAGCTTACTCTCAGGATTAACCCGTTTAATCCAGTCACTGGAATTTGGAGTTGTCAGCATATTGGTAATCATACCACCAGACACAAATGGTTTTGAACTTTGGTCTTTGTTGCGAGAGTCAGGGAGATGATATTCACCTATGATTCTCTTTTTGCTACTGGGGGCGCCCACAGCATCAAAGACCCTGGGATTCTTAGCAGTCCAACTATCAAGAATATCTTGTTCCTTTTTAAGATCATCTTGAAGAGCCTGATTTCTCTTAACTAGTTCAGTGTTTTGAATTTGCAAAGTGACAGCCTCAAGCTTGGCTTGTTTTAAAATAAGCAGTTCATCTCTACACTTGTTTAATTCAAAACTTAGCTTGTTGTATTTTGAAAAAAGATTTAATATTTGCTCTTCTACGAACTTAAGGTCAACATTAAGATAATTCATATAAGACTGCCAATCAGAGTCATCATCCATAGAAAGTAAGATGTTTACCTTCTTCATTGTGATGTTGACCCATTCCCCGTTTCTGGCATGATTCTTCCCAACAGATAGCTTGTCCTCTTCTGAGAGAGCCATCAGTGCACTGACATGCACCATTTCATCATCAGATGATACTGGCTCTTCATCCTAGTCGAAGGTTTCAGCAACGAGGCCTTTGTTTTTGCCCTGCACAGATTTAACACTGGTTGTTTCTGAGGGACTGGCCTCAAGCAATGCAAGCTTAGCTTTTGCTTTCTTATACTTGGTTTCATAATCAACAGCTTTGTTTTGATCAGATTTTCTTTGAAATTTTTGATGAGACTGAAAGATTTTTGGTTGAAATTTGCTAAAGCCTGAAGACTGATTTGACCCTGATGGTTTGTAAGAGGGTTCAGAAATTGTTTTTGAAAAGCAGTCTTTTGCAAAATGACCCTTTTTGTGACACTTAAAACATTCAGTGTCTTTATTAGCTTTAGCGTTTGAAAAACTTTTGTTTCTTCGAATAAACCTTTTAGAGTTAGCGAGGAGTGCTCTTTCCTGAAACTCAATATTTAAATCGTTCAGGTACTCCTCGCTTGTCCTCTCATCTGCCTCATCATCTGAGTTTTCCTGAAAATCTTGAATCACATTGTTAGAATAAAAGGCAGTTGACACTGGATTGAAAATGGTTGTCAGGTACTTCTTGACTTCCTGAGACTTTTTCAAGTCAGGGTATCGTCTGTTAATGAGGTTTTCCTCATAGACAAATTTCCCATAAATTTCAGGAAGCTTAAGAATCTGAATGTGGTTAGTATTCCTTAGTCCCTGAGAGAAATTTAACCATTTCTCAGGAAGACTGTTTACAAAACCAACATTAATTTCATGTTTGGACAATTTTACACCATCATTTGAAAGTTCATTTAACAAAGTTTTGTACCGGGTGTAAGTTTGAGACAGAGTTTCTGAGTCCTTAGCCCTGAAGGTATTATACTCAAGTTTCAGGTCCATAATCCTGTTTTCCTTGGTATCAGATGGACCTTCATGACTATGAACCAGGTCATCCCAGGTTTGTTTAGTTGTACTACAGCTTATGACTGACTCCATAATATCATTAGGAAGACATGATATGATGATACTTTTGAGTCTTTGGTCCTGGTTGACCACTCTTCTCTCATCCTGAGTCCACTGAGCTTCAGGTTTAGGCAAACCTTCAGCTGTCTTTGGGATAAATGGACCTTCATTTATACACTTGATATAATAAGGTTCCATCCCAATCAAATAGCAAAGCATACGCTTTTTCCATTTGTTGAATTTTCCAACTTCAAGTCTAGGGGCAACAGCTGAATAAGCTCCACCCTTTTTATCGACTAGTTGGGGTACATCAATTTCAGCCATTTAGGATCCTAATTTAAAAACTTTTTAGTGCGGCCTAAAAACGAGTTTTATAATTAGCCTAGCTCTGATACCACTTGTTGTTCCCCGTTCACTATCGTTTAAAACAGTTTAGAAATATAAAACAAGTTAATAGTGAACATTGATTGAAATTAACGTAAGTAAAACACACTAGATAATTTTCAACATCATATTCTTTATTAGAAATTAATCAAAAAGAATACGTTACCCAAGTACTTGCGGAATAGTACTTGGGATTGAAATGACAAGGTTTGGTGACTCCTCTCTAAGCTCAGGCTAAGTCTGAGCACAACTCTTAGAGCTCACTGAGCTATCTCAGGAACTAAGTTGTATTTGGAGGAGTGAAAAGATGGCTTGCGTGTATGTGTGTTTTTACAATTCACAAGCTTAATCTTTTCACTCCATCTCTTATGCTATTTATACATGTATGATATTTGACTCTTTCCTAAGTGACAAACTGACGTCATACAGAAGACAAAATACTGACGTATTTTGTCTCTGTTTACAAAGACTATTCTAGGTAAGAGACAAGACTACTTTCCTAAGTTCAGTGATGACACTGAGCCTGATCTTTTGCTATCCAGAGAAAGTTGACTTTGGTTGATAAGTACTTCGTCTTATCTGATTCAAACTTATCCCGCCATGTCCCGCTCTTTCTTCAGTCTTTACATCCTTTAGTCTTCTACTTCAGTTTGTCTTCAGTGTAAGTAGTTGGAGAGGAGTCTTAGGGATTCAGTGAGTTATTGTCATCACTCACTGAATCCATTATCTTCTTCTTGACTCAGTCTTCACCCTTTAAGTTCCGCCTTACTGAGTGGAGAGACTTCTTCTTCGCCTCGTACTGAGTATCCTGAAGATGACTCACTGAGAGACTATGCACTCAGTGACCTGTTGGTGTTTAACGGACTAAACACTTGGGCTATTTTCTATTCAAATCCTAGATTAAGGGGTTTGGGTATTTAATGAACCCAACAATGTTCATAATTCTATTCATGGTTATACTGATGATGAGTATGAACCTGATAGCCCTGTCACTTTAATAAGTAAATTGGATTTGAGTCATCCTTTACATTTACACCCAAATGATTCAGCTTCTTTAAGAGAATTATAATGTCTAGTCTTGTGCTATGATGTTAGCATTAGAAGGAAAAATAAAACTGGTTTTATTGATGGCACTTGTAGAAGGTCTAATACTGATGAAGTTTTGGGAAGACAATGGGACAGGGTTAATGCTATTGTTTTGGGATGGATTCTAAATTCCATCTCTGAAGAACTGTTTCTTGGTCAATTTTTTTCTAAAAGTGCTTCTAGTGTCTGGAATGAGTTGAAAGATACCTTTGGCAGGGTTGATGGTTTTGTTACTTTTAACTTGCATCATAAAATTAACTCTTTAACTCAGAATGGCACTACTATTTCTGAATATTTTAATAAGCTAAGTACTTTGTGGAAACAATTTGATGCTATGGTACAATTACCTAGATGTACTTGTCATGCTGCTGATGATTTTAAAAAGCATAATCAACTTATGAAACTAATGCAATTTTTAATGGGCCTCGATGATACTTACATGCAAATAAGGAGTAATATCCTTTCTAGAGACCCTTTGCATGATGTTAAAGGTGCTTATGCTATTATCAGTAGTGAAGAGAATCATAGAAATTTTGTGTCTGGTAGTACTAGAGGTGCACAAATCAGTTAACCGGTTCGGTTTGACCGGTTTGGGTCAACGCGCAAAAAAACCGGTCGGGCCGGTGAACCGGTTCGGTTCCGAACCGGCTGTGAGGATGGAGAAACCCAACCGGTCCAAACCAGTTTGGGCTCGGTTTGGGACCGGTCTAGACCGGTTAACCGGTTTTGACCGGTTCTAGTGTTTTTTTTTTTTTTTTTTTCGTTTTCCGTCGTCGTTTATAATCGTTTTTTTGTTTCGTGTATTAATAATCTAGAACTTTTATTTAATAGAACGGAGAATACATGATACATCACACATTACACATAAACTTAAAACATAACACATAATAACATAAACGTAAAACATCGATAACTTGATAAGCTACTCAACGTCGACTCGAGGTCTCGAATTAGGCATTAACTGCAGGTGCATGGCGGCAATACCTCTGTGTGTGAGAGCCCTCAACGCCGCGTTGGAAGTGGGTTTGAAGAAACATAAACAATGCTTACATTGAGTGATTGGTCCCAAACGGTCAGGTTTATTACACAAGTCAACCACTTGTGAATGGTCAACCGTAATAAAAGTCAAACAGTCTAAAACCAAAGCAATTAAGTCCAGGAGAGTTTAGTGTTTCCCCAGGTCGTTAAGTCCCAACGAGCTGTGCGACTGAATAGCTAAACGTGTAGTGATCGGGTGATATTGAACAGGAAAGGGGGTATGATAATACTAGATGACAAAGGAAAAATCTGAGAAAATTTCTAAAAATACTTAAGAAAAATATAAAAAACATATAAGTGCTTAATAATAAGCTGAAAAGAAAATTAAAAAGTTAAATTATATTAAATAAATGCTATCACTATTTTTAAAGTTGGATTTTCTTGATTTTTCTTTTATAAATTTGAATTAAAAACTAATTTTAAACTTTAAAACTAAATTAAAATACTAAAAATTATGAAAATTAATGGGAAAATTATAAAAATATTTTTTTAAAATCTAAAATAACTAAAGAGAATTTTCAAAACTAATTTTGTATTTTTCTGATTTATATTCTAATTTCTATGATTTAAAAACTATTTAAAACTAATTAAATTGCTAAAAATTACTATTTAAACTAGGAAAATTATGGAAAAATATTTTTTTGGCTTTTTATATTTATCTTACTCTATGAAAATTGAAAACTTATTTTTTTGAAGCTTTTCTGATTTATTTGTATTAAAAGCTATTTAAAAAGTCTTAAAAACTGTTTTAAAATAGGAAAAATACTAAACAGTGATGAAAAATTATGAAAATTTCAGGAAAATTCTAAAATATTATTCTAAATCTATGAAAAATATAAAAGCTAGGGCTTATGTGTAAGATTATGAAGCTGTAGTGCAAACTGTCCCTAAATAAGCTCTAAATAATAAGCTAATAAGCTCTAGAATGCACCAGAAGCTACCTCTACTTAGATTAAGCTACAATTCAGTGAAAAGAACCTAAATAAATTAGTCTACACCTCTAGATAACCAGCTACAAGCTTATGAGTACAAAATCAAACAAGTGAATTCAGTCCCTAGGTGCTTATTTCAAGCTTAAAAATAAGTTATCTACCCTAGTTGGAACCCAAGACCAGATATCACAATCTCAAGTGGACCTAGCAAGGAGCTTATAAACCAAATATTAGCCCAAGACAAGCTCTTATGAGCTTGTTGAGAGCTCTGCACAAACCTGTGCAGACTCAGTTATCACTGAGTATGTGCACAGGGCACTTTTGGCTTAATTGACAAGCTGATTAGGAGCTTATAGATTATTACTAAAATTCCACAAAAATGATTTTTAAAAACTCAACCAGTTGAAGTTCTTGATTCCAAAATATCAATCAATTTAGATCAGAATTGAGTGCATGAAAAATCCAGAAAGATTTGCAAAAATCCACTAAATCACTGTTTTTGACTTTTTACCAGATTTTGAGATGTTGACTAAAATGAAATTTGAATCAATTCTTTTGAATGAAAATGATATGATGATATGAAATAATACTGATGTAGGCTAAATTATGACTATATCTACCTAAATGCAAAATCTCACTAACTGATTTAAACAGTTATGAGCACAAGAGAAGAATCAAAATGATTTTGACTTTTAAAGTATGAAGATGCAGTCTATGAGCTAAAATAAGTTCTAATATCCTAAATACTACTTAACCAATAAAACTTAACCTGTGACTAATTCTCTAACACCAAATCTGATCTGAATCCAAACACTAGTTATCAAAAATGCAATCTACTCTATCTTATACCTAACCTTCAAATCAAAACAGCAATAAACTAAATTCTAACTATCAAATAGCAACTGACAAATGATCTAATTATGATTAACAAGCTACAGCAAATGATAAAACAAAAGTGCAGCAGATCAGTTATGAAGTTGAACTGAAATAGAACTCACATGTAGTCCAGCTTATGTGCAGCTTATAACATAACCAAACTACCCTATTTTTAACCAAATCCAATCCAAAACCAGCTCTGCATCAACCCAAATCCATTTCCATAACTGCTTAACCCAAAATTCCCCACAGTTTGACTTTCGTTGACCAGGTACCCAATTTACTTGAACTTGAGTCTTGAGCTTACTAAAAGCTATATACAGCTTTAGTAAGCTCACTTAAGTTATAATAAAGCTTATTGAAGCTCGGATTTAGGACAATTAAGACTGATTAAAGAGAAGAAAATTTAAAAAATAAGAAACTTTAATCAAACTTTAAATTAGAACTTGAAATGAATTACAACTGGTACAATAGCTTTAGTTCAAAACAGGGAAGCTTAACAGTACAATTTTAGAGACTAATTAATACATTAAAATTAAAAACGACATACAATAAAAATTTAAAATAAAAACTACTACTCTCTCCTCCTTCTCTTCCTCTATTTATTCCCAAAAGTCTTCCACTTGCCACTCTGAGCATTTCCCATCAAGAATCTGAGCTATTGGATGATTGGAGTTGATATTAGCCGTGGATTCGATTTTGGCGCCAAAAAGATATAGCAACTGGGGGATGACTTGTAACAAGGGAAGGAGCATTTAATGCATTTGGTTTGTTGTGGAGGTGGAGGGGACATGGAGAGGTGAAGATTAGCTGGAGGTGAGGGGTGGTCAGAATGTTACAGAGTTGGTGAAGAAGGAGGTGAAGGGGATAAGGTGTGGCGGGATTTGACTAAGTTTGACCGGGTTTTATTAATAGGCAGGGGGTTCAAAAATGGGGGGGGGGTTCACAGGTTGTTTTTGGACTGGCTCAATAATACAAAGGGTCCGTTTGGTTGTAGCTATTAACACAAGGACCATTCTTGCAATTCACAAATTCTTGAGGGACCAAAAATGTAATTTTCCCAAACTTATCAAAAGGGCTAAACATGCCAAGTACCAATAATACAAGGACTATAAATGCCATTTTTCATTTTTAAAAGAAAACAATGATCATTTTTGACACTTTCCAAAAGTTTAAGGACCTTTTCTGCCATTTGCCCAAAGATTCATTCAAGGACCATTTTTGACAAGTTAGAATATTTCAGGGACCTTGAATGATAAAACTCCACATTTTTGGATTCCAGGGACTAGATTTGCCAATCTTTGAAAGTTTAGGGACTGAAACTGTAATTTATGTAAACTTTGTTGTTTTTCATCAGTTTTCAATCCTTTTGTACTTGTAACACATAAAAACACATTTTAATGATGTTTATAGTATTTTGTGTCATTTCTGAGTGTTTTTTAAATGTTTTTGTAGTGTAGAAGGAACAAAAATGATGAGTATTTAGACACTCATCATTGAGCCTTTCGCATGTCATCCGACATTTCGACGTAGTGGTAGTGAGCCCAAACATTTGGTACACGGTCTACCGGTAAATAACGAACAATCACCGGTGGCGGAGGTGGTGCAGGATCAGCATCAGCCATAGTAAAAATGTGAAATGCTTCCGATTTTTATTTTTTAGAGTTTATTTTAATTGTATAAAAGTTGCAAAGAAATAAAAACACAATTTATCTATTTATACTAGTCTTACAATGGCAAACTTGTAAATATTAAAAAAAATCAAATTTTGAAAGTTTACCCACCTTCCCGCTCAAAAAAATTCAAAATTTAAAATTTTAAAATTTTAATATTCGGACCGGTTTGACCGGTTCATAACCGGTTTTTAACAGGTTATTCAAAATTTTAAATTTTTAAAAATTGCCGCCGGTTTCAAAATTTTAAATTTTTAAAAATTAGTAACCGGTTTAACCGGTTTGGGACCCGGTTAACCGGTTTCATTTTGAAATTTTTTTTGCCGCCTAGTCGAAAATTCAAAATTTTAAAATATTTAACCGGTTAACCGGATTTTTTTTTTCGTTTTTCAACATTTAACAAACTTACACTGAATAAACTTCAACTTTTATTTATAACGTCGGAAATACATAAACTGAAAGGAAATACATAAACTTAAAAGAAATACATCAAAGGAAATACATAAACTTAAAACATAATACGTAAGCATAAAAGTCCTAATAGTCGTCATCGGATCCCCTAGCTTCTTGAGCAGCTGCATCTTGTCTTAGTTCTTCATCGGAAAGCATCTCGATTTCACCCGCTTGTGCCTCTTCCACGTAGACCGCCCCTTCGAAGTCTGCGGCATTTTCAAGATCAGTCTTATCTTGCACTCGCTTCATTGCGTCCAAGTGATCTTTCAAACCCATACACATCTCCAAAGAAGCCGGTGTGAGTCTGTTTCTCAAATTTGATAAAACCCTTCCACTTGTTGAAAAAGCGGATTCAGAAGCTACCGAAGTAGCTTGTACACTTAGTACATCACGAGCCATTCGGGATAGAACGGGAAACATTGTTTCCTTTGCTTTCCAAAACACCAACACATCAAAGTTTTCAACTTGTTCGGCCGGAATATGTGAGATAAAATCGGTTGTGATATATCTTTCATATTCACTGTTCGCTAAACCATCATTTCTTATCCGTTTGTTAGGATTATCTCTTATCTTTTTATGCAAAGCAAGTATCGGATTCCCTCTAAAACCCCTTGATGATGATGAAGAAGACTTCGTCACAGTAGGAGGTGGGTTACCATATTTTTCAAAATAATATTGCCACAAACTTTTAAAAGAATGGCCAAAGGACTCTTTTGCATCATTAGCATAGTTCGGGTTTGACGCGAAACAACCCAAATCAGTCACAATCGAGTCGATAAGCACCTCTACCCCGTTTACATTATAACATGGATTTAATGCGGCCACACAAGTAATTAACGGTGGCAAAGTTTCAAAATATTTCAAAAGCTTTTCTTTCATCCTGGAAACCATGCTTGTATAAACACCACCATGAAATTCAAATGTGGAAATTTGTGAAGACATCAAGAATAGTTTCTCGAGTACCAAATGAGCCGTTGGATAATAAACTCTCGACAATTTTTTTGTTGCGTTGTAAAAAACTTCAAGTAGCCGGGTTAGTTTTTCAATAGTATCCCAATTATCGGCATCAAATGGAGCACACCTGCCCCTTCCCGACAATTTCTCATCATGAAAATGTTGCAAAGTTACATTTTGTTTTAAACCACTTATGAACATAAGATAAGTGGAGTTCCATCTTGTTTCAACATCCCAACAAGGTTGTAACCAAGGTTTCTCCTCACTTTCACACAACCGAATGTATGCATTATATCTTTTATTACCCTTTTTAAAAACATCAACTAACATTCTTTTAAAACCTTCTCTCACTTCACTCAAATGCGGATCTTTTAATCTCGCTTGCACGGCCAAGTTAATGATGTGTGCAACACATCGACTATGAAAAAATTCGCCATTACAAGGTGGATCGTATTCCATTTTTAATCTACCCATTGCATTTGTGTTATTACTAGCATTATCCAACGTTATTGAAATTTTTTTTCTGTCAAGTTAAATTTATGAAACACTTTGTTCAACAATTTGTATAAAGCTATTCCGGAGTGAGGAACCGGAAAGTTTTCAAATGCTACGACTCGCTTCATCATTTGCCAACTTTCGGGATCAACCCAATGTGCGGTAACACAAAGGTACGAAAATGGAAAATTATGAGGAGCGGCCCAAACATCGGTTGTTAAATTAACACAAGCATCCATATTTTAAAAAGTATTTTTTAAATCTTGTTTAGCCGTTTTCCACATTTTCATAGCATCGCGTTTAAGAGTCATACGACTTACATGATGGTACTGCGGTTGCATATAATTCTGGTACACCTTCGTCATCCCATCGTGGTCATAGTGGTTGAACGGCAAACCACGTTGAATCACCAAACCGGCCAATTTTTTACGGAGTAAATCATGGTCGTACGCAAAAATAGTCCCGTCTCGAGCCATGGACGATTGACTGGCTTCCGGAACCGATTTGAGTGCCTTGCAATACTTTTGTTTGATGTGAGCCCTCAACGTTGAGTTGGAACCGGCAAACAATATACTCAAGCAATATTTACATTGACCCTTTTTCTTACCGTCCGACATTAGGACGTAGTTGTAGTGTTCCCATGGATCTTTTACACGGTCGCATGGTAAAACTTTCAAAACCGTCACTGCACTTGTTGAACCAGCTTCGGTGTTGGTGGTGTTGTTGGTGTTTGAACTTTCCATTAGTGTTTAGTGAAATACTTTCAGTTTTGATTTTTTTGGAGTGTTTTTTGATTGCTTGAAAGTTGAAAAGTTTAAAATTCAAAAAAATCAAAAAAAACCCGCCCAGTCGAAAAAAACCGGTTCCTAACCGGTTAACCGAACCGGTTTGGTTATTCGGTTAATAAAAACCGGTCTCCAAACCGGTGGTTTTTCCAAAATGCCAAACCGGTTCCTAACCGGCGGTTAGGGTAAAAACCGGACCGGTTATGGTCAAAACCGGTTTTGACCGGTTGGGTTTTTCGGTTTGCTTTCGGATGCGGTTCGGTTAACCGGTTCGGATGTGCACCTCTAGGTAGTACTAGTAGAAATCATAATTCTGCTTTTGCTACTAGAGTTGTGAATCAAGTTAATAATCAGACCAGTCAATATGCTAGACCTATTAATCAGAATACTCAGGCTAATCCTCTTATTGCTAATTTTAATAAAGTATATGATAATAGGAGAAATACTGGTTCTACTCTTATTTGTGATCATTGTGGTTTTAATGGACATACTCAGGACAAATGTTTTAAATTGATTAGGTATCCTCCAAATTTTGGAAAAAAGGGTAACAATAACAGACCTCAGAACACTCAAAAAAAGGTTTTCTAATAACAATTCTGTTGGGTCCAGTTCATCTTCTGGTTTTACAGATGAACAACTTACTACTCTCATCTCTCTCATCAAAGACAACTCTGTAAAAGGAAATAGTGTGCAGGCCAATATGGCAGGTACTTATTTTAATACTAGTAAGATTTTTAATCAAAATTTTCAAAAGTTTTTCTCCACAAATACCAATTTGAAATCCAAACTTAGTTCTGATGGAAAGATTGTGGATTCTGGTGCTAATTAGCATATGACACATTCTGACAAGGACTTGGTAAATGTTTTTGATATTTCTCATCTTCAAATAAAAGTTGGTCATCCAAATGGAACTGAAGCTTTGATTACTAAAAATGGGAATCTAAAATTAGTTGACTCTTTAATATTATATGATTTACTGGTTATTCCAGAATATTGTGTTACCTTAATATCTGTTCATAAATTGGCCAAAGATAATAAAATTGTAGTTGCCTTTGATGAGAACAAATGTTATTTCTTGAATCAGGATTTGAATCTGGGGAATGTTCTGGAGACTGGTAATCAGTGTGGTGGTTTATATCATTTCAATTCTTGAGGTACCTCTTTTCAAAGTCATAACTCTCTTTCTTATTATGACTGGCACTGCAGACTTTGTCACCCTGCAGACCCTGTTCTAAATGTGTTAAAAGCTGATTTGAAGTTCACTTCAAAGGATCAAAACTTAATTTGTGAAATTTGTCAAAGAGCTAAACAAACTAGAGAACCTTTTCCCTTAAGTGATCATACTTCTACTGTTTTAGGTGAACTTGTTCATTTAGATCTTTGGAGACCTTATAAGGTTGCTAGTAAGGAAGGTTACAAGTATTTTTTGACTATTGTGGATGATTACACTAGGGTTGTATGGGTATACTTACTTAAGACTAAGGATGAAACTGTTCATTATATCACTATCTTTTACAACATGATTGTCACTCAGTTTGATAAAAAATTAAGAGTTTTAGAAGTGATAATGGTACTGAATTTGTTAATCATTCTTTTTCCAAATTATGTGAAGAAAAATGTATTACCCATCAGACCTCTTGTGCATACACTCCACAACAAAATGGTATTGCTGAAAGGAAACATAGGCATCTTTTGAATGTTGCTAGATCCCTTCTGTTTCAGGGGGGAATTCCACTTAAGTTTTGGACTGAGTGTGTTCTTACTGCTACTTTTCTTATTAACAGATTGCCTTCTTCTGTGCTTAATGGAAAATCTCCTTTTGAGATGATATATAACAAAATGCCTACTCTCTGCAATTTAAGAATGTTTGGTTGTTTGTGCTTTGCTACTGTTGTTAATAATCATGATAAACTTAGTAGCAGATCTGAGAAATGTGTTATGATGGGGTATTCTAATTCTAAAAAGGGATATAGGTTATACAGTCTTGATAAGCATCAGTTCATCTTTTCTAGAGATGTTAAGTTTTTTGAGTCTATTTTTCCTTTTAAGGAATCAACTGCTGATAAGAACAATACTATTTCAGAAAATGTTTTTCAAGACTTAAATCAGTTGAACTTTTTTGATGTTGAAACCCCTGAACTACCCAATGATGAAGAGAGAGTAGAACCTAATCTGAATAGTGACATTGAGTCACCAAGTGAAGGTAGCTACTCTCCTCTATCTGGTAGAGACAATGTCACTGATCATAACAGTGACATTAATGTCTTTGCTAATGAGGATGAGCTGGTAACTACACTTGAAGAAAATTATAATTCTGAGGGTAATTTGAATCTTGATTCAAATTCTCCAGTTGAGGAAGAAGTACCTTTGAGAAGGTCTTCTAGACCTTCTGTGTTTCCCTGAAACTATAATGATTTTGTTGTTGAGTCTAAAGTTAAGTATGGGATTGAAAAGTTTGTGAATTATTCTAAACTTAACTTTAGAAACTATTGTTTTATAGTTCAGTTGAACAAAAGTCATGAACCAAGAAATTATTTTGAAGCTGTTAAATCTATCTATTGGACTGATGCTATGAATAATGAGATTGAAGCTTTATATATAAATGATACTTTTGAAGTCATTGTTTTACCTCCTGGTAGAAAAGCTATAGGAAGTACATGGGTATTTAAAATTAAGTATAAGTCTGATAGAGAGATAGATAGATATAAAGCTAGAGTTGTGGCTAAAGGATATAATCAGGAAGAAGGTATAGATTATGAGGAAACATTCTCTCCTGTTGTTAAAATGGTCACTGTTAGATGCTTGCTCAATATTGCTGTTCAGAATAATTGGCCTATTTTTCAACTTGATGTTAATAATGCATTTCTGTATGGTGATCTTGATGAGACTGTTTATATGAAGTTACCTGAAGGATTCTTTCCTGAAGGTGATAATAGAGTATGCAGACTTAAAATATCTTTGTATGGTTTAAAACAAGCTCCAAGGCAATGAAATGCTAAACTTACATCTGCTCTTATTGAAAATGGCTTTGTTCAAAGTAAAAGTGATTATTCTTTATATACAAAGTCTAAAGATGATGTGTTTATTGCATTGCTTGTCTATGTTGATGATATTATTGTTACTGGGAATAATATTGATGAAATTAACAATTTCAAAAACTTTCTTAAAATTAAGTTCATGATTAAAGATTTAGGAAAGTTGCAATATTTTCTTGGTATTGAAGTTGTTGAGACTGACAAAGGGATTTGTTTAAATCAAAGGAAATACTGTTTAGATTTGTTAAGTGAGTATGGTATGCTTGGTTGTAAACCTTCTAAAACTCCTTTACAGTCTAAACTGGTTATATCTAATGAAGCTACTGATAATGATCCTTTACTTGATAATATTACTGATTATCAGAAGCTTATGGGAAAGCTTATCTACTTGACTAATACTAGACCTGATATTTCATATGCTGTTCATTGTTTAAGTCAGTTCATGCATTCTCCTCTTAAGTCTCATCTCAGAATAGCTTTAAAGATACTAAAGTATCTTAAAGGAGCTCCAGGTTTGGGTATTCATATTACTAAAATTATGGTATGTCTCTTCTTGCTTATTCTGATGCTGATTGGGCTAAATGTATTGTAACAAGGAGGTCTGTTACTGGCTATTGTGTTTTTTTGAATGGGTCTTTAGTATCTTGGAAAAGTAAAAAACAATATACTCTCTCTAAAAGTTCTACTGAAGCAGAGTATAGAGCTCTTGCTTCAGTAACCAGTGAAGTAATTTGGATATTAAAAATTTTAAAAGATCTTAAAATTTTTGGTCTTTTACATGTTCCACTTCATTGTGACAGTAAATCTGCTATAAAAATAGCAGCCAACCCTGTTTTTCATGAAAGGACAAAACACCTTGAGATTGATTTTCATTTTGTTAGAGAGAAGATTTTAAATGGTGTTGTTAAAACTATTAAAGTGGATTCTGCAAATCAAATTGCAGACATCTTTACTAACGGGTTGGATACATTACAGCATGATTTTTTGGTGAAAAACCTTGGCATGTTTGATATATATCACTTATCAGATTAAAGGGGGGTGTTGAGATTTATGGTCTAATACATTCGTATAATCTGATTGTGATATCTAAAGATTGCTTTTATTGTGTTTATTCAGTTATATATGCTGAAGGATGATTTAGAGTTGGATGTTGAAAGTTTATATCTGGAGGGACTGGAAGTGTAAAAGATTTAAAGCTTGGAGATACTTTGGACTCTGTCTAGCTAGTTTTAAAGATTGAAGGGGTGCATTGTAAACTTGATGGCTATATAATAAAGAGAGATATGCAGTTACTCAAATCTCTGCTTATCATTCTCTTTCTACTAAACGATATCTCAATTACTCTCTCTCTAGAAATAAAACCTGAATCATTGTTTTAATTTTCTTGATCAAAACACTTTGTTACTCATTGTTACTGATTGTTTGTTATTTGATTAAGATCAAATACTGATTTGTTGTTTCATTCTATTTGAGAATAGAAGTTTTGGTTTTGTAATATTGATTCAGAAGTAATAAAAGTGTTTTGTTATCATAAGAGTCTGTTTTTCTTCACTTGTCACTTTTTAGTGGGTATATATGCAATTTCTCCTTATAATTATGTGTAGCCAATTAACTTTTTCCTAAATCTATATAGTATACTTTTAAATTTCATCTTTTTGGTGTATCGTATGACCACTTTTTGTGTATTATTTTACCAAGAGTAAACTACACCATTCGTCCTTGTGGTATACGTTGACCATCAAGGATCGTCCTTTGACCAAAAAAATTGCACCGTTAGTCCTTAACTGCGAAACATTACTCAGCGTTGGTCCCTCACCCTAGCTGGCGTGAGTAACGGGCGTTAAGCCTATTTAAGTCGAGGGTATATTTGTCTTTTCAGGGAGATAGGAGATAGTGTGGGTGGGTAAAGACAATCACATGTAACATAACCCGTCATTTTGTCTTGTCCTTTCTTTTTGTCCCACTTCCCACCACATGTAACATAACCCATAATCCACATAATCAAACACACACAAATTCATCTCCCTCATCTTTCTTCACACTACCATCATCACCAATCTCCGATGGCAATGTTGTCATCTCACCACCGGTAACACCAAGTCATACAATCACAACCAAAAACCATCAACTTGCAACCACCAACCACCTCCGACGGCTACAACAACAGCGTCACCACCATCATCGCCGCCACTGGCTACTCCACCAGTCACCTCCGCCTACAACATACGCGTTACCACCACCATCTTCAATCGTCATCAACTAACAACCCTCCAATAATATTTATAACAATAAAACACTAGACAATTTAATTGGTACCAAAACCATTTGTGGTGGTCGTAGGAGTTTCGTGGTCGTAGCCGGAAATATTGGTGGTCAAGACGGTGTGTGATTGAAGATGATGTAGATGATACTGGCTTAGTGTTACGTATCTTATTGATTATCTGTATTCAGCAACCATATATTCATAGTTTATGTTATGTATGTAAGTTTTATGAATGTTGTTTTCAAGTTTTGTAAATGGCTATTTTCAAGATCTGAACTTTACAAGTGTTAAGGGTTGTTTTTTTCAGATCTAAAAATTATTGTGAGTTTTAAAGGTGTTGCAACACATAAGCAATAATGTTCTTGTTGTTCTGAGTCATGGGTTTAAATTCACAAAATGTAAAAATTGCAAGAAAAGAATTCAATTTGTATAAATTGAAAAAGAAAAGAAAATATTAAAATGTATAAATAAATATGTATAAATTTCACATGAAATAATCCAGTCTGTATAAATTAAAAACACCGTCGGCCCATGAATTCCCAAAAAAAAAAAAAAAAAAAAAAAAATAGAAAAAAAGGAAAAAAATTATGTAAAAATTGGAAAAAGGAAATAACGAGGAAAAAATTGGGGACAAAGACAAAGAAGTTAATTTCAATGAAGATGAAGAAGATGGGTTATAAAGGAGAAAAAAGACCAAAACAGTACGAAACTCGTTGAAGATCTGTTTTGGTACGGTGCTTAACTACAAACTGGATTATGTATTTAAATGATTATGTATTTGTTATTGGAATTGATTTTGTTTTTGAATTTGTTCTAGATGAATATGTATGTGATAGTGGTGGGTGGTGATAGTTGGAGATGAATATAGATAAAGGAAGAAGATGAAGTTAAAAAATGAAGGGAAAAAGACTAAAATACGCTTACGTTGACTGACTTAACGAGCGTTATTTACCGTCGTTAGTGCGAGGGGACCAAAGGTAGATTTTCGCATTTAAGGGGTAACGGAGCAATTTTTTTGGTCAAAGGACGATCCTTGATGGTCAACGCAAACCACAAGGACGAACGGTGTAGTTTACTCTTTTACCAATTTATGCCTCTTCCGGTTAAATTTGAGTGTATATATTAAGGGTAAATCGTCAAATAATATACACAGTTGATCACACAATACATCAAAAAGCCGAATTCAAAAATATGTTACATTGATTAAAAGAAATAATTGCCTACACAAGATTATAAAAAAATGACAAATTAGATACGTTTTCATACAATTAACCCAAATACTATGTAAAGATATTTAAAAGAAAAGAAAAAAAAAAAGTTTCAAGAAGTGGACATCTTAATAATACCCAAAGGATCATTTACCTTCATCTTCTTTGCCCAAAAACAACTTTCATTTTCTTTTGGTACAAAAACCATAAACCTTAAAAACCTTAGTTCTGTTCCAAGGGTTTAACAAACACATAAAAAAAAAAAAAAAAAAAAAAAAAAAAAAAAAAAAAAAAAAACAGAGACCTTAAAACTCCGGTTAACGTGCCGCTACAAAAATTCAGGCCATCAGAAAAATGGGCAAAACTGACTTTAGTATTTAATCTTTGAAATTCAATTAGATCTCAACCCGTGCGCTCGGTTTCTTCTCAACTCGAAATCACAACAAAAAACCAATGTTTTGAAAACCGGACCAAACCGGATAGTTCAAACCGTGAATTGGACCGGAACTGGTTTGAGGGTTCTTCCAGTTCAACCGAAAAAGCTAGGAACCGAAAAAATCGGTTAGATGCCCAGTCTGGTTTCCAAAACATTGCAAAAAAGCAGTAATTTTATGTTCATTTCTTTTCTTTCCACTCCCTTTCTTTGAAACTCAAAAACACAAACGTAAGTCCCCCAAAACCAAAAAAATAGACTACTCGAAAGATTTTCTCCATTCAAGTAAAAACCATAATTAAAGGATACTCACATGCCAAAACTTCAAATTACATTATGTACCAATCAAATTTTATCTTTTCCTACTAAAACCTTTTGTCACTGGTTGAAATGAAAAGTGAAAACTTATTTAAAGATATCCCAAAATAGTAATGTGGACACTTATTATAAAAAAAAAATACCACTGATCTATTATTTCTCGTACCCCGCTTTTAGTGGTATTGGTTTTTGTTGTTCATGGTCTTGTATGTTGTAAAACTTGTTTGAGAAATATATTATCAAACTTACGATGTAACAACTCATCTTATCATAAGCCAGATTGGGTTTGACCGTCCGCTGCCAAGTTTGGACCATGTATATGGCGTGAGCTTTGTCCTTGGCCGCGGTGTCCTTTTTTCCACCTTTGGGGCCACCATTCTTTTGGACCCCATTCTTGATTTCCTTGACCAGATGTGCGAGCTGTCCAGACCTAACCGCCTTTTCTATCTGTTTTTTCAACTGATAGCATTCGTCCGTGATGTGCCCCTTTTCTCTGTGGAAATCACAGTACTTGTCTTTATTCCTAGACTCGACCGGGCTGAACATTGGCGGAGGGGCTGTGAATTTGACCGTATCCATGGCCAGGATTTCTTTCGGCGTCTTTGTGAGGGGGGTGAACCTGTCCCCCCCCCTCTTCCTTTCTGGCCTCGAGCGGGTCTTGAACTCCCCATTTCTCTCAAAGATCTGGATGTTTTTCTGTCCTCCATCATGGTTCTTCCACTGGGAATGTTTCTTCTTTGTCTGGTTGGCCGCAACCAACTCACCTATGAGGAATGCTTTTACTACCTTCCACATCTCATCCTGCGTCTGGGGAATGTTGTCATTGAGCCTTCTGATTAGTTCCGGGTTTATTATCCCATGCATGAAGCCTGACACTCTCATGCATTCTGGGGCTCCTTTCACGTGCATGCTCTCCGTCTTGAATCGCTCCACAAACGCTTCCGTGGACTCCCCTTCCCGCTGTTTTATGTGGTGCAACTCAACAGGGTCTTTCGTATACTTCTTCTGCTAAAGGAAGTACGAGAGGAAACTTGACCTTAATTCTTCAAAGCTGTCAATACTCTCTGGCCGTGCCCAATTAGCGTGGAGTTGAACATGTGGCACCATGTGGGCATGGCCCATCTTTCCACCTTGGCCGCGGTCTGGAAGATCTTCAAATGATCCTCCGGATCTGCTGTCCCATCGTATGTTCTGATGTGAGCTGGCATTCTTGTTCTTTTTGGGAATTCAAAATTTCGTATTCGGCGGGTGAAGGGGTCTGTATCAGCCACGTCATATGGGGAATAGAGTTCATCGGATTCCCTTCCTCCTTTGCTCTTTGGGGTGGACTTCCAATGCCCTCCCGTGCTTTCTTCGCTCTCTGGAGGAGACACTTCTCTTGTTCTGATGCGGCATGAGTGATATGTTTCCTCTCTGCCAGACTTTGAGTGAGAAGCACTGTTGCGGGTCAAGCTCCAGCTTCGTTGGTGTCTATTGACCGAATCCATTTCAGCCGCGTCCCGTTTTTTCTGCTTCTCGGCTTCTCTTTTACGTTGCCTGCTGGAAGACACCTTTGACTGAAGTCTGTAGAACACAGTTGGTTTTTGGTCACCAAGTCTCGTGGTCATGTGAGGACGTTCCTTTTCCAGCCTTGAGAATACATCCGGTCGCGGCCTCTTGGCTTCCAACTGGCTCTTTTCTCTAGAACCCCCATCGTCTCGACTGCTGAGTCTCGAGAAGACACTCCGTGACTTGGAATATTCCGAAGGGTCTGACCTGGCACTAGGACTGGCCCCGTGCCTCCTTTTAGATGCCCGTTTTCTTTCAGACTCCGGGCGGGTATTCCGGGCGTGTTCTCGAGATCTCTCATTCCTAGTCTCATCATCAAAATCCAGACGGGTTTTGACCCGATCTAGTTTTTCTTGATGGACCTTTTCCGCCATTAAGGGCAAGATCTGATGGTAGTGCCTTTCGCAGAACTCCCTTATTGACGCGTCTATTGCGACATTAGGGCGGTATTGTTCTGTGTCTTGCACTTTTTCCTTCCCACCCATGTTTCTGACCGTGGACGGCTCAGGAGACGGGGAAGGGTTTTCTGCCAGGTTACTCATTAGTGTTTTTGGAAACGCAGTTATGTCACTGGTCCCACGGATGGCGCCAACTTGTTAATACAATTCTGGGCGCTCCCCTGATGAAGATTAGTGTATGCTAACTTCCCAGGAAATAGATCTTGTATTAAGTGTGATTCCTGGTTTAAAGCTGCTAAGAAAGCAAACACCGTTAGTCTCACCGCGGAACGGGGTTCCGCGGTCAACCTCCGGCGTGAGAGTAAGTAATGGTTTTTAGAGAGATAAGGTTAGTTCTAGAGAGAGAGTGAATATGTGTTACCGTTTGAATAGTGGCAAGGTCTCTATTTATATGGTTGACCTTTCTGTCGTGTTCTCAAGGTCACGGGTCATGAGATCGACAGTTTGTAAGTGGGGAGTGACGTAGGTCAACTCCAGAGCTTGTCCCATTGTTGTGACAGTGATGCTTTTGGGCGGGAGTTGTCCCGCTTTCCCTTTTCGGGGACTGCAGGCTGTAGTACGCCAAGCCTGGGCGAGATTCCCTACCTCTTATGTTGGGCGCGGTTGTGTCCTCCTTCGGACGTATCTACTATCCGCGTAATGGCCTTTTCGTTGGTGTCCGTGCCGTGGGTGCCTGGACGATGGTTTGTTGACCATTGACGGGATATGTATCTAGTCCGCGCCCGACCCGTATGAGTGCCGGGGGATTATACACAATCACGTTTGGTCCGCGCTTGGCCCGTATAAATGCCGGGGGGTCATACGCGATCAACATACAAGACCATGAACAACAAAAACCAATACCACTAAAAGCGGGGTACGAGAAATAATAGATCAGTGGTATTTTTTTATTTTTTATAATAAGTGTCCACATTAGGGATATCTTTAAATAAATTTTCACTTTTCATTTCAACACTTAAGACAAAATGTTTTAGTAGGAAAAGATAAAATTTGATTGGTACATAATGTAATTAGCGAGTTTTTTTTTTTTCAAAACTTTAATTATCTTATAAATGAACACATATTATAAAACGGCGAAACTAAAAACAAATACTCCTATCAAAAAGAGATGAACTAAATACCTAAAGGACCATTTACACAACTTTCATTTTCTTTTGGTACAAAAACCATAAACCTTAATTTCACAACAAGGGTTTAACAAACATAAAAAAACACAAACCTTAAAATTCCGGCCAACCCGCCGCCACAAAAATTCCGGCCACCGGAAATACCAGATAAAAAAGATGGGCAAAATAACATACAAGAAGATAAAGGGTAGCCAAAACTTAAGACAAAGATTGTTATTATCAACTCTATCATCAACTCCAATATTGATTGAGGATATTCGTTCTGATGCCACGTGGCCTGGTCTTCTTCCTCATGAAGTCTCTTTTTTGAGGCTTTTGGAGTTGGTTTCTGATGACTGTCGTGTTGAGATTAATGAAACTGGTATTTTTATTTAATTTTTTAAATAATTTCTTATTTTTTGATATAAATATTGTATTTTTATTCAATGGGTGATAAAAAGGTTATGATATTTGTTTACTAATTGTTGTAATGTGGTTATAGGGGTGTTTGCTTAAGCTTATATGTCGGCTTACGAGCTTATTTGATTTCGACTTATATTTCGCAAGCCCCAATTTTTCGGCTTGTTTTGAGACTATAAGCTTGTTATGATATAACAAGCTTATGTAAGCCAACAAGTCTCAAAATAAGCTAGAAATTTTGAGCTTATGAAATATAAACGGAAATCAAATAAGCCCATTAGCCGACATATAAGCTTAAACAAACATTGTGTATTGTGACAAAAAGGTGAAAACTTGTTGCATTTTGATGGAATCAGCTCTTTGGTTGTATAGATAGATAGAACAAACGAGCGAATTATGCATTACCCAACTTGAACATATTGTGTGACTACCGCCACATATATGATTATGGTATATAGTTTAGGAAACATGTTTTACTTCTTATTAGTATTGCATTCAAAAGTACAAGTATTTTTAGACAAATAAAAGGGATCGAGTTAATTTTTTTAAGTTTCATTAATCGACGTCATTATTCTGTTTTTGAAAAAGTATGCAACAATACATATTGGTGTTAAAGTTTAGTATTGTGGGTGCTTATCATCATAGAGTGATTGATTAATTTGATGTGGTGATTGAATTGGTAGGGACCAAGTTGAAGTACAAGCCGGGGACCATAATGGGTGGGAGGTATCTGGAGCATGATTGCGGATTGAGTAGGTCGATTGGCTATTTTCTTGAACCTTTGATTGTGCTTGGTTTGTTTGGAAAGAAGCCCCTTTCTATTAAGCTCAAAGGTATATTCATTCTTTCATATTTTTCATTTCTTTTCGGTTTATTGATTTACCTGCAAAAGTTTCAAATAGGGAATGTAGTAACAGGTTGCTATTGTTTCGGTTCAGTCAACATTGCGTTGCTCTTTTTTGTGGTGATATCTCAGATAGTTAGATTCGATAGTTAGTACTTAAATTGTGAATATGATGTGTCAAAATCCAAATTTACTCGCCAAAAAAAGTGTCAGTCTGTTTTGGTGTATTACACACACATATGGCTTTTGGTTTTATTATATTTTCCGTCTATATATCTGAGACAGCTGTTGATTTAGTCTGTAGTATGTCATATGGTTTACCTATTGAATTTAAGAAACGTATATTAAAAGTGTCTATATGTGAATATAATTAACGGCTGCTCTTTATTGAACTCATATCTACTACAAAAAAAGAAAAAGAAAAAAAATATTATTATTGTCAGCTCAATGATGGTTATATAAGATATTTTGAATCACTTGGTGATTAATAAAGATTATCTCATCTTTGTTTTCAGGGATAACAAATGATCCTAAGGACCCTTCTGTTGATATATTTAGATCAACTACCTTACCTTTATTGAAGCGTTTTGGAGTTCCAGCAGAAGGATTACAATTGAAGATTGAAAACCGTGGAGTCGCCCCTAAAGGTGGCGGAGAAGTTACTTTATCAGTCCCGATTATTCAAAATAGTTTAACGGTAGCTGTTTATTTATTTGATACAAGTATATATTATCTTTTGTACCCCACTTATTAAACCATGGTTGGGTTTGCAGGCCGTGAATTGGACTGATGAAGGTATGGTAAAAAGGATCAGAGGGATTACTTTTTCAACAAGAGTATCGGCTCAGTTTGAAAATTCAATGATACATGCTGCTAGAGGAATCTTTAACCGCTTGCTGCCTGATGTTCGCATATTTACTGATCATAAAGCTGGTGTACAAGCTGGAAAGTAGGTGTTTTTATAGCCCGTTCAGTTTACTCTTGTTTAAATGTTTTTTACTTATGAATATGTTGCTCTTAAGTTATGTTCATAGCTCAAACCGGTCAACTAAATCTACAGTAAGGCACATATAAGGCACACAAGCTTCCTCATGATTAAAGCATTAGGTTTTATGGACGAGTTTAAAAACTTAGACAAAAAAGTGTCTGCGGGTCATCCCAACATGGCCCAGTCCATATTTAGAAGTATCAAAGCACCAATATTGGCTTGTTTTCACCTGGACTTATTCTAAGACCCGTTGGCCATTACCAGCACTTGCCCATCTAGCCCAGATATGATACACTGTCAAAGTGTCAAAACACTCTCCTAACAGTGTCTTGAATATCATATAGATGGTCAAACACTTGCTTTAAGCATGTACCAAATAAGGCGCAATGTTTTTTACATTCATATAGATAAAATCGTTCGTGTGGTGATCTTATAGTGATTTACCAATTTCGTGTTTGGCAGTTCACCTGGTTATGGAATATCAGTGGTTGCTGAAACGACATCTGGTTGTCTCTTATCTGTTGATACTACAATTTCTTATGCCCGAGGGAATGATGACATGGATATTGATGAAAAGAAAGAGCTTATGCCTCCAGAGGAAGTTGGTGAGGAAATTGCGTCTCTTTTACTTGGCGAGATTGAACAAGGTGGTGTCGTAGACTCTACACACCAGGTTTGTATCTTAACTTTTTAAAACTCACATGCATAATCTTTAACATGATTTCAGATAATATAGATCGTTACTTTTGATAATTCAATTTGCAATGTGAAAATGTATCCTATATAGAAAGCAGACTAGTAATATACTTCCTGGATTTTAGCAAAGTAGATAAAAGATTACTTCTGAATTGTGATACCTGTACGTATATGATGGTATGAAGATGCATATTCATAAGCTCTTTTCGAAAATCAACTTGGATAGTCAATTTGGGACAAGAGGATGACTAGGAGAATGTTAATATCTCAATTGTGTTAAATGGTTTACATAAAATTGGACGAAAAATGTGGATGGTTCAGTAAATCAGGTCCTGAAAAAAGCTATATCTTTAAGCGAATGATTTTGGTCAAAGAGTTTGCAACTGAGATGATTTTTTGTTTCTCGTATTTTTACATTTATTTTCCCTGATTGTAGTGTTCTTTTGAGGTTGTTGGTCACAAGACAAATCTATGCATAACTATTCAGGAGTTTAATTGTGGAACTTTGTGTTAATAGTTATATAATATGTTGCAGGGTTTGTTATTTCTTCTATGTGCATTGTGCCCACAAGATATATCAAAGGTTCGTGTAGGAAAGCTTGTCCCTTACGGGATTGAAACGCTTAGGAATATCAGAGATTTTCTAGGAGTTAAATTCGTAATCAAGCCTGAGCCAGCAACAGGTACCGTGATGCTTAAATGCATTGGTTGTGGATTGAAAAATTTATCACGAAAGTTATCTTGATGTTTCAACATTTTATGTTAAAGTTTTTCTGAATTTACAAGCTTTATTGACATGAGTTCCAGCGAGAGGAAATTGAGATAATGTATGATCATTTTTGTTGTTTTTTATTATATGGGGTTCATCTAGCTTGGTTCAAACGCTACAGAATATCGTAATGTATGAACATGAAATACCATGTTATAATCCTATATGTTAGAAGATCTATCCAAAATTGATGCTTCGGTCTGTTATCTGTCAGTAATCAACATTGTTCGGGTACAAAATTTACTATATTGTTCTACAATTAAGTAGCATCTGCTAACATTTAAATCTTGGCTTAGCCCTTGAATCTCGCTGTTTAATTCATTCATGACCATCATAAGATCAACAACTAAATTTTAGTAACAACCTACACATTTTTAACAAACTGTGATGAAATGTGAATCTTCACCCTATCATCTATACAAGAATTGATAATAACCAGTTGTACAACATACTATAAAGATGTACTTATACCGGGTATCTCAGGTGTATCCCTCGAGGCAAATATTTCTTTCTCTAGGTATGGTTAGTTACAATTTTGTCACAAAAGACATTCTTCTTGCAAGAGACTATCCATCTGCCAAAGATTAGATTTGAGTATCGGCTGAACCCAGATTTAGATTCCAAAGAGTGAGTAGGAGAATCATCCAGAATGGGAAAACGACAGTTAGTCTGCCCGTGGTGACAAAAAGCTAAATCCTGAATTATCACGGATTATAGGTGGAGGGTCGACATCTGAGATTTCTATTTGTTTCATTGACTTTGATATATCATCAACCGAAAATGGTATGCTGCATAAATAAAACCAGAAAAAAACATTAGCAACAGTCTGATAAAATACACATGTGTCCACTGTGATTACCCTTTATGTTGTCTAGAAAGGCCTGGGTTGTGATTACATTTTTTGATCTCTTTAAAGCAAATCGTTATTCGTCTAATATATCCCAAAGAAGATACTGCTGCAGAACTTTTAACACATTTCACTTCTTTGTCTAAGATCATGATTTTTGCCATTTATGTAAGAACCCATGTCTATTCACAACAAAAATCCAAGTATCATTGGTTTCACTTTTACATCCCTCTTTACTAAAAAAAAGAAAACTAGATTCTTAATGTAGTCAAATTGTTATGTAATCTTATCTAATACCGGACTTGCTTACTGAATTAGGAAAACACGGTTCGACCCGCCGGCTCAACCGGTTGAACCGGTTCCGTCCCAAAACTAACCGTCTCTTGAGTATTTGTAACCCAGTTCGAACCGCCTGTTTTTTACCAACCCGGGTCAACAGTTCCGGCCGGGTCAACTGCAGAAACATGGTTGGTTTCTATGCTGATTTTTACAGCAAAAATAGTGTTAATAATGCAGCAGAAAATGGGTGTTTGGACATGTGTATTGGCTGTTTGGTTTTTTGCATAAAACCGGGTTGACAGGGTGACTCGACCGGGTCGGTCACAGACCCGGTTTTCAAAACATTGAAAAAAAGTGTTGATGGTCTGCCTATGGATCAAGAACATCTAGGTATTCATCAATCGACAAGAAGCCAAGTAAGTACTAAATACTTGTAATCTTTCAATTTATTAACCTTAAAATCCCCAAACCTTAAAGACATCCAAACCTTAACCTTAATTCTTCCAAAAACATGGGACAAAACGAATTCTTAACCCCAAAAGCAATAGCAAACAGAATCAAATCAAAGGGTCTCCAGAAACTCCGTTGGTACTGTCAAATGTGCCAAAAACAATGTCGCGATGAAAACGGGTTCAAATGTCATTGTATGAGTGAATCACACCAACGTCAAATGGAAATATTTGGTCAAAACCCGACACGAATAGTCGACGGATACTCCGAAGAGTTTGAAAACATGTTTTTAGATCATATGAAAAGAAGTCATAGGTTTAGTAGAATTGCTGCTACTGTTGTTTATAATGAGTATATTAATGATAGGCATCATGTTCATATGAATAGTACTCAATGGGCTACAGTGACTGAGTTTGTTAAGTATTTGGGGAAGATGGGCAAGTGTAAAGTTGAGGAGACGCCGAAAGGGTGGTTTATTACTTATATTGATAGGGATTCGGAGGCGCTTTTTAAGGAGAAGTTGAAGAATAAGCGTGCGAAAGCGGATATTGTAGATGAGGAGAAACAAGAGAGGGAAATTATGAGACAGATTGAACGAGCAGAGGAAAAGTTGGCGGTGATGGACAAAAGTTTGGAATCTGAGGAGAAAAAGTATTTGATAATAGATGCGATGGGTGGTGATGAGAAAAGGATTAAGTTAAGTTTAGCGAAAAATGTAGCTAAGGAAAAGGGTGAAGGTGGGTCGGGTACTAGGTTTGTGTTTGATGAAGTGGAGGATGTTAAGGTTGGGAAGGTCGAGAAAGGTAAAAAAGGGAATGGTGGTGGGTCGGTTTTGGATGAGTTGATTAAGGAAGAAGAGAAGGCGAAAGAGAGGAGTAACCGAAAAGACTATTGGTTATGTGAAGGGATAGTTGTGAAAGTGATGAGTAAAGATTTAGCTGAAAAGGGGTATTATAAGCAAAAGGGTGTTGTGCGTAAGGTGATTGATAAGTATGTAGGTGAGATTGAGATGATTGAGAGTAAGCATAAGTTGAGGGTGGATCAAGAGGAGTTGGAGACGGTTATTCCACAAATTGGTGGGGTTGTGAGAGTTGTGAATGGTGCATATCGCGGGTCGAATGCGCGGTTGTTGAGTGTGAATACGGAGAAGTTTTGTGCTAAAGTGAAGATTGAGAAGGGTGTGTATGATGGGAGAGTTATTCAAGCGATCGAGTATGAAGATATATGCAAAGTCACTCAGTGAAGTGCTGTAATGATATCACATGGTCTGTTAGAGCCTTAGAGGGAAAATATCCTATTGAATGGCATATGATCTGAAGTTGGTCGAACTGAAGATATAACAATGGCTTCTTCTGCTAAGAGAAATCAAAGTTGGTTAACGGTCCAAGTGAACAACATTCCAGTTACGTGTGTCTTTGGCATTATGTGTTCAGCTGCTTAATTTTTTAGTGCGATGATCAACATAGAAGCAAACTATGACCTGATTTGTACTGTGTACTAAAACTTGCAATAAAAAATATTATCTTTATTTTCAAAAAAAAGAAAGTAACCTGGAATCATCATCCAAAAGGAAAGAATTGCTTATGGCATTGTTTTCTTCTGTCATCATCACTCTCATGCTGGATATAACCTGCAGTCCATATAACGAGCACATAATACTGTAGTTGGTTTCACTTATATAGGTAACATATTAGGTGGATTAAGAAACGGGTCATACATGTAATGTTTTAGTATGAGTATGGTTGACCTAAATTACTGTTTCCCAAGTTTTAAAGTTATATTATGCGTAGTCTGTCAACTATGATTACAAAAATTATGCATAGGCTGTCAAATATGATTACAAATATTAAGTTATCATTATAGTAATCTAATTAAGTTACAAATATTAGTTTTTACTGTTTGACCGATTCGTTTGTAGTTTCCATTAAAATCAACCTGTTGACCCGTTAGACATAAAACATAACCAGAATCAACCCATTCAAAAGTAAACGGATTGAAAAACTAGTCTGATTCAAACGAGTCAATCTAGATTTTAAAAAAAAAAAAAAAAAATGACTCAAACTAATGATGGAGTAATAACATCTATGTGAACTTACATCTGGTGACACACTATGTGTGCCATATTTGTCATCCCAATACATTGTACTGATCCTGTACAACTGCTGCACACTAAGAACCTGTACAACAAAAGAAATGGCAGTTGAGAAATGAAAGATGTAACAGTAAAAGAAATTGCACTCTTTATCATTATATTACTCACCGGACACAGGCCACGACTTATTTCTTCCAGCGTTTTCTTCGGCTTTTGATGAATAACCTGAATTGAATTACATATATTTTGTTAAACAACACATCACAATTCCGTCCATAAAACTAGAACTGGAGGTGACAATTTCGATCCATTTACTTACAAATGGGTCAATTTGGGTTATATTTGATCCCTAATGGGTCAAACGAGTAAAACAAAATATAGCTTAAAAGGAAAAGGGTCGAATAGTTACGCAAAAATGTACTTTTTATGCTCAAAAACCCTGAAAAATAGATCACTGCTGAAAGTGTTTCGGGTGAACTCAACTCCATCCGACTTGTTTTGACCCACGCCAGAAAGTTTTCATTTTGACAAGTTATCCAACCCTCACCCCCATCTCATTTTGCTACCTCTAACTAGAACTGGAGCGTACGAGAAAAGATGATAAGTTACCAGAAATCCGATAGCCTGGCGTATATGTTTAAGCTCCTCCCAAGCCGTACCTGCATACTGCAGCTCATTTTGTTTAGCAAATATTGATATTAATCAGTATGAGAAGTGGCAGACTCCAAAATACCTCGTCGGTTGCATTATAACACCAGTCTTTTAATTCTGCAAGTCCTGCTTTCACATATTCACCATTGCTAAATGAACAGCATTCACGTCTCAAAAGAAGACTGAGGCCAAAAATGGGAAAAGGCACAATTGTATTCATATGTGCATTTGAACATGAAAACTGAAAATAAGATATATAATCTGGCTGATGAAGTATACCTATTAAACAGCTGGACATTGATGAATGAAAATATTTGTGTGAAAATTTTACGGACTAAAAATGGTGGTACCTGAAAGAAGAAACACAATCAGACAAGTAAAAAATCTACCGGTTGATGATAAAGTCTCAAGTCAGTGAAAATTTTCCTTTTGGAGGTTTCCACAAACAATATTTTCGTCTCTGGCATCAAAAGTCCCTTTCTCGCTTTTGAGAAATTGTAACTGGGTACCAAATTAACCGTTCGATGCTGAGAAGATATATTTTTATTTCTTTTATGTGGAGAAAAATGTTTTTTGAATATTATTTTCAAAATTAATAGGAAAAACAAGAACGAGAACAACGAAATGTTGAAAGAAATGGAAATTCCACTAACATGGTTTGTTTTTAATGTGTTCAAGAAATCTCCGAGGCTCTTCACAATCCCCTGCCAGTGAGCAATCAGAGCTTGTTGAGCTGCATTATTAACTGATCGTGATGCTCCCTTCACTAGGCTTGCCCGGGATGTTCTTGGCGCCTTTGATTGAACATCAATTAGTAAAAGAGAATAGATGGTAACAGAATAATAATCTCAATTGCGTAAAAATTGCAACCATCATTCACATATATACCCTTTTTAACAATTTACTTTGTTTTTTATTCACCCAGTTAAAGTTGAAAGTACATTGCTGTTATTGATTTCTTGATAAGAATAAAACACAGTGATATTCTTTTAAAAAGGTGGAAGTACGTCATAATGCTACACAATTAATGCAGGATACAAATATCTGATTACCTGAATGCACAACCCAAGTAATGGAGATATTTCTTTCTTCAAATTATCTCGTATCATTCCATATATCTTTTCAACATAAGCTGTAAGTTGCTGCTTAAAAAGCAAAGCAGGATACTTGGCTTCTACTTGGCTTACAGCATCCAGTGCACTCAGGTTTCCATTAACAAAGGGAAGATTTACTCCTTGAGGAACTCCACGAAAACTCTAATAAGAGGATAATAAAGGTCTTTTAAATAACAATGGTTTCATATATATCAGACAACTAAAGGTGGCAATTTCGACTCATTTACTTATAAATGAGTCGTTTAGGACAATGTCTTATCTCAAACAGTTTAAATGGGTAGACAAAAGTTGGATAAAAAAAAGGAAACATATCAAACGGGTCGGACGGGTTAAAAGTCATCTGAATGTACTAATAAAGTACAGTATAAAAGCTCCTAAATCATTTATATATCAGAATTTAGTTATTCTTGAAATATTATAACCTTTTTCTGTTTACAAACTAATTAATTTTTAAAGATTCTACAGATTTGAACAAAAAAACTGGGCCGCACCATAAAAATACCCATTCCACCCCATTACCCAACTCGCCTTAGCCACTCATTTCAGGCACCTCTATTTAGAATGTGATCAATAAAATATTTCAAATTACATGGTTCACCCTCCCGAAAAGAGTAGCGGATGATCGACGACGTTGTGGGCCTAATCCAGCAGTTGCACCACTTGCTTTCAGAGTGTGCTGGAGTAGAAGCAAAAGAGTAGAGGCATTCGACAACCAATAGGCCAGTATATCATTATTATCCTGGGATTTCTTTTGATAAACAAGAAATGGAGAAGATTTAGCAGATAACAATACTAAGAAAAGAAAAAAATAGAGATAAATATTTGGGAATAGGTTGAACCTCGATTGCTTGACCTATTGTTTGAATAATGCGGTCAAAAACAGTTGTTCGCTCAACTTCAAAAGATCTCCACTGGATAAGGCATTTGTATATGATACAGGCTGCAATCGGTCTGTCCCCTGAAAATCCTATATGTTGTGCAATGCATTTGATAAGCAGCTCCTGATTCTCTACTTGTTTCTCATTAAGTGATTTTTGTGGTTTGTCATCCAATTCTGAAAGATCCCTTTGGTTCATTGACACACTATGCAAATCCTACCAAATAAGTAAACAATATAACAGTTGGTCAAAACCAAGCAAGGAAATGTTAGAGTTGAAAAGTTACATTGGTATGACTAAAGGTGGGAATTTCGATCCATGTACTTATAAGTAAGTGGGTCAATGTGGGCTCTGTTTAAATCTTAAATCGTTTAAAAGAAAATCTTGCTTAAAGGGGAACGGGTCGGTTAACATGTGGTTGAAAGTTTCCCAAAGACATAAATGTATTGCAACACTATTGTTTGTAATCATAATTACTACGTTTATAATCTAATGAAAAATGGACTCATGTTTTTTAAGGTTCAATCCGATCCATTCTGGCCTGTGCTACCCAATTTATTCTAAACTCGTTTGACCCATTATATGTGCCACCCTCTTGCCACCTCTAGTTATGAATTTAGCACCGAGTTCAAGACACACTACAAGAGTTTGCGGCTTTGTGTCTGCATATAAATGACCGCTATCAGATCTCTGCAAAGATTAAAAAACCTAATTTATCATAAAGCACGGTGGTGTCATCATATTCCGCATTTATGAGGTAAAATATCTCAATAGATACCTGAAGGATAGATTTTGAACGTAAGAGGAACTTATTCGGTGTCATTGACACAGCTTGTTGGCGGAAAACTTTGTTCTCTGATTCCAGATTCTGGAGCTTCTCTTCCAGCCTAGATAAGACGAATATTTAATGAAGGAATAAGACTGTGGTTTTAGATAGCTATATCACAATATGCATGATAGTTTTGAATAAAAACTGTGCGATATTTGTACGCAGAGTCAACTTGTATACCTCAAAAAACTACTTGATATTATTCAAGGAACATGTAGCAATTGGCTAGCAATTTATGGGATATGGCATTCTCATCGGACTTGTTAAGATAAACTAAATTGAAACTGTAATATGGAAAAAGTTGCTACAGATTTGCTAACCTGCTAAGAGAATCCTGTAACTGCTGAACTTTGTTTTCTGAATCTTCCAGCTTTCTGCGTCTTTCTTCACTACACTCTTGAGATTCAGCATATTTCTTCTGTAAACTAGCAGATTGCTGCTTTTCTGAGTCCAACAACGCCTACATGGGGAGGAATGAATGAACAAGTTAAAAAAAAATTATGCATTTCCTATTTTTTTAAAAAGAGCACCAAGCATCTGCTCAATAAAAGTTCGTGTTTCCTTTTTTCCTTGTAGAAATCTTATTTTGGAAATCAAACTTCAGATAGTACCTTTAAACTATCGACCTCCTTCGTCAAAGATTCTATTCTTTTAGTATCTTCAATGATTACTTCTTTCTCCTGAACAACAGGAGGTGCTTCTTGGATAGCTTTTCTGGCCACCTCTTTTTCCTTGACTACTGTTGCGTTTGCTTCCGCAAGTTTCTTTTGCAAAGCTTCCAAAGAAGTTTGAAATTTGTGAGCCTCACTAGCTTTTGCTTCTTCCAAGTCAGTCTGGAGATGTAAGCTGAAACTTAGCCTTTGGAGAATGTAATTTATGATGGTTTCATTCATTGGTGCTAATATTTTTCACCAGAAAATGTGGCAATTTCAACCATTACTTGTGACTAATGGATTTGGGCCATCTTTTATCTTTGACGGGTCCAACAGATAAAATAGAAAAACTTAGCTAAAAAGGGAAAAGGGCCAAAGCCGTCCAAAGTGTATATATAATGCATAAAACCTTCTAAATCATGATTCAAGAAAATAAATTATATTTTAATTTAAATATAATTAATATAATCGTATTTGATGCAATGAAATTTTAGAAAAATAACTGGACAAATTCTTTTCAGGTCATCAAGTCCCAAGACCTTCTTTGACTAGTACCAAAAGATTACCCATTTTTACCTGAACTCAGTTTTACCCATTGAGAACCCACCCAATTTGCCACGGCTACTTACCATACAAAGTTTACAAAGTGAAGCTGTAATGTAAGTTAATAATAAGTTGTTAGTACATTACCCTTAAGCGTTTTTCTAACTGTAAACGCAATGTTAGATCTTCCAACTGTTTTTCAAGCTTATCTTTTGCTTGTTTAAGTGCACCTGTTTCCCGTGCAGCCTGCAACAACGTATACAGGGGTTAATATACAACTCTATAAGGAAAATTACCATCGATTTAGAACTGGAATAAAGATTGAAACAGACCATTTTACGTTTTCGCAACTCTCTCCTTGCCAATTTCCCCCTCCATCGACATTGTGTAACTATGGCTCCCTTCTTTAGCCTCTTATAGTGTGAAGAGCTTCTATGACCTCGCCATCGAGTCTGGACAAAATATGATTTAGATCCTTGCAGCTTATAATGGTTAGAGGTGGCAATTTGACTCATTTGTGGGTAAATGAGTCGATGTGGTTTACATTTTGCCTCTAATGGGTCAAACTGGTTTACATTTTGCCTCTAATGGGTCAAACTGGTAAATTTTATAAAATCGGTCATAATGGAAATGAGTTGAACGGGCCACAAGTCACCTGAAACATATTTAGGATGGCCAAACCTCTTATAACGTTTTCTATTTTAAAGTTTTGATTATCATTTTAGAATTATACTTTTTTTATACTTAAATAATTCGTTATTGGCACAGTTCAATAAAAATAAAGACAAAAGTGCTTGTAGAATGGACAGCCCAACCAGTTGTAAGAACTTCCCGTTTGACCCACACCCATTTCAACATGTTGCCCAACCGGCTCATATTCCGACCTTTATACCAGATAAATTGTTAAAATATATCTCAGCATTATCACATTCACCTGAATTTTGATAATGGCTTTAGTTTGTTTCTGCACTTTAAATTCCTTATGAGCCTTTAGTGCACGAACGGCCGCTTGCACCTTAATTGCTGACATGCGGAGACTACTATAGGCCTTCGAAGCATGGTATCTACGGAAGTGCTTCTCAATTTTTATAGCAGCTGTTATCCTTCTCAGCTGATCAAAACGTTTGCAAGCCAATCTACCTAAAATACATTGGAGTTGCACAAGTACAGTTTGAAAAATATTTCAGTAACTTTCTTTTTACAAAACCTTAGATCAATAACGAGAGTCCTGTATTATAGAGGTGGCAAACTCAACACATTTACTTGAAAACAGGCCCATTTCGATTTCTTCTTTTACAAGTCAAGTGGGTAACGTAAGATAATGGTGATGTAGGAGTGTGAATATTTGCCTTTCTACTGAAAAATAGCTTTAGAAGAAAACAGGCGAATGTGTCAAACGGGTCCAAAGTGTTTTTTTTAATGCATTAAACTTCCTAAGTTCTATTATCCAAAAAGTATGTAATTATTCAGATATTAACTTTTCTCATATATTGTCACATTAATCATCTATAAAATACTAGTGAAAAAGAATTTTCAATTAGAAACAGCCTGAAATGACACATTTCGCCCCATTTTGCCACCCCTAAGATTAAGTGATTGATACTCCTCGGTTTTACCTCTAAAAAAAGATTGTATCACAACCGAAGCCTTCCGAGTTTCAATAAACTGTTTGTGAGCTATATGAGTTCGTATCCGTCTTTGTATAGTTTCTGCTGCACTGCTGAGGACTTCTGTTCTCCTCGCATCTAGTTCCGCCATCTGTCCAGCTCTCAGGAAAACTTTTGTTTTACCAATCTGTAAGAAATCATGTTGTGTTTATCAGTCTAAAAAAGAATATCACACATGCATGTATATATGTGTATGTAATTCTTACATAGAACATACATACCTGATAGCCTTTGATTCCTTTCTTTTGTAGAATCTTTTCACATGTAACCTTTTCATCATCGCTGCTTGAGACAGTAAGGAAATGCTTCAAGGATATATTATGGAAATTTAGATGGAAAAAACTGGATATAATTTAGTGTTACAAAACAATTCAGGGTGAATGAAAGTTCTACCATCCTGTTAAGGCTTCTGGGGCAAGAAGTCCAAATCTGTTTACGAACTCAAAGAAAGGACGACGAGTAGGATAACCAGCACAACTGATTCGGATTGCCTCTAAAACACCCTAAAGAGGAGAAGAACCAGTCACAAGCTAGTGCAGAAGACAGAACAAGAAACCACAATATATTATATATGGGCATTTCGACCCAAATCAAAACATGGGTGGTATTATATTGTTAATGCTTCAGATATGTAAAATTTAACAAAATTAGCCAAAGCTAAAAGGGTTAGAAACTTAGAACGGGTTAAAATTGTCCATTGTTTACAGTGTCCTGATTTATTTCGTTTTAAAAGAAATTATAATATATTAATATTGTTTGCAGATACAAAATTCCAGTTTTAGCCCATTACCTAACCCGCATGTTTTGCCACATCTAATAAACAGCAAGATAAAGGGATGTATATTAGTGTACTCACACCACAGCGCAATTGTTGCAAGATGTTAACGTTCTCAAATATGGCAGGTTTCAGCTGATTATTTGGTTTCACACATCTGATATAGTGAGGTTCCGTTGCACTTAAGGTCTCCATCAGCTGTTGCAATTGCAACTGCATCAAAAGTAGTCACACATTAGTGTACCAAACATGTTAGTAGCACAAAGAAACCAAAAAGTTCTTGTTTTGGTCCATTGAAGAAACTTCCAGGCATCTAACATCGCTCTTTCTATTTAGAGGTACATAATAATAATAACGACTAAAATACCTTAAAACGAGACCCAATTGAAGAAAACTTGGAGGACTTGGGAGACTCTTCGGCAATTGGAGGGAAAAGACCAGCTACAAATGGACATCTGGACTCACCCAACAGGTCTTGGTGTTCAGGGACCACATAGTCTTTATTTTTGTCTAGAAATTGATTAGATTGGTATTGCACCTAAAATTACAATAAAATTACAACTAAGTAGAGAGTTTTACAATATTTATTAGCATAATACGACTGAAACGCAAACCTCTCCAGCATAATGCGCGATTGTGAAATCTGTACGTGACAACTTAGGCTTCACAAAGCGTTTGTGATTTCTGAAGGTCTGATAAAGCTTGTTTGAAAACGTTTCGTGCGTAGACTTTGGGAACATACTGAAAGAAAAAGACCCAGTTGTAACTTGTGAGTAAGGAACCACAATTATAAACCATTATCAGGAGAACAGAATATGACTAATCAGGCACTTCATGGCCAAGACTAATGTATATGAAAATAAAAATTGCAATGACTTAAAGCAAGGAATATATTACCAAGCTTCGTCTAGGAGAGCAACGATTCCACCAGGTTTCTGAGATACAAATAAAAACTTCAGAAAACTAAGCAAAGTCAATAATTAAGTGAAAAATGAACAATCACTAGTTCCACATACATATGCATACATACAATGATAATTTAAGATGCATATGTGTATATAAATAACCGCTATGAATGGATAACTGCATCTGAGATTGATAATACCTTTTCAATGAGATCTAAAACATCTTGGTTATCAACAAATTCAATGTAGCTCCAGTCAATAGCCTCTTTTGTATATTCTTCTTGCTCCATTTTAAACACGTGCTGTAACTCAAAAGAGACGATCTTTAGAAAAAATTCTAAATAACACTTCAGACTAACCACGATGAAAATATCCGATGATTACCTGGTTAAAGTGTTGCTGCAGTTTCTCATTTGTGAAGTTGATACAAAATTGCTCAAAGCTGCATGCGTAATGTTCATTTAAGAGTGTAATGAAAAGTATTAAAAGAAGCTAAAAATTTCAAGCACTTCAACTTGCCAAATAACATCTAGTTTTAGTCAATATGAAGCTTTATTTTCTGAACACAGAATATGTAAATATATATATTTAACTGTCACCTGTTGTTCTTGAAGCTTTCAAAACCATAGATATCGAGGACCCCAATGAGATTCTTTGAGGTACGATCTTGTCCAATAGAGACATTGATTTTTTCCACAAGCCTGTAAATAGAGAAGAAAAAATGTATAACAGGTCGAAATTGCATAACCTGCAGTTCAGATTATTCTTTAATACGGGTGGTGATATTGACCCATTTTTACTTATGAATGGTGGATTCTGGTTATGTTTATCTCTAACGAATCTGTTGGTATAATAATATAATTAGCTATGTAGGAAACAGGTCGAAAGTGTCCCATAATGTATTATCTAAACCTTCTCAATCGCTTTATTATTAAAACTCGATTATTATCAAAACCTACTACCCAACCCACCTGATTCACTCATTTTTCCACCTCTATCTTATAAGACAATTTCTTACCAGTCAAATAATCTGGAATATATTGTTTTAGCCAGTCCGTCCCTGCTGACTGCTGCACTGAGAGGATCAAGACTTCTTTTTATAATTTCTTCAGGAGTGATCATCACTCGTTTACACAATGCATCTTCCAAACCCACAGAATCGCACCTGACATTATGCTCGGATTTATTTACCAGTGTTTATAACAATGCATAGAAATCACAAACTACAAGAAACTTTGGAAAGAGATATACCTAAGAAGTTCTGCAGTCATCTTTAGATGAAATTTAGCTTTATCGTCTTTTAAAACTGAAGAATCAATATCTTTCCCTTTGGTAAATTCAACATTGCCAAGATGAAGAATAGCAGCAGTAACTCTAAAAATGGCTTCCTGGAGAGTAAGAGAAATGTCATACTCTTCCCCATGTCACTGAGTAAAACAAGAGGTGACAAAATGTGGGTAGGTAGCAGGTCAAATGGATCGAAACAGGACAACCCGAAACTTTTGACCCATTTCCATTTTAGCTAAAGAAAGTTAATGTTACTCATTTGACCCGATGTCAGGCAAAATATAACCCAAATCCACAGGATTACCCATAAATGGGTAAAAAATGCCCCCTCTTATTAAAACAGAAGGGAACATTTGACGAGAAATACCTGCTCCCCTTTGCTTATTCCAACAATATCCATAGCTCTCCTTGTGGCAAGATATTCACGGGCGTCATTAACATCACCCAGTTCATAGCATTTTGACTGGTTGAGATAATGAAATGATTTGGGGCTTCCCAACTTATACTTCTCAATTTCCTAAAAGGTACAATCAAATATAGCCTCAGGTTTTTAATAAAAGTATCTTGCTAGCAAATTTTATTAAAGAGAAAAATATTACCCCTTGTGGAGCTGCACACAGAAAGTAAAAACAGTGATAGTTGCGTTCAGGATCATTTATTTGGCAGACACGAGACCTTTCTAGCAGATAAGTCTTAATTGCTGCTCCTGATATTCTCCCATGCTTATCGAATTGGATCTCAACAAACTTTCCAAATCGGCTGAACCATTATAGAATACAAAAGAATCGTGACGTCAAATTTAGAGCACAACAGTTTGAAAACATTAACAATTTATAATAGCAAGCGCTAATATGTAAAGCTTGAAGCCCAAGGTAAACAAATATAGCAAATGAAATAGAAATATACTAACTTTATGAAGCAAATCACCTGGAATTGTTGTTTCTAACAGTTTTAGCATTGCCAAATGCTTCAAGAACCGGATTTGACTGCACTCACAATGGTGGCAAAAGCTTAATCATGATGATACAATGATATATGTGTGCATGCATACATGTCAGGTTCTATAGACTACAGAATAAATAATTAGTCTTAATATAGAACTATACGTCATATATCATACTTCGAGAACTTGTTGTTCAACTGTGCGGCCTTCAGTAGCTTTCCTGCCACCCAAATAGGCAAGGTACCGCATGAGCATTTTGGTGGTCTCGGTTTTTCCTGCTCCACTTTCACCACTGACGAGAATCGAATTGCTTTTTCCCTCCTTGATCATAGCCCTAATTTAATCAAAATGTTAATTGTATGATGAAAAAATGAGAAACTTATTGCTAAATCATTCAAAACATGACAATGACCTGTAAGAGACATCAGCAACTGCAAATACATGGGGACTCAATTCTCCAAAAGGTGCTCCCTTATACTCTTCCATCATATGACTATCATACAAATGAGGTAACTTTTGAAACGGGTTTATTGCAATTAGAATATTTCCAGTGTAAGTCTGTCATGGTTTAAAAATAAGTTAGCATTTTAACAAAACAATCACAGATCTTAACATAAGAAGGTTACCTACGTATATTTCATTGAGTTCATATCTAGTTCGTAAGTTCTGCAAGACTCCTGGCTCATGCAAATAGGATAGTTTTGTCATGTCATCAACTCCACCAGCTGGAGCCTCCATATCCTTTGGATATACATTTGATAGCTTGGCAACCACCTACAACAGAAACCATAAAAATGAATCTGCTGATACTAATCATTCAGTCAAAATAGATCATCATATACAATTTAATATCATTTACAAAGGAACTCATTAATCCTATTCTACAAGCAAAATAGTAATAACCCAAAAGCAAGCATTCCCCCGCAACAATAAACTCTGATGATAGTCCGCCAAAGTAGTAATAGATTTGTGCTTGTGTCCATAGAAGCTAAATTCGTGTTTGGGGGTCATACTGCAGACTACAGAGCTAAAAGCACTCGAGAATTTGCACAGATGAAGTAATACTGAAATCAAGATTGCAATTAAGTATGAATCCTCCACTAGGCTACTACAGAATAGGAACTGAGACCATTAAGTATCACAATGGGTAGGCATTCAAATGTAATTCAAAGAATAACTAATATACGTCCATGTTTCTGGTTTAGGTTCTATGCAAGGAAAACAGCCACCAATCTCCATAACTACTATAAATATGACAACTCACTATAGCTTCTTGTGGTGATTATAAATAAAGGGGACACTCGCATCACAGATACTATAAACAGTCATTAAGAGTAACATGAAAAGTTAGTCTGCATAATAAATTATGAATTGCTACTAACCTTTTTCAGGCTGAAAGTCTCGATTTCGGCCTCTTGCCCAGTAATCTTTGTTACCTTCCCATCTATCCATGCTTCGCCTGGATCTTCGACCCAGACATGAGATCCTACTATGATATTCACCGCAGTGCTCTGTTGTACATAATAGTTAGTCACAGTCACAGACACCAAAAGCGATTAGTCACAGACACACGTAACTAGTATGAATCTACACACTTATGCGCATATGGATGCATCCTATGGCCAATATGATACATGTCTGTGCATATATGTATGATGTATGCATTTTGTATAAAGTTCTTCCTGGTTTGCTCCATAGCAGCAGACATAAACTATTCTAGCAACACTGATACACATAACTGCCTAATCTCTAACAGACCGGAAATTACATTCATTACAGATACGACGAAATTCGACTACAACCAAATTCTGCATTATCTACATCACCATAACAGCTACATTACATTACAGAAACACATTCCTCTCACATATAACAAAACCTTCTGTTTATTCTTAACTGATATTCACTATCAAACATTACGCGCCTAATTTCATCTGCTATTCTCGCCTTCAACTTTTCATTCAAAAACGCTAATAGTGTTTACATTACAGTTTACAATTAAACGATGTCATTTAATTAAAGTACTAGACTAACAACATCCGACGTCATCTATTACGTACAACGCCTTTTTTCTACTTTCATAAATCAACTTACTAAAGCTAACCGCATTATATATCCATACACGCGTCTCTCAACAATCATCAAAGCATTACACGTCAAATAAATTAACTAACTAAAAACTAACTGCACGCGCGCCTTAATAATATCATCAAAACATTAAGCGTCATCAAACAACTTCATCTGTTATATCCGCCTACAACTTTTCTTTCAAAAACGCTAATTACATATCAATTTCGCATTCAACATGTAACAATTCACAAACTATAGCCCTAACACTAATCAATCCGTAACACAACAAATATATAATCGCAAAAATAACATATCATCATGCCGTAAACAAAAACGAAAAATGTAATAATCAAAATATCTCACCATTATCAAAACTTAAATCGAAACCCTAACAATTCATCCGCAACGTCTCCGTTCGTCGTTTCGCGTCAATCCACCGCTAAATCACTCCAAAATCAAACCGCATTACATTAACCTAATCATTTTCTTCAAATTTATCATTTTGCCCAATTTTTTTCTAAAAATTTCTCAATTGATTCTAGAACAATCGTTTATTAAGCTGTGAATTCGGATCTGTGTGTGAAATTTATCGGTGAAATGAAACACGTATTGATTTTTATTATTTTGTTTGTTGTAAGCATGCAATGCAGATTATGAGTAACAAATTTGGGATTTGAGATGTACTGTGTGGATTAAGATGTGTACAATTCTGTTTTGTGGTGTAACGGTTTTTGGGTGTTTATAAGCCCAATGGATTGGGGTAGAGAAGAAGCCCATAATGGCCCATCAGAAAAGTGACTGATTTATGGACTAATACAGTACAAATCAGTCCAATGGATTAATACAGTACAAATCTAGTTTTTAGTTATAAAAATTAGAGTAAATTACACCGTTCGTCCTTGTGGTTTGCGTTGACCGCAAGGTTTCGTCCTTTGACCAAAAAAGTTGCACCGTCCGTCCTTAAGTGTGAAAACGTTATGCACCGTTCTTCCCTCTGTCCACTGGGGCCCACAAATTCCCACTAACGTCCGTTAACTAAGATTTTTAAAAGGGTATATCCGTCATTTCCCTAGCAACTAGCATTTCTCTCTCTCTCACCACACAAATCGTCCAAGTGGGGTTGTTAGAGTATGTAAATCTGGTTCTTTTAAAATAAGAATAAAAAGAACGTGACATATAAAGAAATCATTTCCTCTTCATTAGACTCCAATCCCACACAAATGGAAGAAAATTCAACCAAAAAAACCTCAAACTGTGATCCCTTTTTTTTTTCATCAACACCTTTTTATTTCCCAATTGTTTCCTCATACTATAAAGTTTTCATATGCATTTAACTCATATAATTCACAACCCTTTTAATCTTCATCAACTCCCTAAATAAACCATTAGCCACTAGACCAAGATTTAACAAGAACTCAAGTTCTTGCACTCGAACTCAGTTATGCTAGCAAAAAGTTTCCAATTTACGCCAAGAAAAAAGAAATGGGTGATCTTGCTAGCTCTATGTGGCCTTTCGAGCTATGGTATGTATAAGGTTTATAACTTGCCATTTGTTTCAAGAAACAGAAAAAGACTTGCAAAGCTGTTGGGAGCACTCATCACAATTAAGAAAGGATTGGCGAAAGTGCTCCCTCAAATTTCAGAAATTAGGTTTCATAGAATCAAAGGGGTTTTTGAAATTAGGTTAGGGGTTTTGTAATTCAAGGTGTTAATTGTCAAATTCAAGCTTCCATTGTTCGATTAATCAAGAAAACTCATGTCAGTTTGATCTATCCATATTCGGTCAAATAAAAGAAAAAGGTTGTGTTTGGGGTTCGTTTAAGCGCTCATTTGAGGGATAAAGATTCAATCTTGATTGTGTTTCATTTGGGTTTTTGTGAAGATTATATCATTAAAGGGTTGTTTGGTTGGCAATTTGTTGTTGGTTGCGTGTTGGTAAGGAAAAGAAAAGAAGAAAACTACTGTTTGAACATAACCCTGTAGGGTGTTGGTTTGTGACGCGTCCGTTTTCGAGTCGAGTGTATAAAATGATGGGGTCACAGGTTGATTGGGATTCATTTGTGGTAATATTATTGATTCAGGTGAGATTATCTGGTTTAAGAGAATCAGATTTATTGGGTTTGTATTAGCTTTTTTGTTCCTAATCATGAAATGGGTTTGTGTAGATTTTTTTGGTTCTTGTTGATGATAATGATTTTTGTAAATAGTTGATTTTTTTTTTTAGATGATGATAATAATTTTGGTTTGTAAAGAAAAAGTTAAAGATGATGATTTGCTTGACTTGTGTTTTTTTTTTTTTGTGTTTGAAAGAGTTTGAAGAAAATGAATTGGGTTTTTGTTGGCTGAAAATGAGATGTTGGGTTTTATAATAATAAGAGTAAATTACAACGTTCGTCCTTGTGGTGGGTTTGGAAATGACGGATATGCCCTCATGGGTTAAGTGAATTAACTGACGTTAGTGGGAATTGGTGGGCCCCAGTGGACGGAGGGACGAACGGTGCATAACGTTTTCACACTTAAGGACGGACGGTGCAACTTTTTTGGTCAAAGGACGAAACCCTGCGGTCAACGCAAACCACAAGGACGAACGGTGTAATTTACTCTAAAAATTATTATAGATTTTGATATGACTAATTTAATTTAGAGTAAATTACACCGTTCGTCCTTGTGGTTTGCGTTGACCGCAGGGTTTAGTCCTTTGACCAAAAAAATTGCACCGTACGTCCTTAAGTGTGAAACGTTATGCACCATTCGTCCCTTGACCAAACGACGTTAAGTTTGACTGTTAAACTCGAGTAAAAATACTAAAATACCCTCACTATCTTCTTCTCTTAACCATTACCACCATCATTTCAAGTTTCTTGTCTATCCTCACCATTTCTCTCATTTATACCCTAACCCTAAACCTAATTCATCTCTTTCTCTCTTACCTCATCACCGGCCGCCACCCTTCCACCACTGGCCACCTCACGCCTCGTCGCCACCACGTAACCACCATCACCCACCATCATTTCATCTCGAATTTTTGAAGACCCGAATGTTTTGGAGTCGTTTGAAGAGTTATTGTCCGTGTGTTTGTACGCGACTCGTCACCATCATCATTTCCTTTCGTCTTTTCTGTTTGGTAAGTTTGTTAAACGAGTTGGTGTAAAAGGTTTTGACCCGAACCGAAACACAACTGAACCCTCACGTGATGAGTTATGTACCAAGCAAAACAAAACCAATCTAGCCTATACTATTAGCCGAATAACAAGAAATAAGCAAACAAAACATACTCTTAGTAGCCTTGGTGTAGGTTGTAACAACAAACCAAGCGCACCCATGGTGGGTTGCGATTTAGTGGGCTAGACCCTCAAGCCAAACACCAGATTGGTGTGGCTGTGGTCGCAACTCAGAACAAACAAACACACCCTAAGTGGTTTCGACACATCAACAAATAACCTCAACGAAAAACCTCTTGGCTATCGTGGCTCGGACCAAACACAAGCACAACAAATATGCACCCCTTTGGGGCTGCTGTTAGACGCATACAAACACAACCCTTGGGGTGTCTTTTGTGAGTCTAACCGAGACAAACACACACCATCTTGAGTGGCTTCGAACCCGTAACCCTAATGGGTCGACTGAAATCCAAACGGGTCCTTGACCCGACCCGGTTACAAACTAAGTCAATTACACTCTTTAATCAAAAGAAGGAGAGAGAACTAAGGTGGAGATGGTGGTGGTGGTTGTGCGTCTGTGGTGGTGCTATGGCTTCACAACACGAACCAAACGGAATCCAAATGAATCTGTAACCCCGTCGCTCTAAACTCGTAGCAACAAATGCACCCTTGGTCTTCCTTTTTGGCCTTGAACGGCGACCATAGCAGTGACGGTTGGTGAGGCTATGGAGAGGCGGTGAAAGAGTGACTGTGTGAGGAGGGAGATGGAATGAGGTGTGAAAGAGATGGAGGATGATAGATCTGATCTAAATCTATTTTGTGATAAAAGGGGTGTTGAAATGACGAATTTACCCTCCACATGATGGGTTTTTAACGGTCAAACTTAACGTCGTTTGGTCAAGGGACGAATGGTGCATAACGTTTCACACTTAAGGACGTACGGTGCAATTTTTTTGGTCAAAGGACTAAACCCTGCGGTCAACGCAAACCACAAGGACGAACGGTGTAATTTACTCTTTAATTTATTTAAATAATTATATATATATACTATTTGTGGTTGGGGGACGTATAAAAATACAGGGTATAAATGGGTATGTGTCAACATTTGATTGGCTGCCAACAAGTGATAGTACACAAATTTCTTTGTTGGCAGCACACTATTGGCTCAAGTGTGGTTGGGAAGTTACTGTGCACGCAAGATATACGTATACTTTACTTCCACCGCCTCAAAATATATACCACTGAGAAGCTTCTCCACTCTCTAATAAATCCCACATCCCTCCATTTTTTTCTCCTGAATCTTCTTCTCACCTCTCTAACGGGGTCATTGATATCTTTTATATGAATATGAAAATCAAGTCGCCGGAGTATCTTTGGGTTTTCCGGTGAACCTTGCGCCGTTGTCTTCAATCCGGCTAGCAATAGTAAGTCTCATCACATGTTTTTTAATTTTTAATAAAATTTTTTATTATTTGACTTTAAATTTATACCCTTTACAGTTTTTATATACAAGATTGAAACTTTTTGATCTGTAGGGTTTTGATTTTGCATATGTCAATTTGTTTGAGGTTTGGAGCTACGAGGGTTTTCATTTTGCATAAGTGATAGTAATTGGAAAAATGGTCGAATCGTAATTTTACCAAATGATCAAGGAACATGGTTTGTTGTTGCCTATGTTGAGGCAAACGGTTTAGAGGAGAAGGTGCCAAGAACCAGGTAGCTATGAACCCTGGTAGCACCATATTTGGTAAGCCATTTACTTTTTTTTTCCTTTTTTTTTTAAATTTATATTTTTATACCGGTGCCTTGATTATCCAGCTTTGGGGGCTGAAGTGGAGGTTGGAATGGGTGGGTTTGGGGGCTGAAGTGGAGGTTGAAATGGGTGGGTTTGAGTACTGGAAACATGGGCTGACATTTGTTGCGTTTGGGTGCTCAAATGGGGGCTGAAGCGTGTGGATTTAGGGGATGAAATAGGTGGGTTTGGAGGCTCAAATGGGTAACTTTTGGGGCTCAAATAGGTGTGGGTTTGTAGGCTGGAATAAGCGGGTTTGGTGGCTGAAATCAGGGTGTATAAGTGCTAAATCGGGGGCTGAAAATGCTGGACTTCCGTGCTGCAATGGGAGCTGAAGTGGGTGCGTTTGGATGTCGAAATGGGACTGAAACAGGTGCGTTTGGGGTTGAAGTGGGGGCTGTAATGGGTTGTTTATTTATCATGATTATTGCCCACTGTGATTTTATTTTCTAAATTTAGTATAACATTTTCTCTAAAACAATATACGTATACCTTCTAAACGCAAGTAAATTTATCTACCTATATTTCTCACAGAAATTTAAGGTTCACAAATGAAATGTAACTGTAACATTTACGGGTTAATTTAACATCTATGATTTTGTGTAAAAATGCAGGTAAGGATTTTGAACAGCCTGATGAGGTTAAGCGCCTTCAAGAGCGTCCGAATCTTCATTATCAGGTCTCTTTTACTTAATAAGTACTTGGTTGTTAGTTGATCCTTATTTGATTAAACAATTGTGTCGAGGTGTTTATTGAAATGATCGATAGTATCAAGAGGAAAAAGTGGTGAAAAAAGTTACACTTTAGAATATGAAATGAACAAATTAGGAACAGTAAATTTATATTGGCGAAACGATATTAAGTATTTGACTCATGTTTAATCAAATTCGATCGTCCGTGAGTATGGTAAAATAAATTGCATTGGTTGTGTAAAATTATTTGTGTCAAAAATAATTGTTCACAAGACCATACACACAAAAGCACAGCTGGGTAATTAAATCAGTTTTGTGTATATTGTTCATCAATTCAAATTCTATAAAGCATTGGAGCTTTAAGTCATAAAGAAATGGGAACATTTGGAAAAAAAAAAAGTATTTTTTGGGTCGGCAAGGGAGACTTGCTACAGAAGGACCGCAAGATCATCACACTCACGTAACCACAATGGTGAGTATTTCATATTATATATTTTGTATACCTAATGTCTTCGTGCTTTAAATATTGTGCTTATGATTGTTCGGTTAAGTTAGAAGTTGTTGACTTTTAAGTATTGCTCATTGTGCTAACTTTTAAGTTAGAATTCTGTTAATATATGTTTCAGAATAGAAATCAGATATTCAAAGAATGAAATTAGATTTATTAGTGTTTTGTAGATTATAGATGGTTTTTGCATTTAATATGTCAACATTTGTGTTTATATATGGTGGGTTAGAGATAATGAAATATGGTTTATAAGCTTAAGTTAATAAAGCTTAATTGTCTTTTTAGTTTCAAGTAAGCCCGCGAGCCCCTGAATATGAGCTGCTTCAAACAAATTTAGCCATTTTATGGCTAATGCATTATTGTGTAACAAAATTAATAACTAATGTAATGTTGTATAATGCAATGTATCTGATATAAGATTTTTGGGAATGCATTTTCAAACAGTTTTAATGGATGCTACTTGATACATGGCGCAGCTGGATTAGCTGCCAATGGGAGACACATTGTTGCAAACCACAAATCTGAAGTCCACAATTATGAAAGGTTGTCTCGCTCCTTTTTTTTTTCTTCATTTAATATGCCATTATTCGGCTTTTGGATATTTTTTAAAGGACAGTGTAAGCACATATACAGCTTTTACTTCGAACCTTTTAATGAGGAATGCATTTTCAAACAGTTTTAATGGATGCTACTTGATACATGGCGCAGCTGGATTAGCTGCCAATGGGAGACACATTGTTGCAAACCACAAATCTGAAGTCCACAATTATGAAAGGTTGTCTCGCTCCCTTTTTTTTTTCATTTAATATGCCATTATTCGGCTTTTGGATATTTTTTAAAGGACAGTGTAAGCACATATACAGCTTTTACTTCGAACCTTTTAATGAGCATAAATGAGGCAGTCTTTGGATATGGGTTTTAAGTGTAATTATAAAAGATGATTATTACGATTATGGTCAATTTTAAGTTACAAATCATACACAAATAATTATCGGTAGCTGAAATAATCCTATTTTTTTATCAAGACATTAAAATTTGATTGTTGCGACTATGGTCAATTAAAAATTGCAAATACGAAACACCTGAAATCATGTCGATTTTGTGGAAATGGTTCAAATGTTGGTCATCACAGTATGTAAACCGTGACAGACATGCGCGTTTGTAATAAAAAAAAAGCAGGTTACCTTCGATCTTTGGTTGTTCATGAACATAATCTGAAAGCGAGTCAAGGTTTGCATTTCGTAAGGGTAAGGCGCATACTGATACGTCATTTGTTTGGTTGCTGGAATTTGCGCAGAGGTCACACTAATTCATTCAGCAGGTAGCCTTGCATCAAACCGCCATCTTACCCACTAGGATCCGTGTAGTTCTTAGTTAGAGTTCCACCCAAGAGCCCGAAAAGGACGAACATGAGCCACCACCACTGTCCACTAAGAATGTGGCAGCTGTGCCATAGGTTGTTCCCATAAAAACAGCAGCGCACCAAATCTCTTGATGCAATTCACCACACTGATTCATTGATGACCTCTTACAGTTTTCATATTTGGAATCCTCTAATAAGGTATATTATGTGTCTTTTTTTTTTTTTTTTTTTTTCTTTTTTTTACTTTAGCACTACATATACATTAACATACACTTATTTGAACTGCTAAAGCATTCTACAATGGACTAATTTATAATTAAATAAGCTAAAATATCTGCCTCTAAACATGACCTTTTGGTGTGCAGAAGAACAACTTTTGGCTCTCATACTCTTTTTTTGGATGAAGCTTACAAGAGTACATACACTCACCGTACCTATGAAATCAGGGACATGGAAGGCGCAGTCATAGCCAAAGGTATGATGACAGGTACAGAGATAAAATAGAGACACGGAATATCATTACAAGAGGATTATGACAATAAAGCATATTACTTCCAGCATCTTGACACAAAAACCTACATGACTCACTTTGCATTCAACTTAAAAGTTAAAAAAATTTGAAATTTCAATATCTGATCTTAACCTCACTACAACATTACCGGGCTGCATTTTTGTCACAGAACCATTTCTTGCTTTTTCCAACTGATCTTGGAAACACTTACTATGCCAGAAACTAGGATGAATACAATTTTGCCTATATGAATTAGTACACATGTAAAGTGAAATCATTCTTGATATGACTAAGATAGTGATTCGTTTTAAATAATATGTGATTAACATTTTCTACAATTGTATTGGTGCATAGGGTGTTTCAATTCTGAAATTTTTTGATATTTTTGATTTGTAGGATGAGGGTGTGGATAGGTATACGGACAATGATATGCAAATGAGGGTGGGAGGGGCCCATGAATATGGACACACCACAAACCGCCATTGAGATCAGCATATACTTTCAAGGAACTGAGGTGGCAGTTGATTTAGCGGAAACACCACGTGCCGTTAGCAAGAGGACTTGCAGATGCTGATATCAATGGGGAATACGTAGAAAGATCATCAACACTGCATTTTGTGTCGAAAAACTCAAGGTTCGTACATGTTTCTTATTAAGTTATAGATATATAGTTAACCCACCATATATAGTTAGCAGGAGAGTTACATTAAAGGTGCTTATGAGTATAGAATTCTTGCTCATGGGTTACAAGTAGATCCGGTACACACATTAATAGAGTCCAAATAACCTGTTTTGTGTAATCAGTAAGGTTAATTGGGGCCGTAGGAAAATGTTTCACGGGTAAAAATGGCTCTGGTTTAAAGCAACACACAAATAGTGACAGATCCTCAAGGTTAAGATGTTGGGTCAGTAGGAAAAGAACTAAAAGGTAATATAATATGGAGATTTTATATCTTCAGCTCCATTGTTTATAAGTTGTCCATAGAATCGAAGTATAGAAATTTTGATACAAAAAGTGTGTAATGATGCATTCTAACTGTTCGATTTCCTTAACTTTCAAGAGCCATGTACTATCATCTGGACTTTTAGTTATTCCAATTCAGCATCCTTCTTTTGGTCTTGCACGAGGCCCAAATCTGGACACACGCGAGAACGGAGCAACATGTCCAAGGCAAAGGGGTGGCCCCCCGGTAATCCTTAATGTTTTCCATCTGAGATTTTCAAGTAAGTATTCCTTACCAGTTGCCAAAGGATTCTCAAATACCTAAAGATACACAAGTACATAACTAATATCGAAGCAACATAAGTTTTCAAATAGACACTACTTTGATTATATTAGCATTGATTTCATAAAAAATCCATTTATATTGTTGTGTTATCCCTATCTACACAGTCAGGTTGAGATTAGCTTCTTAACCCAAAAAATTAACGGGTCGAAAGTCAAGTGTACTTAAAACCATAGAACCTTCTCTATGACTTTGTTATAACATAAGTGGAATTACTGTCGTATTTATATAATGAATTATAACTATATTCAACATGTTACTTATTTGCATATCTCGAAACCCAATCCATTTTGACAAGTAAAAATGACCCGTTTTGACCCGAACTCATTTTGACCCATTGATCAACTTCTTTGACCCCCTAATTTTTTACCTTTGGTCTAAATGGATAACACTAATTTTAATAAAATTGTTGTTTGAGTCTACCTTGAATTTTCAAATGGCATCAACTCTATCTTGAAAAAAATCACCAGATACTTACAGTTTTTTATACATGATCATTTTTTAAATAATGTCACTTTTTGAATAATGGAGTGGGATAGCAGGAAGTTAAGGGGCAATGGAATGGGATAAAGAGAAGGCCAAAAAAAAGAATACGAAGCAGCGAATGTAAAAGCAAGCGAGGGTTTAGAGCCTGTGAAAGAGGCAATGAGCAACAAGTACGCTGAGGGTTACGTACAAGCATATTAGGTTGTATGATGGGTTCTGGATGGTGAGGAAGCTAAGTTACCATCATACCTGAAAGGTGAAATATTAATTAATGATTTTAGTAGGCTGCTATAAAAGAAAATATGTATGTATGGATTGGATTTAAACATTTGGATTTTCAATGTTTGGTAATAATCGTATATTTAGACAGAGCCTTGAAGGTCATTTCTATATTTTTTAGGGGGCAAAAAAATCCAACCCGACTGATTTAACATTTCGATATGGCAAAGAAAGTTTTCTTTCAGTGATGGACACGGTATGGGTTAGCTCATCGACAAACCAAAATACATGCTAAATTTCATCCTTTTCAAAAAATTATATTACAACTGTATCGACAAAAAAAACGCAATAATAAAAATCTTAAACACAACAACCCCGCAGCAACGCGCGGGCCACCCCGCTAGTACAGTAACATTTATGAAATGAACGTTGTTTTTGAGAAAAATACTGTAGATGAACTGTATCTTGGCTTTTTATTTTCAATTTAAATATCATATTAATTAAGATAAGTGAGACATGTGACAAAAATCACATGTAGTTAAGTTTTGGTGAACTTTAAGCTTTTCTAATAGAAGTGTTGAACTCTATATTTATATGTTCTAATATTTTCATCTTATATAACTTTTGCCTTTGTGTTTTTCTCTACTATTAATTCAATATTAATGATAAAGCGTTCAGAAAGGCAATCACATAAAAATAGAAAGTATATAAAGGGACTAATTGTTGATACGTGCTATTTTTTTCTCTTCAACTTCTTTTCCTCTTTCCCTTTTTTCATCTTTCTTATCTCACAAACTTTTTCTTCATTTTTAGTTTCTTCAACCATGATCTAATACTTAAATTCTACATTTAATTTTTTCAATTCGTGATTTAATTAGATATAATTTTTTCAATTCGAGATCTAATAGCTTTCAATTTCATTATAGATTTCCTTAATTTTTCTCAATTTCATGATTTAATACATTTAATTAACGTCAATTCTTCAGGTTTGTTAGTTTTTATAAAGTTTTCAAAGAAATTACGTGTTCATGAAAACACCCATAAGGTGTGTGATGAAATGTTTCAATGAAGAAATTTTGTGATTTTAGAGTTTGAAGGTGTTAATTAGAATATAAATGTTTTAGTAATTCATAAAAGCTTCAATATTTCCTGAAAAAAATCATAACTATGATGAATAAAACTTCAAATTTGCAATTTATCATTTTTATTTTTTATTTTTATTATTGTTATTTTTTTATGTTCATGAATACGTGTTCATCAATACAAATGTTTATTAGTTTTTTTATGTTCAGCAATGTTCATCAATATTCATCAGTTTTCCTTGATAAACAACTTTATAACATGTATCTCTTTAGTCACAATGTTTATCAATCAAAAGTGAAAGTAGCATAAAAAGACCTAACAAAAGTAAAAGAGACACTTGCCATCGTGTGGTGATTTTTTATACTTTTTAAACTTTCTCTACTTTCTATATGATCACAGCCCATACCACTAAACCTGTATTGTACCATTGATGGCCACACTACGTTAAATATATGAATTTATAAAACGGGTTTTCAATACAAATAAATTATAGAAGTTAAAATCGGGAGAAATGCTAAAGTTACATAATATTTATAAAAGCTTCTTCACACAATGATGTGTCATGATAATTTGTACATCATTAGTCAAGGCAAAAGTATAATATAGATCTAAAAATTACCATAAATCCAATGAACCAATAATAGCAATTAATTTTTTTAAAAAAAAATAAACTTTCACAATTTTTTTTAAAATTAAATATCTCGCAAACCATTAATTGTTACGCGATAAAAATCATACCATCGCGACGAGAATTAAATTATCTTTCTATAGATATGCAGTACTATATATTTTTAGCGATTTTTGTTTTCAAAATTTCGGCCCAGAAAAATCATATATGATTTGTAAATATCATATATAGAAAAGTGCATATTAATAAAAAGATAATTTAATTCTCGTCGCGATAGTGTATTTTTTATAGTTTGAAGATTACCGTTTGCAAGATATGTTGTTTAAAAAAAAGGTGAAAAATGGTTTTTTATTAACTTTGATTAAAAATTGATGACTAAGATTAATTTATTGGATCTATGATAAATATGAGATCTATATTGATCTCAACTCCATTAGTCAATTAGCCAATTAAAAAGATGAGAGATAATGAACTTGAATCAAATTATTGCATGCCGCATTATTTGGTGAAAAAGTTTTTGTAATACTGTAATTCCGTTGCCGGGACTTGAACCCGGGTCTCTCGGGTGAGAGCCGAGTATCCTAACCAACTAGACTACAACGGATCTTGTTTTAGTTGTAAACATACTACATATAAGTCTTTTCTGTAACATGAAAAGCACTTTCCAGTCCATTTAATACATCCACTTTTAACCCACAATGTCAACAAATCAATATAAATAAGTCAAAAATGATAGGCAATCATTGTTTTCTTTTTTTTTTTTTACAAAAAAGTTGCATTTGTTTACCAAAATCAAACACAAAGAAGAAATTTAACATGATTTCACACATTTTCTAGTATCGATCTATCTCTTTAGAACACATATGGGATCACACACTTGGTATGTTTGGGAAAATCTTCAAACTTGTTCACGTACCATTTTCTAGTCTCGTAACTTCTTGCAATTAGGTACAACGTGTCGCCAAAAGTGGAAGCAAAAGCCAACGGCGTTTGGCTAATGAAAGATAGCCCGACAAAGATAAGGATTTCAAATAGATAGTGAGGGCAAATGACTAGACCAAAGAGTCCTCCTTGAGGAATCTTGTACTCTTTGTCATTGTTGTTCCTTAGTTTCGAGAGTATACTATGGTGATAAAAGTTGCCAATGATTCCCATTATGTAAATTATCAAACCAATGTATTTTAGATCGATAGATGGCTCAGGAAGCCCTAGGCTTAGATACTGAACACCGATCAAGCCTGCAGCCGCAGAGAAGTAGAACCCCGTGATGAGAATGACGGAACCTAGGATCATGCCACCACTATACTTGTGAACAAATAGAACCTGCAAAAATGATTTTTTACTTTTAGCCACTTAGTCATATATATGTTTTTTTTTAAATTAATCTTATACTAAAGTATTGTTCATTATAATGATATGATCCTATCAATAGTAGTACCAAATAACTTTACCTAATATTAACCAATAATAATGATCAATAGCTTCTGATGATCTTATAAAAAGTTACTTAAAACTGATAAGAAAATATATTAATTAATTACCTCTAAGTCCCTCTTGAAGAAATGAAACGTAACTGCAAACTTAAGCAACACAAGTCTAAGATCGCCACCAGGTAACACGAAGAACGACACAAGTCCAGCAAGAAACGCAGGCGTGTAAAGTATCAACATACCCGTCCTACTCGATATCTTTACACCTTGTTTAGCCAAAGGCTTATTTCCAGAATTTGCAAACTTTGAATACTGAAGATGATTCCCTATCATCTCCGCGAAACCTAAGTAAACGGTTGATATTAACGTTACTATCGTTGTTACTGTAACCCAAGTCGATGGTTCATCGAACATGATCTTTTCCAATATTGGTATCTTCATGTTTTGCCAGCTAGCTAGAAAGAGTTTTGTATGGTTTTGGAATGTAAACGGATTGAAGTTGACAAATTAACGATTTGTAATACATGTAGTAGTAATAAAAAATAATGGTTAGGTGGTCCAGTTTACTATTTTTTTATTTGATATATAGATGACTCATGAGTGTGCGTATAAAAAAAGGTAGCAGCCAGGTTGTCTTGTTTGATTGTGACATGGAAGAGCATAATGGTCGAGAGTATTAGCTCTTGATTTAAGCTTAATCAATTCGGTGCCATCTAGGGGGCTTTTTTTTTTTTTTTTTTTTTTTTTTTTTTTTTTTTTTTTTTTTTTTAAGCTAAGAGAAGTATAGGACTTATGTAAGATCTATTTTTATTTAGAGTGATGTACAATACATTTATGCATTAGGTCTCCTTTTAGGCCTCTTTAGTTAGGTTCATTTATCATTTTCCTTTTATTTAAGCCATTTAATGGGGATAACATTATAAATTTTGCTTTGTGAATTTAGACAGACTAAGAGAAACTGTAATTCTCATTTAAAAAAGTAATACTATTAGATTGATAAGTCTCACTGTCCTTTCTTGTACAGAAAAAAAAAAACACATCCTTATTTCAACACTCACTCTTTAAAATACTCATCACTCATAACACAAAATAACTTCATTCATTAAAATAAAAGAGTGAATTTCATATATATCTTTCCAAAAACTCATAATTACATATATATATATATCCAACCAAAACTCATAAATGTATATACATATCATTCCAAAGCCTTAAACTCGTTATATATATCTAAATGATTATTTTAAATATATATTTACTAGAAAAAAAAAATATTTAATTATTATAGTTGATATATAAAATGGGAAAAATTGCATGAAAAGTCATCATACTTGTCACTTATTGTCATTGTGTGTAGTGACCTATTTTTTTTTCTTATTGTGGTAATAAACTTTTTAGATCGTGCTATTGTTAGTATCGGTGACTTGTTTAACTTGTTGTAGCCGGCCATGTTAACGACCGTTAACTTTTTTATTGCACCGTTAGTCCTTTTCGTCTGTTTTTAACGACCGTTATTATATTATTGCACCGTTAGTCATTTTCGCCCGTTTTTTACACGATTTCGTCCGTTTTTGCACTTTTTCGTCCGTTTTCGTCTGTTTTTATCCGTTTTTACACGTTTTCTTCCATTTTTACACGTTTTCGTCCGTTTTTACACGGTTTCTTCCGTTTTTACACGTTTTCGTCCGTTTTCACACGTTTTCGTCCGTTTTTACACGTTTTCGCTCGTTTTTACACGTTTTCGTCCGGTTTTACACGTTTTCGTTTGTTTTTACACGTTTTCTTCCGTTTTTACACGTTTTCGTCCGATTTTACACGTTTTCTTCAGTTTTCGTCCGTTTTTACACGTTATCGTCCGTTTTTACACGTTTTCGCCCGTTTTTACACGTTTTCTTCCGTTTTTACACGTTTTCGTCTGTTTTTCCACAATTTCGTCCGTTTTTACTCGTTTTCATCCGTTTTACACGTGTAAAAACGGAAGAAAACGTGTAAAAACGGAATAAAACGTGTAAAAACGGGCGAAAACGTGTAAAAACGGATGAAAACGGAAGAAAACGTGTAAAAAGGGACGAAAACGTGTAAAAACGGACGAAAACTGAAGAAAACGTGTAAAAACGGACAAAATCGTGTAAAAACGGAAGAAAACGTGTAAAAACAGACGAAAACGTGTAAAAACGTACGAAAACGAGCGAAAACGTGTAAAAACGAACGAAAACATGTGAAAACGGACGAAAACGTGTAAAAACGGAAGAAACCGTGTAAAAACGGACAAAAACGTGTAAAAACGGAAGAAAACGTGTAAAAACGGACGAAAACGGAAGAAAACGTGTAAAAACGGACGAAAAAGTGTAAAAACGGACGAAATCGTGTAAAAAACGGGCGAAAATGACTAACGGTGCAATAATATAATAACGGTCGTTAAAAACAGACGAAAAGGACTAACGGTGCAATAAAAAAGTTAACGGTCGTTAACATGACCGGCTACAACAAGTTAAACAAGTCACCGATACACACAATAGCACGATCTAAAAAGTTTATTACCACAATAAGAAAAAAAATAGGTCGCTACACACAATGACAATAAGTGCCAAATATGATGATTTTTCATGCAATTTTCCCTATAAAATGACTATTATACCATTATACTTATTATTATTTTTTTACAATTAAAAAATATCCTTTTATACATAGGAATTTTTTTATGTTATTTAATCTATATACATAGGAGTTTACATTTAGATGGAAAGATGGATAGTGCAGTTGATATATTCTTATTCAAGATTCGTCGATATTGAACACGGTTAAGTCGTCGAACATGGTTGCTCTTTCTTTTCTTATCAATTATAGTTATTTGACATTTTTTTTTCTATTAAGTATATTAAAATAGTCATTTGAATATATTTGACAATTTTAAAGCTTTGGAATAATATATATGCAATTATAAGTTTTGATTGATATATATGCAATTACTAGGCTTTGGAAGAATATATATACAATTCCCACAAAATAAAATACAATACAAAACAAATAAATAATACGAAAAAAACACGAAAAATTCAAACCCGAAATTAACAACTTTTTGTCCTAAAATCCGTCCCTTTGAGTTAAGCACAATTTGTCCCTTTACGTAACCACAATTCATCCCTTTAATAACTTAATAGTCCAACAACCCAAATACTTAAACAAATATCTAGCAGCCCAATTCTAACTACTTAAGTACCCTAAATAGTCGGTATAAAACACATACTAATCACAATACAGCCCTAAATATTTTCAACCTAAAACACGCAGCTCTCACCCACTATTCTCTTAAAAAAAATAAAGTTTTATCTTTCACAATCACAAAAACCATCCCATCTGGTAGTTGTTAGTGCAAATATTACGATATTTAAACTAAACGGTTTATTCGGTTTTGATAATGAAAAACATGTAACTTGTAATGCATAACGTAAAATGCGCAAGTTACTTGTAAACACAAATCATCAATTTATACTTACATCAACATCTCTCTAAGTCTCAAGTATACTTCAACTCAGTCGTTGATTTTCATTCGGACGTAAATCACTCAAGGTATGAACAAACAAATTTAAACTTGACGGATGATCAAAGAAAAAAAGTTTTTGTTCTAAACTTCACATTTTTAGTCTGACAAAACATTTTTTCAGAAATACGTTTTACAAATTAAAAATAAAATTTTTATTTTGAAAATTTAGTTAAAAAAATCCCAACAGCTATTTCCCCCCCAAAACAGCTCCAAACTTCCCCAAATAAACCTTCACCACTAAAAACAAAAAGAGGAGCGTTTTTGGTACTGAAGGTACCACTAATTGTCCGACGGAACCGTTAAATTTAGTGGTGCCGTCTGAACTTTAGTGGTACCGTCTGTTTGTAACGACTAGTTTTTCCTTTGCCTATAAATAGTGGACCATTTTACACATTTTGGCAAGGTTTTTCACACAGAACTTTATGTTTAGTTAGTTTATCTTTGTTTAAGAGTGATCCAATCATCCATTCAAGTGATCACCTTCATTCCTGTATTAGTGCAAGAGAAGAACACATCGTATAAAAAAGATACAAGGTGTTGTAGTTTTAGTGTAGTGCACTCGTAACACTTGTTACGTACTTGTTGTATCTAGGCGTACATCAAGTTACCCATCTTTTGTTTAGCTTGTGTGAGTGGATCATTGTGATCTTATAGAGATCTTGGAGATCTCTTGTAGCTTGTGGATCAAGTGGATCGAGGGTATATCGTGTAGAGTGTGTGACTATTAAGGATCAAGTAGATCGTGAGTGAGATTGGTACAAGCTAGATTAGTACTCGACATTTAGCTTAATGTCGGAAAATAATGTAAGCGACGTGGTTTATGTGTTGAGGCCTCAAAACACAAGGTTTGTTATGTTAGGCCATAAAACATAACGGGTTTAGTTGTACCCGAAGAAGAACTCGACATCTATCTTAGTGTCGGAAAATATTGTAAGCGATGTTGTATGGTTTTCTCCGCCAAGAAGGGAGCTTGTTGATTAGTGAAGTAACTCTCGAGTTGGGTACTCGAGGAGTAGAGTAGGGCAAAGAGGAGCTTCATGCCAAACCACTATAATTATCGTGTCTGGTTTGTGCTTTCTTTCACTTATCTCTTTACGTTTATTTTTGCATTTATCGCTTTACATTTATCTTTGCATTCTGTTTATGTTTGTGTGGCTTGTTGTCTATGTTGTGTTAACTATGTTTGTGTTGTGGCATGATACTTATGTTATGTTTTTGTGGTGATCTACTTAATATTATCTCTAGTCGTTGTAGATCTATAATTGACACTTTTCATATTGATCGAGTGTTTGAAACAAAAGTTTTTAAGTTTTTAAAATGGAAACGTATTCACCCCCCCCCCTACGTTTTCCACAATTGGTATCAGAGCCACATCACTCAAGTTTTTAAAACAAATGGTTTTCAAAATTGAGTACGATCTATGTATCAAGTTACCCATAAAGGGGGATAAAATATGAAAAGTATTTAGTTGCTTAATACTTACAAATTTTGTTGTGAAGTACACTTTATCAGAATAGCTTGAAAGTTTTCTTAATGAAATAAAAGAAAAGAGTTTGTAAGTGTTCGGTTATGTTTTTAGAACAAGTCGTAAAGTGATGCGGTTTTGAAATGAGTGTTTGGGACAATTCTTTGTTATATAGAAAATGTATTTTTGTAAATGTTTTTCTTAGTCATAAATGTGGAAATGTTATTTAATATATACTTTATATGTTCGATGTCTAGTTCATTAAGTTTTATAACTTTTCGTTACGTCAAATACTTGTTTACGAGGAGAAAATTGGTTTTTGAAAAAACTATAATATCAGGTTATGGTACAGTCAAATATAACAGATGGTACCATTAAATACGGACGGTACCGCTAAATTTAACGGTACCTTCATATTTTTTTCAGAATTGGGTAATTTTCAAAAATTCGTATAAAATCAACCGTAAATCCGTAGGAGTCGCGCCAAATATTGTTTAAAACGTAATCGAGTCTACTTTCATTTAAAAATACTCTTAAGAATTGATTGTAAAATGAAATGTATTAAAGTCTTTGATTCATAACAGAAAGTCAAGTCTGGTCATGCTGGTTGCGCAATTTTTTGGTCAAATTGCAAAGAGAACATCTCACGTTGATGTATTTATATTTTTAAAGTGTTGTACTTGATTAAATTTTGAAATGGGGAGTAAATAATTCATTTGAAAATAAAATCAAGTTAAGTATACATTATTATACTCAATACACAAAATGAAGATAAGTATTTTTGTGTGTAATGCTAAATGGTTGTTTTTTTTTCTTTGTATCTTAGTATGGTTAGTTAATATTTTTGAGTGCTTATTGTTATCTTTAGTTGAGCTAATAATATCTAAGTGTTATCATGCCTTGTTGCTATTTTTTGATTATTAGTTTTCCGGTTTATGTGTCGATAGGACTTAGACTATATTTATTGCACTAAGTTGCGTAATGTAACACCCCCATTATTATAGATCGCAACGAAATTTGATCTTGGGGTATTACTTCATGGATACAAAGACATGATAATAGAAAACGACTCGAAAAGAGACGTTTTGTTTTTTAAAAGATGAGTTGTCATTCATTATTTTATCAGAGTTTTATAGTAAAAGATGTACTTTTACCAGAGGTCCCAAAGATAAATTTTAAAGCAAAAAAAGATGAATGATAACAGGTATGGACATCCTTATGTCGAATATCACACCGTGCCATAAGTCCTAGGGGGGGGGGGGGGGGGCTAGTTAACTGGGATAACATGCTTAAAGGTCAACACTAGGGTTTAGTGAGGTCAAATATGGCCATCATGCATTAAAGCTAAAAAGTTAACCAACTGCATAAACAATCAAGAACAATATCCAACTGAGCATCAGGAAAATCTTCCACTTCCACTCATCCCCTTGAGCAGCTTCTAATCTTGCCTCGAGCTCATTTCTCCCCCTCAAAAGGCCTGGTATGATCATTCTTGAACAGGCACACATATCCGGATTATACCATCCTATCCACCGACAAAAAGACCCCTAATCATGAATATGACAAGTCATTAAACAACCACAATTGTTACAATGTAGTTTGCTACTTTTGAAAACAAAATAATACAATAAATCTTAAACCACACTTACTTGATCAGGACAACCATAAAATCGACGCCCTGAGTTGGCCAAGGTCTATGAAGTGCGAATTATAGCTTGCTTACCACACAAACAACGTACTATGTTGAAAGGTTAAATGCTTTGTAGAAGAAATGTTTTGTGGGAAAGTTTAGGGATGTTAAGTGAAGATACAATTGTATAACGGCTTGAAATATAGGGAACTGGAACACTGTACAACGGCTTGAAATAGTGCGCTAAAGTGAAAGACGATTTTGCCCTCGCCAACAGTACATTGACCTGAGCATTACTGGTCAAGGGACCATTTTGGCCTCAAAATCCTAAGGTTTGGACTACCGGCAACGAAAAGCTCAACTTTTGAGCAAATGCAATGGTTTTTGACAAGTTTTGGGACCAACGGTGTATTTTTGTCTATTATCTATAAAACCAAAATAGTCAAAGTGAAAAATGAAAAGTTAAGAAAGTGAAATGTGAAAAAAATAAATAAAAAATGAAATGTTAAAACAATTAACCAACTATACCTAATATAAAGCCGCTCAATAACAATTCAAGACAACAAGAAAGCAAGAAAATGATAGCGATCGAAGCAATTTCAACTATTAATACACATATGTTTAAAGAAACTATTAATACATATCGAAAACCGAGTTGACTCGGGACGCTTCAAACCTGGCGGGTTGACCCAGTTTAATTTGACCTGTTTTTTCGACCCAACCTGTCGGGTTGACCCGGTTTATATTGACCCGTTTCCGATTGAATGACATGGATCGAACCGGGTTTCAAAACATTATATTTAATCCTCAAATCCTTAAACTTTTATTGTTTTTTTGTTTATAAGTAATTGGTGTTGATTAGAGTCATGTGGATATCTATTTTCAATTTTTAATCTATTTTGCTTTTCTCTAAAACCATTTGCACCTTGAATCTTTAAAATATTTACATCTTCAACCCCCTAGACTTTAAAGTATGATGTATTAGCTATGTTTCTTTAAACTTTTTTCTCAATTTTTTTTTTTTTCTATTTTACTTTTCTAAAAAAATGTTGCGACTTTTTAAGTATATCTTTATTATAACTGTTATGATTATTATTATCTTGAAAAATTTTATAGTTACATCCATAGTTAACTTTTGTTATAATTTTGATGTTTACAATATGAAGAAATGTAAGAGTTAAAAGATTAAAATGTATTTTCATACCCAGAGCACGGGCAAAGCTTACCCGTACTTAAAATATCTCTGAAACAATAGATGACCCTGTTAGTATTCTAACACTGTTTTTGGGTAGTCGGGATAGATATGTATTTTTAACAAGTTCTTTCTATATATTTTTTCAAGATAAAACCCTTAGATACTTGATATACGTAACGACTTGAAATCGTATACCAAAAAGTCACATGATGTGAAATGTTTCTTTTGAGCAACATATGTGAAAGTAACAAAATAGTTGACAAGCATTACACAGAAATCCCATCACTATCAGAACTTGCACGTCTGCCATAAGGATAAGTAAATAACGTTAAGCTGGGTTCAAAACTGAACTTGAGGGGTAACACTTGAGTCTTGAGATACTAAATGTACTTGCTTTAAGCTAGTTGTAGATTCTAACCAGTTTCACATCTGCATAAACCAATAATATAAATGTAGCTTAGAGATTTTAAATGTATACCTGACAGTAGATTAGTTTGCTCGGTGAATTCTCAAGTTTTCTTATAGAAATGTATGAGCTTTTATATTTGTGGGGGTGGAGGTAACAAATCGGTGGGTCGGGTGATGGTTCAAAACAGGTCATTATTAAAAATACATGTCAAAAAGAGCTGGCCAGGCTAACCCTGACCCATCAAAGTTATTTGTTTTCATTTTAAAATATGATGATTACTGATATAAAAGACAACTTACAAGTAAATCATCCGTTAAACAAACCCGATTTGACCCACAATTTCTTTTGCACATATAGTAATCCCATTCCGACCATTTGTATATGTTGAGTCCCCAAAACAAATCAAAACACCTTAACACAAAAGAAAGCCAATTAAACCGAGTTTTATTTAATACGGCCAAAATTTACCCCTTGTTACATTTCTTTGTCGCTTTTTTATAGTTTAAATAACGTGTTTGACACTTACAAGTCAACAGCTAAACTCTTTTCTTCAGGGAATGAAAGCACCCATTATCGTCATTTGAATCATTTGACCGTTTGTATGCGTTATCCGAGTGCTCCAACCCCAGGTACTGTTCATAAGCATGAACACCAATTTTCTAAAACGAAAAACACCAACCAGAATATGTTAAGACTTACTCATAGACTTCGTATAAAGAGATAATTTTTTTCTTTATAACCTCAAAACGGGTGGAGACAACATCAGAATCTTGAAGGTATTGAGGTTTGCCCGTAGATACAAATGCAAACTTCCACTGATACATTATCGTTTATAAGCAAACAATGTGAGAGTTGTATAGCAAAACAAGAAGAAAGAAAAAAACAATATGGTAGGAAAACGAATCATGAACATACCTTGGAAAATTCCTCATTTGGAACGTGAAGTATCTTCTGAATGCGTAATTTAATTTCAGCCAATGTTTCATTGTCTCGAATGACAAAGATAAATGGTTCCCCAAAGTTCTGGACTTGCTGTTGGTACAAAGTTATATGAATGTTAAAAAGTAAGTCCTTAGTATTAATGGGTCAAAAAGGGTTAGACTTGAAATGGGTCATTTTGTCAATTTCCTTAACTTTTTCTAATTATAATCATAAGTCAATTATGATTAGATAAACGATACTACTACAAGAATAATTTTTAATCTTCCAATAAAATATTTGACCCGTTTGCCTATTAGAAAACTTGCATGATTTGGCCCATTAATAATTTTTAATCTTCCAATAAATACAACCAAACTCAAATCATTCTAAAGTAAATGGTCAATATAGCCACCTGTAGTTCATAGAATTTCGATTAAAAGCGCAAACTACCACTAAAATAAAGAACATATAAAGAACAATTAGAAAAAGTGACAAGGTAGATACATTTTTAGGTAATTATCCCTAAATACATACCACTTGGTTCTGAGAAGCGTCTTTTGTAAAATGACAAACATTAATTAGACGGTCTTGGCGACCCAAATTCTTTTCCTCTTCGGGAATCTATAGAGAAAATAGTTTAAAAACACTTCCAAGAAGGCAAGAATAATGACAATCTTATGTTAAAAGGTATTATTTGGAGCATACCTCCTCAGCACGTAAAGTCCATATAAAATCATTGACGTTCTCAATTGTTTCAGTCGGGTGAAAAATCTGCACAAAGTCATAAGTATCAAATTCATTTTCATATAATACAGACATGTGTACACGCACACACAGACATTAAGGAGCATGTGATCTTTTTAGGGTACCAATCCAAAAGAACTGCTTTTCTAGAAGAAAAAAAAAAAGGAATAAAAAACCAGTCTAAAAGAGTTACAAGTTTATAAATTAAAAAATATCTTTTCAAGTACCTTGTAAATCTTGTGGTGCAAAATCTCAACCAATCGAAGCTCTGCATCTTTGTGAGACAACTCAACCTGCTTGAACATAGATCAGCCAGTCAACTATAAACGATGAAATCATGAAACAGTAATAGTTTAAAGGGGCAAACAAAAAATTGAGACTTTAACAGCAAGAGTTACCTTTTTCTTAAGGTCAATGATCATATAAGCCACAATGCTTTGTTTTGGCAAACTAATGGTATGTATCACTACCTACCAATTGTCAAAAGTGATTTATTCAACAAATTTGAGAAAGTAAAACAGAATAAAAACGAAGTGATGGTTATTATTCAGCACTTACTTCATCTTTTGTTGCATGATGAAAAGCAACTTTTAGAGTTTTCAGGCCATGAAGTTCGGGAAGAGAAATATCCAATACTTCATAATACAAAATATATGAAGTCTGTACACAACAAAAAGCATGATTACTAAATAAATATGGGAGACAATGCTCTTAATTGAAATAGTTTGCTTGTTTGTTTTCGAGATTCCAACCTCAGAAGAGATCATTCACACCTATGTAAATGTAAATACTTTTATTTAAAAAAAATAGAGGTCAAATATGCTTATGATATATAAAACTTATTTAGAATGTTTTTATTCAGAAAAAACACATTGCAACTTTCGACCCATTTTCCGTTAAGATGCTCCCGAGTCCATCTTACTTGTCTACTTCTAGAAAAGGAAAGGTATAACCGACTGAATTTTGCACATTACCCCTACTTTATTACAAAAGAAAACCTCCAAAATATATATTAACTATCGGTTTAAGGTTAAATTGCCACTATGCAAAAGTAAAGCAGTAATATTTTCTAATTTATTTAAAAAATGTCTTTGACTTGTGGATATTATTTTGCAAGGGAGTAACTATTGTAACCCATCAGTCGACCCGAAATTGCCACACTAGCACTTTAAAATGCCCAAGGTAAAGACTACGAGTTCCTAGGAATATAAAAACAAAATTAAAGCTTTAAAAATAGCTAAGTAACTGGACAATTAGATTTTCTCACATATACCTATATGAAAACATTATTTACCAGTATTAGAACCAAACAAACACAAATATATCGTCAAGCAATTAATCCATTAGGAAGCACGGTTAGTATCAAAAGGTAGCATCATGCATGCAAACATCAAAATCATAAAATAACCTGATTGTAGTGGCCCAGCATATCTGACAGATGTCCCACTCCTCGGTACTTGATTGGTTCTGGTTTGGGTTGCTGAGAATAACAGTTATGTGATGTAAGCCTGATTTTAGAAGGATCGTCTAAGCTCAGATGGCCAGCAACTCTTTCAACGACATCATCATAATTGTTGAGTTTTGACCTGAGATGCAAAAATATCATGCAAACAATGCGGGATAAATTTTAATTCATTTGGTAAAATAAAACACAATAATGAGAAGATCATGGGGAACTCACAATTCTAACGAGAACTCATCCTCCTTGGGTTTGTCCAGAGAACGAAAGCGCACAACCTTTTCATGGAAATTGATGAATTGATAGAATGTGAGTAACAAGTAGTAAGTCGATAAACTAAAATCATGACAGAATCTTTCCAAAAGTGGCACACTTTACCAAAGTTTCATAGTATACCTGACGATTATGAACATATTCGAGAAAAGAGGGAACATTAGGATAGCGACATTTTACAGTTCCAGGCTGAAGAGGTTTCTGAAGGCAAATGATATCCCCATCTTCCAGCTGTACAGCAACATAAACCGAAAATACAATGTTGGTCATTTCTAGCACTTGGCCAAATAAAAAATGCTATAATAATATGAAAACATACCTGACTAGCCCGAAATGTAAGCTTCTTGTCAACATGCTTACACACAACATTAGGTTCAAATTTGAATTCCTGCATGAGAAAACAGCATAAAGGATCAATAAAAGAACTTAACTACTTAAGGTAATTAAAAAATATAAGTAAACAAAAGAGACTGGCCTCAAACAGTTCTATATCTTCATCGGGCGCAAAGCCAGCCAGTTCCTTTAGTTTTGTCAATATCTCCATTGGCTTTCCTGTACCCTTCACAAAGAGCCGTCCAACATACCTGACATATATTAACAGATTTAATAACTACGGACATTCCTCGTGATGTAAACTAATTTAAATGTATGTTGGATAACCCTGTATCACACCATAAGTTTTGCATTTTCTGATTTACAGCTCAAAGGTTTAAAGCAATAGTAAAGATTTATATAACCTAGTAACTCCCTTTGTTATAATAAAAGGTTTAAATAATTAGATAAAAAAAACACGGTTTATTTGATCATTTTAACATATTAATACAGATAGTCCGTAAACAAATTTCCGCAAATCGACATAGCCCATTTGACCCCACCCACCCCCACGCTAGAGAATACCCATTTTGACCTGTCCAGTTTTTCTTCCGACAAATCAGTTGATGAACAAGAATACGCATACATCAAATCTCAACAAAAAAAAATAGAGATGTAGAAAATGGTTACCGTAGCTCCTCTTTTATTGGGTCATAAAGCTTAAAGAAAAGTAGAATCTCCTCTTTTTGTGAATCCTACAATATAAAAAAAAAAACCAGTAAAGTTTATATGATAATAATTTAATAGTAAGGGAGTAACATAATTATGAATATCTATCAATAGAATATTACCTGCTCAAGTTCTACCTCCATGAATAAGAATAAATGATTAACATGTAAATGACCAACCTAAAAACACAACGAAAATCAACATGTAAATGATTAATAAGAATAAATCTTCCTAATTCTTTATATCCCAAAAAGTGCAGTAACTAATAAACCTAAAGTAAGAAATTTTACCCATTCAACATTTCCCATTTTCCGTTTACTTTAACTTTGACTTTCCAGTTAAATTTCAATAAATATGTCAATTGAACACCAAGATAATTAGAGACTTCACATTTAAGAAAAAGAGAAAATTAGAAGTACATACGGATTGAGCTTCATCTAGAGGAGTTAATGGACGATTTGGGCGGTAAGTGAAATTTTTGTGCCTTCCCCAGAGCCAAAATCGTTGATATTGCACTGGTATACCTAGTTCTTTTGCTACTTCCTCCTGGAAAAAAGATCAAGAGATTTACTAATATATTTGATAGCATAACTCTGTTAAAATAGTCATTGTGTAAGAAAACAGAAGTAACCAAAAAAAAATACCTTGAAAAGGGCAAAAGAAGTTTGCCTTGGGATACGGAAACTAGGAACTTTCTCATGATCCACTAAATCAAAAAATATATTTTTCCCTATTTGTTCATGAAGGTTCTCATCACGAGCAACTCTTATTGTAGTATAAAACTGTGCCTCTGCTTTCTCCTCTTGTTTTTTCTTTAACCTAATCTGTAAGTTTATTGAAGGATCTAAATATAGTTTGTTGGGTATATATAAAACAACAAGATATTTCATTAACAAAACAAAAACCTTACTCTTTGGTTCTCAACTATTTCTTGATATTTTAGCTTTCTTTTCATCTCCTCATTTAAAACGCTATTTCTAACCAGCTCCATTGATATAACACCATCTAAAGCAGAATTCAACAAAGACGTTCTAAATGTTTCCCATGTATGCGGTAAACTACCAAGGAACCACAATCCTTGAACATCTTCATTAAATTTAATACCAATTTCAAAAAGCTCCTTAATGATTCCCTGAAAAGCAATCAAGTGATCCGACATTTCAGTTCCATCACGGTAACTCAAACCCTTCAATTGTTTGATCAGAAACAGTTTATCATTACACGTCTTTCGGGCATACAGCTGCTCAAGCTTATTCCATAAAGTATGTGCATTTACTTCTTCACTAACATGCTTTAAAACATTCTCATCAACCCATTGTCTAATATACGTGCAAACTTGACGGTGTGACAAGTTCCATTTTTCTTCATTCTGGCTTTCGGGTTTTTCAGAACAAAAAACTGGTTGATGAAGCTTGTTAACATAAAGAAGATCCACCATCTTCTGTTTCCATAATTTATAATTACAACCATTTAAGTAAATCATTCTTGAAGTTTTTGTCTCCATTGTTAACCACAAGCCAAATAAGTAGCCAATAATAGCCAAATGCCCGAATATGTCTCTTACTTGAGATAACCTAATACGAGAAGTAAACAGGGTTAATTTTGGAATATAGTTCAAATTCATCCTTAAATCATGTTTTAGAACCTTAGTCATATTACTATATCATTATTTAGTATCTGCAGTCATGTCAAACACATCTTAATGAGGCTGCATAAACATATGGTTTGGGCCATAGGCCAACAAACCTTAGTTAGTTATTAATTATGTCGAATTATGACAGTTAAGTTAGTTAGAAACAGTTATGTGACAGTTACTTGTGAAGGGACATGTTTGTTAGTTCATTTGAACCATTACAACCCTTCATAATCATACCTGTTCACTTAGTATTTATAGGAAATTGTAATTACAGTTATAAACATCAAATAAAACAGTTAGTATTTCGTGTTTTACTTTTCCCTCCATATTTCTACTTTGCCTATTTACTGCATAATAACTCTGCACACAGACACACTCATTTTTCTCAAATAATCACACTTGTTTATCACATCATGGTGAACACAAACACCTATATTGATGGTAAATGGTCAAGACTCCAAAGAAAGGATTTGACCGTTCCAATAGTTAAATGCAATGTACTATATTTATGGTTTTGAATATTTGATGACCCTAACAACTTGATTAAATTTATCATTGTGCAGTAACCTTCTTAATACTAAGATGTACGTTTAGTAACCTAATCAATACAAAGTTAGTTACAAAAGAATGCAAGAAAAATGTATATTGCAGTTTTTAAAAGATTAGTACTAGTTTCAAGGTGCTACTCACTTTTGTTCAAAACAGTAGGTAAAAAATACTATTTAGTGGTCTAATCGCATTTTATAAAAAAAGTGGTCAACGTGTATTAGTATCACTTCAAAGTTATAGGGATGTTTGGGGAAGCTCATCTAAACTGCTCATCACCTTACCAAAACACAGTAAGTTGCTTCAGGTGTTTCAAAAGCTTACTCAAGCTACATATGATACGCTCCTTAACACAAGAAAGTATATTAGGGGGTGTTTTTGATTGCTTATATGAAACTCCTTATCACTTAATATACATGTAGCGAACCACTTATTGACTTATTTTTTAGCGCTTTTACACTAAGATAAGCAAGCCACCACTGAGGTGGCCAAGTAATCAGACATCCTCGCAAGAGGTCCCGTCTTCAAACCTCACAAGGTAAACATAATCTTAGAGGTGGCCTGGGAAAGGGTTAAGAAACAGTCACGCACACATTTGAGTTGAAGACTCGCCCGTTTACTCTAAAATAAGCCGATAAACAATACCCAGACACTTAAAACTAACACGTAAGTAAACAATTATATCTCATAAACCTACCTAAACACTATAATAGTCATTACTTTTCCGTAATGCATAAGCTAAAACTATATTTTCCCTATTTGTTCATGAAGATTTTCATCACGAGCAACATTTATTATAGTATACAAATGTTCATCTGCTTTCTCTTTCCGTTTTTGCTCCTCCTCTTGTTCTTTCTTTAACCTATTTGTTCTTGAAGTATTTGTCTCCATTGTTGACCACTAACCAAATAAGTAACCCAATATAGCAGAATGCCCGAATATAGTCCCTTACTTAAGACAACGTGTTAGGAAAAAAGTATGCTAAGATATGTAGGAACAAATACAAGCAATCTATCTATGTGTAATGTAAATCCCCCTTTTTTCAACACTTTTTTTTTTTTTTTATTGGAACTGCGAATTAATTAAAAGACTAGTAAGGAGCTAATTCAAAATACAATGGGAGGATAGCATGTCACAAGGATCACCTAAACCACTCTATCCAATTAGAAGAAGATTTCTTACTTCTACTCGAGATCCTAGTAAAAGGGTATAGTTATATATCATTGAGTAGAAGGTTTTTGTTCGGTCTCTTGTGGGAGAAGATCACATTAATTTTAACTCTCCAAATGACCCAAAAGGTGGTTTGAACGACCACGTCAAAAAACTTGATGAGCTAAGTGGAGTGCTTCTATGAGGTTCGATTATCTGATTTATCTAAACAGCTTATGAGTGTATCGCTTTACCATCTTTGATAAGCTCCTTAACACTAGATTTTTAGATTATTTTGCAAGTACTAATGCTTATTTACAACTTTACCCCCCATCTTTCCTTTTTGTTCGTCTCTTCCACTGAAAGTATCCTAGGATGTGTTTTAGATTGCTTATCCAAAACTGCTTATCACTTCATAAGCATGTAGCAAATCGCTTATTATGTTTTTTCTAGCGCTTATACACTAAGATAAGCAAACGACCACCAAGGTGGCCTGGTAAATGTGAGCCAAAGAACTGCAACCTTAATAGAAAAAACCTCATCCGTTTACACTAAAATAAGCAGCTAAACAATTTTACCCAAACAATCGTAACAAGCACTTAAAACTAAACGGGTAATTAACGAATGAGGTTGGAAGCTTTTATTGACTCAGATATACGCGGTCTCACCAGGTTAATCCCGGGACCGTTTTCGATCCTTCCCTGCCACCCCAAAATGTAGACACCTAGCAAGGTTTAGAACCCTTCACCTTAACACTAAACCATTTGGTGGTGATTAAAACTAGCACTTTAGGGGTGTTTGTTTAAGTTTATATGCGGCTTATTAGCTTATTTGTTTTTTGGCTTATATTCATAAGCCCTAAGTACTTATGGGCTTACATAAATAAGCTCATAAACCCGCGTATAAACTTAAACAAACACCCCCTTAAACTATATTTATTTATACAAAAAGAATAGCCAAACACCCAGTAATTAATTTAAGCAAAGTTTAGGGTTTTCACGCATATCAAGAACAAATAACCATTAAAGAACAAAAACCCATAAATAAATAAATAAAATAAAAAAGGATGGTTAAAAAAAAACTGACCAAAAGTAGATATTAATAAAATGGTATCAATTAAGCTCCATTTGAGATGATCGAAAAAAAGGATGTCATGTTACGCAACTGAAGGCGGGAAGACACTTATTAGGTTTCGGGGTTTTTGCGGGATTTTTTTTGGGCTCCGGACTAGGGGTGAGCAAATGGACCGAGAACCGAACCGGAACTGAGAACCGAACCGGAACCCACCTAACCTGGACCTAATTTTAGACCCGCGGTTCGGTTCTCGGTTCTTCATTATTGCGATTTTTGGTTCTCGGTTCTGTTCGGTTCGGAACCGCGGGCCTCGGTTCCGGAACCAAAGAACCGCTACTTTCAAATATATAGGGGTAGCTCGTTTGGTTATTGAAGTTATTTGAAATTATTTTTCTTACACTAAAGGGGTAGCTCTTTTGGTTTAAGCATAATCACATAGAAAGTGAAATAATGACATGATCATGATTCATGAACATCACATGAACACATGACAGAAGTACAAATATATAAACATAATCATACAGAAAGTGAAATAAACATTGAACGGAGCAAATGCTATAAGAATGATCCTTATCTAATGCATAATTCTAAAGGTTTTAACTACGTCATATTGCTATTCTTGTTAGTCTTCCTAATGCATCACTTCACTAGTAAATTTGGTTTGTGTTGATAACTATATTTAAATAAAGGATGCACCTAGGGGTAGGGGTGTCAAATGGGTTGACCCGACCCGAACCCGAAAAAGCCTTATAGGGTCGGGTTCATTCGGGTTCAACTCGTCTTATCGGATTTATCGGGTCAACCCGACCAACCCGATAGCCTTATATGGTCGGGTTAGGGTTATACTTTTCTTACTTTATCGGGTTCGGGTTCAGGTTCAACCCGATAACCCGATAAATATATAAGCATTTCTTGTTCTTTTTTCATTTTAAGCCCAATAACATTTTAAATCCTTACCTGATGTCTATATATCTGAAAGGAAAAAAAAATTGCAACAACTTTTATTTTCTCAATTTGATAGATGTATTCTCTAAAACCTCACTTATATGATCTAAGGTTTTCTAGAAAAGTGTTGTTAAGTATGTCGAGCTGACATGTTTAGTTGATATCTTACTTGGCCATAGAATCATTAAGCTTAAGATCATACTAGCAGGGTACCCGCGCGATGCGGCGGCGGGTACCCAGTGACTATATTTTGCGGCTAGCAAATATTATTCGGTTATACATTTTTTTTAACAATAACCATAACTTTAAGCAATAACAATGATATATAATTTCTTAGCATTTTCTAGTAAGATAATCTCTAGATATGCTATACAATAAATTTGTTTCTTAATATTATAAACATATAACATTTTTTCAATAAGTTTGACATAAAAAAGTTAGGTTTAAGTTTTAACCCAAAATAACTAACTTAAACTCAAAATTAATAACCCAAATATAAACTTGTTTTCCGAATTAATTTTAACAGCTCAAACAAATTTAGTTAAGCCCAATTCCGAAAATTTGAAATGCCAGTCCACTTCCAAAAAAATTAAACCCGGTCCAAGTCCAAATCTATCCTAAATTGATATACGTATAACTTGCTACTCTAATGAAGGGTAAACCCTAGACATAACCCTAAAAACCCAGAAACAAAAGATGGATCTAGCAGCCACACTTATACAACCTTTCACTTGATAATCAAAATTCGTACCTTACCAAGATCTTTCCTTCACTTCACCCAAACCAAACGTAGCTAATCATAAACCTTTTTCTCTCAACAAAAATCGTCCCTTATTTTCTAAACACTTAAAGACAACACAAACAAAAATCGTCCAATGTTTTCTTGATAAAACCGAATCACCAACACAAGCTTAATGATCTTTCTTTCTGCTTGTCAGTAACCGAACTATGCACACTCACGAGCACACACCTCCTTTGGTTTCCAGAACCCCACGAAGAACGTAAGGAGAATATAGCTTCAAGATCCGTTAAGGGTCTCGGGTAGGTATATTTTTTTGTGTTGTTGTTGTTTAAACCGAACAAAAGAAACGGATATAACAAATTTTTTATATTTCGTCTTTTAGTTTTTCGGATATTAAAGAAGTCAAACTTCTAATAGATCGATGATGAGGTTTTCTTTTGTGTTTTCGAATGGTTGCTCTCTTGGAAAGATGTTCGAAAGAAAAGAAAAAAAACTGAGATCTTGCTTTCGAATCTAGTTTAGGTTGGATTTGGGTTGTTGGCTGTTGTTCTTGTGTTGTCGTGAAATGGGATAGGATATAGTTTATTGTAGTTTGTTGTGGTTTGTTTGTGGTTGTTGTTGGCGTGGGTAGTGGATTACTGGATTTGGTCTTGGACAATTGGATTTGTCGTTTTAGTTTGAATATTGGTTGTTTGTTTTTGAGTTCATTTCTCGTATATTTCCTTTTCGTTTTTCTTTGTGGATTTCTTTTCTGTTTACCACAAGATCGATAAGGCTTTAAAATCATGAATCGGTTAATTGTATTTAGTTGTACCTTTAGTAATAATAATTGTAATGCTAAATTTTAAGGCATTAAATGTCCATTTGTGTTTTAATTAGTTGTGTGGAAGCAAAAGTGTTAATTGTATTTGTACATTGTGTTTAGATAATTGTATATATTAGTGAAAGGGTGTTTTAAATTATGTATTAATTGTATGTAAAAAATAGTGTTTTTTTTGTTTTATTTGTGCTTCAACTACTTGTAAATTATGTTTTTTCACATGTATTTTTGAATGAAAGGGTGTTTTTAATAGTGTATTAATTGTAATATATGAGTAGTGTGTTTTTAGTTTTATATGTGCTTTACATACTTGTAATTTATGCTTTGTAACTTGTATTTGCTTAAAACTCTATATATGGAAATCTTAAAAAATTAATAGGAGGGAAGTGCATCCCTCTATTATAAGATAGTTAGATTAGATAATAGTTTTGAAACTTTGTAGTTTTGCATGCATTTCAAAATCATGTTCATTTATATGTGCATTTTTGCATTAAAACTAAACTAATTAAAAAAGAAATAATAAATGAAGCATTAAAATATTGTGAAAGATAAATTAGTAAAAGCTATTTATTGTGTACATTATGCATTAAAATTTGTAATGCTTAAAAAACACATTAATGACATCTTAAAAAAATTTATGAGAGGGGGTCATCCCTCCATTATAAGTAGTATAGATATATGTAATATGTATAAAATCAAATAAATTATCACTTGTGAATTTACATCTTTGCATCATTTGTCTTAAAAAATTGTCTCGATTTTTACAAAAAACAGGTTTTTACTTTTGTAGTTAATTTTATTTAAAATAATTCAAAATTTATTTAGATTGGTTCTCGAAACACTCTTACGATATAATAATAGATTTGAAACTTTGTAGTTTTGCATGCATTTTAAAATCATGTTCATTTATATGTGCATTTTTGCATTAAAATAAAACTAATTCAAAAAGAAATAATAAATGAATCATTAAAATATCGTGGAAGATAAATTAATAAAAGCTATTTATTGTGTACATTATGCATTAAAATTTGTAATGCTTAAAAAAACACATCAATGACATCTTAAAAATATTTAGGAGAGAGAGGCATCCCTCCATTATAAGTAGTATAGATATGTGTAATATGTATAAAATCAAATAAATTATCACTTGTGAATTTACATCTTTGCATCATTTGTCTTAAAAAATTTGTCTCGACTTTTACAAAAAACAGGTTTTTACTTTTGTAGTTAATTTTATTTAAAATAATTCAAAATTTATTTAGATTGGTTCTCGAAACACTCTTACGATATAATAATAGTTTTGAAACTTTGTAGTTTTGCATGCATTTTAAAATCATGTTCATTTATATGTGCATTTTTGCATTAAAATAAAACTAATTCAAAAAGAAATAATAAATGAAGCATTAAAATATCGTGGAAGATAAATTAGTAAAAGCTATTTATTGTGTACATTATGCATTAAAATTTGTAATGCTTAAAAAAACACATTAATGACATCTTAAAAAAATTTAGGAGAGAGAGGCATCCCTCCATTATAAGTAGTATAGATATGTGTAATATGTATAAAATCAAATAAATTATCACTTGTGAATTTACATCTTTGCATCGTTTGTCTTAAAAAAATTGTCCCGACTTTTACAAAAAACAAGTTTTTCTTTTGTAGTTAATTTTATTTAAAATAATTCAAAATTTATTTAGATTGGTTCTCGAAACACTTTTACGATATAATAATAGTTTTGAAACTTTGTAGTTTTGCATGCATTTCAAAATCATGTTCATTTATATGTGCATTTTTGCATTAAAACTAAACTAATTCAAAAAGAAATAATAAATGAAGCATTAAAATATTGTGGAAGATAAATTATTAAAAGCTATTTATTGTGTACATTATGCATTAAAATTTGTAATGTTTAAAAAACACATTAATGACATCTTAAAAAAATTTATGAGAGGGGGTCATCCTTCCATTATAAGTAGTATAGATATGTGTAATATGTATAAAATCAAATATATTATCACTTGTGAATTTACATCTTTGCATCATTTGTCTTAAAAAAATTGTCTCGACTTTTACAAAAAACAGGTTTTTACTTTTGTAGTTAATTTTATTTAAAATAATTCAAAATTTATTTTATTTTAAAATCATGTCATTTATATGTGCATTTTGCATAAAATAAAACTAATTCAAAAAGAAAGATAAATGAAGCATTAAAATATCGTGGAAGATAAATTAGTAAAAGCTATTTATTGTGTACATTATGCATTAAAATTTGTAATGCTTAAAACAAACACATTAATGACATCTTAAAAAATTTAGGAGAGAGAGGCATCCCTCCATTATTAAGTAGTATAGATATGTGTAATATGTATAAAATCAAATAAATTATCACTTGTGAATTACATCTTTGCATCGTTTGTCTTAAAAAAATTGTCCCGACTTTACAAAAAACAAGTTTTTTCTTTTGTAGTTAATTTTATTTAAAATAATTCAAAATTTATTTAGATTGGTTCTCGAAACACTTTTACGATATAATAATAGTTTTGAAACTTTGTAGTTTTGCATGCATTTCAAAATCATGTTCATTTATATGTGCATTTTTGCATTAAAACTAAACTAATTCAAAAAGAAATAATAAATGAAGCATTAAAATATTGTGGAAGATAAATTATTAAAAGCTATTTATTGTGTACATTATGCATTAAAATTTGTAATGTTTAAAAAACACATTAATGACATCTTAAAAAAATTTATGAGAGGGGGTCATCCTTCCATTATAAGTAGTATAGATATGTGTAATATGTATAAAATCAAATATATTATCACTTGTGAATTTACATCTTTGCATCATTTGTCTTAAAAAAATTGTCTCGACTTTTACAAAAAACAGGTTTTTACTTTTGTAGTTAATTTTATTTAAAATAATTCAAAATTTATTTAGATTGGTTCTCGAAACACTCTTACGATATAATAATAGTTTTGAAACTTTGTAGTTTTGCATGCATTTTAAAATCATGTTCATTTATATGTGCATTTTTGCATTAAAATAAAACTAATTCAAAAAGAAATAATAAATGAAGCATTAAAATATCGTGAAAGATAAATTAGTAAAAGCTATTTATTGTGTACATTACGCATTAAAATTTGTAATGCTTAAAAAAACACATTAATGACATCTTAAAAAAATTTAGGAGAGAGAGGCATCCCTCAATTATAAGTAGTATAGATATGTTGTAAACAGTTTAAATAATTACTAGAAGGGTACCCGCGCAATGCGACGGCGGGGTACCCGATGACTATAATATGATTGGAATAAATGAAATAAAGGTTAAAGTTATAAAAATTTGAATTAAAATAAAATAAACCCACTAAAAATATAAAAACTAAAAACTCATAAAAATATATTAAAATGGATGTTGAATTAAAGAGCATAAAATTTTAGAAAATATGGTGAAATTAGATTATAATATAAATAAATAGATAAAAAGATATTTTAATTTGAAAATAAAGATGAATTTTTAGTTGAGAAGTGACACATATCATTTTATAATTGGAGCTTCTTATCTTAATTTTTGGTGGTTAAGAGTTAGGCTTGGAGTTTGTTAGAAGTTAGGCTTGAAGTTTGTTAAGAAGTGACACATGTCATCTCATGATTGGAGCTCCTTATCTTAATTTTACATGCATTATAATATATCTTTCCATAATAAGCAAGTAAAAAAGTCTGAATTTTTAAGCCTTCTAATTTTAGAAGGCCTAAATGCATTATAAGGTAGTATAGATAGTCTCATTGTCCTGTCTCTTAAAGATAGTTTTTAATAAGATTCAGTCGTAACATTCGTTTCTTGATTTGAGCTGATTGGATAATTTTAAAGCGTACAAAAGCAGGGACTTGCATACTAATTAGAATACATAAAGTATGGCAATTTCTACCTCTTCACAAAACAATATTGTTTCCAATTCTAACGTGGGCTTATAAGAAAAAAAGAAAGACTAATTAGTTTTATTAAAATAATCTTGTAATATTAATTTCACCGATCAGATTGTGTTTTGTGAATCAGTAGGACAGTAAGGATAGTGAACTCGCCACAACCCGACAACCCAACCCGATTCAACCCGACCCGTTTTGACCCGAAACCCGATAACCCGACTTCTTATAGAGTCGGGTTAGGGTCAATATTTAGAACACCAAAACCCGATTCAACCCGACCCGATAAACCCGATAACCCGACAACCCGACCCGATAACACCCCTACCTAGGGGTAATAGGGAGATGATGCATATTACCAGATTATATAGCAAAATGAAATGCATTTCCCTCACATATGTACAAAGACAATCCTTTCTTTTCCTTTGATTCCTTTCTACACAGAACTCGTCGTAGATTTTTTTTAATTTTTTTTATACATTTATTTATTTTTTTATTTGCTGTCATCCAAATGATCATATTAAGCATTTTTCACAGTGGAATAATCACTTTACTCCTTTCTTTTATTTTCTAAGCTCATCCGCTTACCAACACTTAAAAAAATTAAGAAACTCACATGTAGCTAATTACTAGTTTATCAACTCGAGTTTAACTCAAACAGTTACATATGAGCTAATTAACTTCTCCAAGTATTAGTAAGCCTAAAAGCCCCAGAAAAAAAAAACTAAACAAAATGTTGTAGTAAAATCGGTTCTAATGGGTAAGAACCGAAATACCCGAACCGGAACCGAGAACCGAACCGGAACCGACCCAACTTTTCGGTCCGGTTCTCGGTTCCTACGAAATTCAGTTTTCGGTTCTCGGTTCTCTCGGTTCCGGGTCGGTTCCATGCGGTTCCGGAACCGCGCTCACCCCTACTCCGGACACCTGGCCCAAAATGTATATTTTTACACATCTCTTGTTAGAGTAGAGCCCTTTTATTATACACGCGTGTTAAAATTGTAAAAAAAGTTAAAAAAGTGAAGGTTAATTTTAAAAAATTTATGATTAAAGTTAAAATATTAATAAATTTGATTATGTAATTTGATGATGTATGAAGAAAAACTATTGATGTAAGTTAACAATCAAAAAAAACTTATAAAAGAATGAGGTGTAAGAAATTAAATTTAGTGTGTTAAAATTAAAATAACTTTGTATCCGGATTTGTTAAGAGAATTCACATATAAGCTCGAAATTTAATAAAAACATCTAATCTTATTTTTATGTAATAAATAAGAGGAATTGCATATATACTTACTAAAACTCAAAAATTTGCATATTTTCTTATAATAAAAGTTTTTAATGTATGTTGTACAATGCTACTTAAGCATGTTTTGGATATATATGCAAATATGCAAGTTTTATTCGGTATATATGCAATTGCCCCTAATAAATATATTGTTTACGTATGATATGTAAATGGGTTTAGAGAGGAGATGGGAATGGTTTTGTTGTTTCGTTACTCGTGTTGAACCGTAAGGACCCGATAAGATTGATATAGATCAAGAAGCTCGGGTAATACTTAAATATATTACACTGTTGTGAGACAGTATTTGCCTAAGTCTGTAAAATTTGTAAAATTGTGTGTTACTTTCCTTTTGTAGAGAGGCTTGTAGGGTTTAAAGATAAACCTTTTGGGGATGCTCAACGTCTACTAGAGGGCCAGGTGTTGATTATCCGAGAGCAGACAATGAGGATAGGTGTCGTGCGTCCTTTAGCTCGTACATAGTTATGCTTGTCGTGCATCCCCATCGTACAGTGTCAGATTGTACATCTTAACCGCTAGTGACAGTTAGAAAGCAATAGTATTGTTTTACTCAGTCAGGCCTGAAATATTTTACCAGGCTAGACATGGCTTGGGATTTAAGTCGGGCTTCCATCAAGTGTTGTTGGGATTTGTAATAGGATTGATTCGAGCGTATGATTAGTAGGCTTGAGACGCTAATATCGATACGCTATTCAGTCTCTCGGTCAAGTATTAGATCATGCACTCATATGATACAATTCTTTTGTAAAATGATAAACGTGAATCAGACAATGCTTAGGACATCAATCCTTTTGCTCTTTCGGAATCTATGATATAAAACCATAGTATAAAATTTACAAGCAATTTGGTATTGTACTATATTAGCATTTAAAGCATACCTCCTCAGCACTTAACGTCTGGTATTGATAGTTGATGTTCTCAATTTCTTGATTAAGAGGGAAAATATGTGTACAGAAATGAGGCCACAATTACATGCACTAGTGATTGGCCACTGTGGTAATACTTGATGCTAATAATGTAGAAAAACACAATATTAATTAGTAACAACTCTTGAATCTTAATCCAAGAACAATTTCTATTAACAACCAAAACTTCAAAGATCAATCAGAAACTGATCTCAATCAGTACAACCACAAGAATCACAAAACTGCAACAACAACCCACAATCCTTCCCACTGCTACTCAAGTGGAAGGCTATTGACTAATTATCAATAGTTCATACAATAACAACTCCTCACAATCACTCTTAAGCAATTACTGAATCAACGACATGAAACCCAAGTTTTGGTTAAGAGAAGACTGGATGCAGTCTATCTTTGAGAGAGAAAATATGAAAGATGATCAAACTCTAAACAGGTTATGATCCTTATATAGGACATTGACCAAGCTTGACTCCCACTTCTCCAATATACCAGAAACACCCCTTCATCTTTCACCAACTTGCTCTTCTCCACCAATCCTTACTTAAAGCTTATAACTGAGAATACAAAACACACAAGTTTAGTCCATGTGAATTAGTGTTTCAGTTTGAGATACATTTCAACATCCCCCCTTAACTCAAACCTGAAAGTCTGAAACACATCAAAAAGACCAAGTCTAGAAACCAGTTTCTCATGTTGCAGCTTATCCAGGCCTTTGATAAAAATGTCAGCTATTTGATTAACAGACTGAACTTTTTCAGTTTTAATAACACTAGCCAAAATCTTTTCTCTCACAAAATGTAGATCAATTTCCAAATGTGTAGTCCTTTCATGAAAGACAGGGTTTGCAGTAATTTTAATTGCAACCTGGCTATCACAAAACAGTTTGACTCGCAAAAAATGTTCCCAGTTTAAGTCTTTTAAAATTTTCAAGACCCAAATAATTTCTGAAGTAGCAGAGGCCATTGATTTATACTTAGCCTCTGCACTAGACTTAGAAAGGGTGTTTTGTTTTTTACTTTTCCATAAAACCAGTGAACCATTTAGAAAAAACAAAATCCTGTAACAGATCTTCTAGTAACAACACACTTGGCCCAGTCTGCATCCACATAAGTCTCAAGGTTTTCAAAAGAACTTTTAACAATATAAATTCCCCTACCAAGAGAACCCTTCAAATATCTTAAAACTTTAAGTGCTATCTTAAGATGAGACTTAAGTGGTTTATGCATGAACTGACTCAAACAATGTACAACATATGATATATCAGGCCTAGTGTGTGTTAAGTATATCAGTTTTCCAATCAGTTTTTGATATTTAGTTATGTTGTCTAGAACAGGATCAGAAGTAGTAGGCTCAGTAGAAATAGAAAAACTTTGTTCTAAAGGAAAAGCAGATGGTTTACAGGCTAGTAAACCAAATTCAGAAAGTAAATCTAAACAATACTTTCTCTGAGTTAAACATAAACCCTTATCAGTTTCAATCACTTCAATTCCCAATAAATACTTAAGTTTACCCAAATCCTTAATCTGGAATTTAGACTTAAGAAACACTTTAAAACTTTCAATCTCAGTCAAGTTATTACCAGTGACAATAATATCATCAACATACACAAGTAAAACAACAATATTACCTAAGTCATTGTTGATAAACAAGGAATAATCACTTTTACTTTGTATGAAACCATTCTCAAGCAATGCACTAGTTAACTTAGCATTCCACTGTCTGGGTGCTTGTTTTAAACCATATAAAGACTTTTTCAATCTACAAACCCTCTTATCATTATCATTAAAGAAACCATCAGGCAAAGACATATACACAGTCTCATGTAAATCACCATATAGAAAGACATTATTGATATTATAGGCCAATTTTGTTGAACATCTAGATTAATAAGACATCTAACTGTAACAATCTTCACAACAGGTGAAAAAGTTTCATCAAAATCAACCCCTTCTTTTTGGTTAAAGCCCTTAGCTACAAGTCTAGCTTTATATCTATCTACCTCACCATTAGATTTATATTTTATTTTAAAAACCCATTTACAACCTATAGCCTTTCTGCCTTCAGGTAAAACAACAAGCTCAAAAGTATCATTTCTATACAAAGCTTCCATCTCATTATTCATTGCATCAACCCAGTGCTGGTACATGCAAGCCTCCCAATAATTTTTAGGCTCAAAACTTTTATTCAGTTCAATAACAAAACATAGAGTATCATTTTTGAGTTTACCATAAGTCACAAACTTTTCAAGACCAAATTTTACTTTAGAATAAACAATATAATCGTTATATTTGTTAGGAAAGTTTGATGTTCTACCAGTTCTTCTTAAAGAAGGCTGACCATTATTATGCAAACCAGCTTCTGCTGTTTTTTCAGGATAGGGACTAAAGTCACCCTCAGAAGCACTCACACCACTTGGTGTTGCAGCCTTCTGATTCGCTCCCAAACGGTCAGTTTTATTACACAAGTCAACCACTTGTGAATGGTCAACCGTAATAAAAGCCAGACAGCTTGAGAACGCAATGCAATTAAGTCCAGGAGAGTTTAGTGTTTCCCTAGGTCGTTAAGTCCCAACGAGCTGTGCGACTGAATAGCCAAACGTGTAGTGATCGGGTGATTTTGAACAAGAAAGGGTTTATGATTGATACTAGATGACAAAGGAAAAATGAAAGAAAATTAAAAAGCTAAATTATATTAAATAAACGCTATCACTATTTATAAATTTTGATTTTCTTGATTTTTCTTTTATAAATTTAAATTAAAAACTAATTTTAAACTTTAAATCTAAATTAAAATACTAAAAATTATGAAAATAAAGAGTAAAATTGTGAAACTATTTTTCAAAAATCTAAAATAACTAAAGAGAATTTTCAAAACTAATTTTGTATTTTTCTGATTATTTTTCGAATTTCTATGAATTAAAAACTACTTAAAACTAATTAAATTGCTAAAAATTACAAATTTAACTAAGAAAAATATGGAAAAATTATTTTTTTGCTTTTTATATTTATCTTAATCTATGAAAATTGAAAACTTATTTTTTGGAAGATTTTCTGATTTATTTGTAATAAAGGCTAATTAAAAAGTCCTAAAAACTGTTTTAAATAAGAAAAAATAGCAAACAGTGATGAAAAATTATGAAAAATTCAGAAAAAGTCTAAAATAATATTCTAAATCTATGAAAAATATAAAAACTATGGCTTATGTGTGAGAATATGAGGCTGCAGTGAAACTGCTTATGAATAAGCACTTCAAAATAAGCTAAAGGCTGCTACAGTGTACCAAATGATCACAGGAACTAACTTATGTTAAAACTACTAGAAAGCAACCTAAGTTAACCACTCTCAACCTCTGGAAAGCAAGAAACAAGCATTTGGTGTGAATTGCACTTGAAAGCCAAAACATGTTTTACCTGCTAACTTGCAGCCTAAAAATAAGCTACTGGATAAGCAAGAAACCAAAAGGCAGTTTAAGCAATCCAAACTAGACCTAGCAAGGGGCTTGTAAACCAAATTTGAGCCCAAGACAAGCTCTTATGAGCTTGTTGAGAGCTTTGCACAAAACCTGTGCACACTCAGTATACACTGAGTGTGTGCACATGGCACTTTCAGGCTAATAGACAAGCTGTTTTGAAGCTTATAAAAATTTACAAAAATTCTACAAAAATCAGATTTCCACTCTTGACCAACTGAACTTGAAAATCCCAAAATTTCAATGATTTTGAACCAGAAACGAATCCATGATAATTCCACAAACCTTGGTGAAAACTGAGGTATGAAACTTTGACTTTTATAGATAAAACTGAAATGTTGACTAAAATGAGATTTGAATCTAATTTAAGAACTGGAAATGATGTATTAAGCTAAAGTGAAACTAAAATAAGCTACTCTACTGGATTCTAAACACAAATCAAGCTTTTGATTTTTTAAAATTTCAACAGATATGCAATTAGGACAGATTGAAGGTGATTTTGACTTTGAGTGTTCTAAGGTGCAATTTGACCACTGAATTAAGTCTAATGATCCTAAATGAGGCCAAGTTAACTGATCATGAGCACAAACCAAGCCTCAAACTCCATTCACCCACTGATCCAAACACTAGTTACTAAGACTAAAAATGCAATTTACTCATAAAATTCTTACAACTAGTCCAAGACTATCACTAGAACAGACCTAAAAACAATATAACAACTAAGTTATGCAGACACTACAACTATATTTAATAACCTCTGGCCAATGCAGATTTGATAGTTATGAAAATTTAAGTGGATAACACTTACAGTAGTCCAGCCACAATGGCTTGCTAACACATGATCAATAAGCCACTATCCTACTGATAACAACCCAAATAACTCTAATCTCAACCCATTTCCATATCCAAATCAGTGATTCAACCCAAACCTGCTTCAGTTGACTTTTGTTGACTGGTTTTTTATTTTTGTTTTTGAGATGAGATTGAGACAGAGAAAAGCTTACTAAAAGCTATAAGAAGCTAAAATGAACCTTAATGAAACAGTAGCTTAACTTTTTAATAAGCTTATAAGAAGCTTTAGAATATTTTTATTTTTCAACTATTTCTTTCTGAATTTTTTATTTTTGATTTAATGAAGAAACAATCTGAAAATAAGGTAATAAGCAATAGATGATTCCAATAAGTAGTTTTGAAACAATAAAGAAACTGAACAATGATTTTGAGAATTAAGAACTGAATTTCATTAATCTAGGAAATTGAGTACAAAAAGATGATTACAAAAGCTGAAATACTTAAAATGTTAAAACTGAAATTAAAAATACATTAAGCTACTAGAAAAAAGTAAAAAGTGCCTTTGCATTGGCATACAATATGACTATTTATACTACTGCTTTGGAAGTCTTCTCTTCCTCTCTTTATTCACAAAATGCTTCCCACTGGCACTCTGAGCATTTCCCACCAATAATTTAAGCCGTTGGATGATCTGACTCCATTTTAGCCGTAGATTAATTTTGGCGCCAAAAACTTCTCAACCCACTTTTATGATTGCTAGGAAACCTAGACGAGGCATTAAATGCGTTTTTGGCTTGGGGTGTTTGGAGGGTAGGAATAAGGTGGGTGTGATGATGATGGAGTGTGGGTTGGAGTGATAAGGTGTTGCAGGCAAGTGGTGAAGAAGACAGTGGGCGGGAGGTTGACCAAATTTGACCGAGGGAGTTTAATATTAAGGCAGGGGGTCAAAAACAGGGGGGTCATGGGTGTTATGGCAGGGGTCAAGGTCCAAGCAAAGGGTCAAGGTCCAAAGGTGTTTTGTTTATTAATACATAAGGACCAAACTTGCAATTCACCAAAAACCAAGGGACCAAATCTGCCAATTTTGCAAAGTTATGCCAAGGGACCAATTATGACAAGTTTCAATAGGACAAGGACCATAAAAGACATTTTTAAACTTCCAAGGACTGTTTTGCCAATTTTGAAACTTGAAGGACCAAACTTGTAAATTCTCAAAACTTTTGAAATTTTTCACCAAAGGACTAATTATGACAACTTATGATTTCAAAAGGACCTTTGGTGACTTTTCTTTTAAAATAAGTGCTCAGGGACTATTTCTGCCAAGATTTGAAAGTCGGGGGACTGAAACTGCCAATTATGCAAACTTAGCTCGATTTTCATCTGATTTTAAACATTTTGCATCTGAAACATATAAAATGCAATTTTGGGATATTTTCAGTATTTTGATGCATTTCTGAGCGTTTTTAAATATTTTGCAGTTCAGATTTGACCAAAAATGATGAGTATTTACACACTCATCAATCCCCCACACTAAACTATTGCTAGTCCCTAGCAATCTTTTGAGAAAACTTAATGGATTTGAATCTCTTTACCAAAAGCCATTACTTCTGGAGTAGCCAAATGTTTCAGTTCAAGTAAGAACCTTGGTACAATGATAACCAAATGATTTTGAGCAAATCACCAGCTTTCATCGGTTTTGATTTGTCTTTACCAGAAGCCGTTTGCTTCTGGACTAGCCAACTCTTAGATAATATATATTATCTTTGGTGAGTCGATTACCAATTATGGCTTTCCAACTGCCTTTACCACAAGCCATAAACTTGCGGGCTAGCCAACTCTTCACTAATTAAAGATATGGTGAGCTGAACACCATACAATTTTGGGCAAATTGCAAGCCGTCAACGGATTTGAGATATCTTTACCAAGAGCCGTTTGCTCCTGGATTAGCCAATCCTTTTGTTTATGGCGGACTGATAACCATATGTTGAGTAAGTGCAAAACACTTACTCCAATTTTTTTTATTTTTTATTTTTATTTTTATTTTTTTTTTCTTTTTTTTTTACAACAGCGGGGGGCAACTCCCCCACACTAGGGTGGTAGAAAATAGAAAGAAATCAGAAATATGGGTGAAAACCCATATAGTGTGCTACTGTTTTTGATTCCCGAGTCGCTAGCTTGACTCGATCCCCGCATTCATTGGTTCATGGGGAAAGTTTGTAGATCCGGGACAACCACAGGAGGAATGTCCTCTCCAAAATAGTGCTTCAATCGATGACCATTCACTTTAAAATTTGGACCATCGGGTTGAGATAACTCAATGGTTCCATAAGGAAATACTTTAGTGATGGTGAATGGTCCAGACCAACGGGATTTTAGTTTTCCCGAGAAAACCTTCAATCTTGAGTTGAAAAGAAGGACTCGATCACCGACGTTGAAAACGCGGTTCTTGATTTTGGAGTCATGAATCTTCTTTGTCTTTTCTTTGTAGATCAAAGAGTTCTCGTATGCTTGATCACGAAGTTCATTTAATTCATTCATTTGAACTTTTCGGTGATCACCAGCTGTCTGAATATCGAAGTTGGCATGTTTCAAAGCCCAGTATGCTTTGTGCTCAAGCTCAATCGGCAGATGACACGCCTTTCCGTACACTAGCTTGTATGGAGTACACCCGATGGGTGTTTTATAAGTTGTACGGAAGGCCCAGAGTGCGTCATCTAGCTTATCCGACCAAGAGGCACGGTTTTCGCCTACTGTCCTTTCCAGAATTCTTTTAATCCCTCGGTTGGAAACTTCCACTTGCCCACTTGTTTGGGGGTGGTGCGCAGTAGAGAGACGGTGAGTTACACCATACTTTTGCATGACTCTATCAAACTGGTCATTGCAGAAATGCGTACCGCGATCACTGATTATAGCTCGTGGAGTTCCAAACCTAGCAAAAAGAGATTTTAAGAATTTCACAACAACTCGGGCATCGTTGGTAGGTAAAGCTTTCGCTTCAACCCATTTTGACAAATAGTCAACGGCCACGAGTATGTATTTATTTCCTCGAGATGAAGGAAATGGCCCCATAAAGTCAATGCCCCAGATGTCAAAAATCTCACACACTTGAATGGCGTTTTGCGGCATTTCATTTCTTTGTGATATATTTCCGTGACGTTGACAAGCGTCACAGGTTTTGACAAATTCATGGGCATCCTTGTAAATCGTGGGCCAATAAAATCCGGAATCAAACACCTTCTTGGCAGTGTAGTTGGGACTATGATGTCCCCCAGTAGGTCCAGAATAGCAAGCCTTGAGAATGTCATTGGCTTCCTGACCATACACACATCGCCTGATGACTTGATCCGCGCAAATTTTGAATAAGTAGGGGTCGTCCCAGAAGTAATGTTTTACATCTTTAAAGAATTTGTTTTTCTGTTGGGACGACATCCCTTTTACCACAAAGTTACCCGCATGGTAATTTGCAAAGTCAGCAAACCATGGGGTAGAAGAGTCTCCACGAAAAGAAACCACATTGAGTGTTTCGAGAGGAAATGTTTCGTTTATTTCCTTTTTCTCGAACACATTCTGGTGAGGGTTTTCTAGACGGGACAGATGATCAGCCGCCAGGTTCTCAGCTCCTTTTTTATCACGTATAATGATATCAAATTCTTGTAGGAGGAGAACCCAACGGAGCAATCTCGGCTTTGCATCTTGTTTTGCAAAGAGATATTTGAGAGCCGAGTGATCCGTATACACCACGCATTTGGTCAAGATTAGGTATGGCCGAAACTTTTCAAACGCATACACCACAGCTAATAATTCTTTTTCTGTAGTGGTGTAATGGGTTTGAGCTTCAGTCATAGTCTTACTCGCGTAGTGGATAGGCTGAAAATGCTTGGTTTTTCGTTGCCCCAAGACTGCACCGATAGCAAAATCACTTGCATCGCACATGAGTTCAAAGGGTAAATCCCAGTCGGGGGCAACTAAAATGGGTGCTTCCGTAAGCTTTTTCTTTAATGTTTCAAAAGCTTCGATGCACTCAGGTGAGAAGATAAAAGGAGCATCTTTTTCAAGAAGATGGGTCATAGGCCGAGCGATTTTAGAAAAATCTTGTATGAATCTGCGATAAAACCCGGCATGACCTAGAAAACTCCTAATACCTTTGACGGTAGTAGGATGAGGCAATTTGGCAATAACATCGACTTTTGCTTTATCAACCTCAATCCCATTTTTGGAAATCTTATGGCCAAGGACTATGCCTTCTTTGACCATAAAGTGGCTCTTCTCTCAATTTAGACAAAGATTGGTGTCTTCACACCGTTTTAGCATTTTTCTAAATGGGAGAGACATGTTTGAAATGAGTCCCCAATGACCGAGAAGTCATCCATAAACACCTCCATTGTTTCCCCGATCATGTCGTGGAAAATTGCCATCATACATCATTGGAACGTGCCAGGAGCGTTACATAGGCCAAAAGGCATACGTCTGTAGGCAAAAGTTCCGTATGGGCATGTGAATGTGGTCTTTTCTTGATCTTGTGGATCAATGGGGATCTGAAAATACCCCGAGAAACCATCTAGGAAACAATAGTATTCGTTCCCTGCTAATCTCTCAAGCATTTGGTCCATGAAGGGTAGAGGAAAATGGTCTTTACGGGTGGCTTCGTTTAACTTGCGATAGTCAATACACACACGCCATCCCGTAACCAATCGAGTTTGAATTAACTCATTTTCTTCATTTGTGACAACAGTTATGCCACCCTTTTTTGGAACACAGTGGATGGGACTGACCCAAGGACTATCAGAGATCGGGTAAATTAAACCGGCATCAAGAAGTTTGAGAACCTCTTGTTTGATAACCTCATGAATCTTAGGATTCACCCTTCTCTGATGTTGGACTGCTGGTTTGAAGTCATCCTCCATCAAGATTTTGTGAGTACAAAATGTTGGGATATGAAAGTGCTGAAGATATCAAAGTACTGAAGATATGAAAGTACTGTAAGCTGCAAAGTACTGAAAGAAGTCAAATAGTCAAAGTACTGCTAAAGACAAAGTCAAAGTACTGCAAGATGAAGTCAAAGTACTGCTAGAACAAAAGAACTGTTATATTCGTTTATGGAAAGTATTGTATTCCATGTTTAGATTACTTGTCGTACAAGGTTATCAATTGTAAACCGACTAGGATATCCTTGAGCCTATAAAAGGACTCCTAGATTGGCATTAGAGGTACGATTTCAGAAAAAGAGTTTTAGAGTTTACGAATTAGAGTTTAGAGAAAAGTTCGATTATCTTAGAGTTGTATTAGAGTATCTGCATAATAAGCAGATTTAGTGTTTGTTAATAAAGTTTTTCTTCTTAGCTTTGTTAAGTAAATTCCGCGTACTTGATAAAGATTGCTCAGTGTTTCTTTGTTAATAACTTAGGATTTATCCGAGGTTATTAAACCTTAACAAGCTAGTTAAGTTAGTTTGATTAAAGTATATCGATCCAACAAGTGGTATCAGAGCTTGTGTGGAAACTCTGACTAGGAAGAAACCCTACTTCAACTATATTCAAGATGTCGATTGAATCTGTTCCACCACCCTCAATCACCTCACTCAGAATTCCAATTATCAAGAAGGGAGAATATGATCTCTGGTGCATGAAGATGAGGCAGTATATTGTCATTACTGACCATGCTTTGTGGAATGTAATTGTGAATGGGAATGAAGTTGTTCCAGAACCTGTTCAGATTCCTGGACAACCTATAGCACCAAAGGCAGTCTTACCAGCAGCAACCTTAAGGAATCAAGAGAAGGCACTAAACATTCTCTTGTCTGCCATTCCAGATGGTCATCTTCTCAAGTTTCATGATGCTAAAGATGCTAAGCAGCTCTGGGCTGCTCTCAAGACCAGATTTGGAGGGAATGAAGCCTCTAAGAAGATGCACAGAAACTTGCTGAAACAACAGTTTGAAACTTTCACAGTTGGAGAAAGAGAGAGTCTTGATGCTGCATATGATAGGTTTCAGAATCTCCTCAACATGTTGGAGTTATACAAGGCAGAAGTATCAGTTGAGGATGCTAATTTGAAGTTTCTAAGGAGTTTGCCATCCACATGGCATGTGATTGCTACTATGATCAGAGGACAACAAGGATTGGATGTTATGGACTTTGATGATCTTTATCATCAACTGAAGGTGTATGAACATGAGATGAGTGGTCAACCCAATTCCAAATCTCACAGTATTGCTTTTCTATCATCTGAAAAGAAGAACAGTACTTCCAAAAGTACTGCTTCTCCTCAAAGTACTGTTTCTCAAAGTACTGCTGTTTACAATCCCCCATCATATGCTCAGCAGGCCCCACCATCTACCACTTTGAACTCAGATGAAGTTGTGTGCTCCTTCTTTGCACAACAAGCAAGCTTACCTGTCACTTATGAAGAGGATCTAGCACAGATTGAAGAAGATGCACTTGAAGAAATTGATATCAGGTGGCAAGTTGCTTTGATCACTGCAAGGATCAAAAAGTACATGAAGAAGACAGGAAAAAGTATTGATTTCAAACCAAAACAAGGAATAACTTTTGACAAATCTAAAATTGAATGTTTCAATTGTCAAAAGACTGGTCACTTTGCAAGGGAGTGCATGTTTGCTAAGTATCAAGCAAACAGAACATCTGAGAAGCCTAAACTTGAGCTCAAGGAAATTCCAATATCTGAAACAAAGGCTTTGGTTGCTCAAGAGAAGTTATCAGAAGTTGACTGGAGTGAAGAGTTTGATGATGAACCAGTGACTTACTGTATGGTAGCAATGGAAGATGCAGTTGAAGACACAGTGGAAGCATTGGACTGGAGCACTGCTTTTAATGAAGAATCTGAACATGCTGCTTTGGAATCTGATGATGGCTTTGGAAGATTTGATTGGAGCAAAGAAAGTGAAGATGATCCTGTTCTTCTTGCTATGGTGGCTACTTCACCAACTCAGTCTCCTATCTCTGAGGTATGCTCAAACTGTTATGAGTTCTATCAAAAATTACTTAACAGTTATGTGATTGAAAGAGATAATTGTATTAGGGCTAGGTCTGAGGTAGCAGGTTATCAAATTACTTTAGAGTCTATGGAAGCTAAAATCATAACACATGAAAATAATGAAATGGCTTGGGCTGAAAAGTATGAACAACAGGATTACCAGTTAAAACTTAGTGAATGGAAACTAAACTGTAAAATTGCTGAAATTGAGAAATTAACTAAGGAAAGAGATGATTTGTTAGCTAAGTTTGTTGCTTGGGGAGAGTCTGGATTGTCCCATGTTGCTTATGTTGAAAAACAGAGAAGGGCTTATATTAGAACAGGCTTAGGATTTGGAATGGATTTTAGTAACGTAGATGAAAACCAACCTAGTGATCAGGATGATGGTGTTTTTGAGGACATAGCCACTAGTGATGATGAGCTCATTAACTATGTAGACACATCTAGTAATGAAGGCTCAGTAAGTGAACCACCTCCTGAATATAAGAAAGACAATGGTTATCATGCTGTTCCTTATCCCATTAATCATCAACCCTCTAGGCCTGATGTTTCTCGTTATGGTGTAGACAGTCTAGAGTTTAGGAAAAAGCTTGTTGCTAAATCTAGGTCTGAGAAACCCAAAGAAACTGTTGAAAATAATCAAGCAGAACCTTTAAACCAAAGTACTGCTCAACAAGCAGTACCTTCTAAACAAGCAGTACCTTCTGCAAAACCTTTTCAAAACAGTACTGCTAAACCTTTTTGGGATAATTTTGGTCAAAACAGATTTTATCAGTCATCAAGAAGGCAAAATAATTTTGGGCATAGACATAGAAGAAATCACTTTGGTCATATGGGTCAAAAACTATGTTTTGTGTGTTATAGTCCTACTCACTTAATCAAAGATTGTGACAAACACTCAGAATATCTAAGCAAGTTTCCAAGGAATAAGTCTACAAATCAGAAACCTAGAGCGCACAAGCCAGTCTGGACTAATTCAAATAGGGTTAATCACAGAAACTTCACACCAGATCATAGATACCCACATCAGAGAAGATATTCAGTATCTCACAGTACTTTCCAAAGTACTGCTCAGAGACAAGGTACTGATAACACTGCTTGGAATAGGAATTCTAGGAGATCTCACTATCAACCTAGAATGTATCACAATTCATATAGGAGATCTAGATCACAGGAACCACCTGTTAAAACTGAATGGGTAAAAAGGGGAAGTACTGGTAAGGGATATACAGTACGTTCAACAAAAAGTGAATCAGATGTTTGTGTGACACAAGAAAATGCTAATAAACTGGTGAAAGAGATTTATGTTGAAAAACCAGAAAGTTTTGAAAATCCACATGCTCAAACTCAAAAGATAATTTTGGATCACCATTTGAAAGATAATGGGAATTACATACTCAAGGAATTTGAGTTTGTAACTCCACAAGGGGAACACAAGTCAGTAATGGCTTGGGTTCCTAAGAGTTTCTAACTCTTTTCTTTGTGTGCAGGGCAACCCAGAAGAGGAGCTTAAAGATCATCTTATTGTGGATAGTGGTTGCTCTGGAAGTATAACAGGCGATAAAGAGATCCTGTCTGATTTTAGAAATATTAGTGGAGGAAAAGTTGCATTTGGGAATGATCCCAATGGAGGAAGGATTACTGGGAAAGGAACAATTAAAGCTGGTAGAATTGATTTTGAGAATGTCAGATATGTAAAGGAGCTAAAGTTCAATTTGTTGTCAGTCTCTCAAATTTGTGATAAAAAGCATCCTGTGTTATTCACTGACACAGAATGTCTCATCCTTTCTTCTGACTTCAAACCTGTTGATGATGACTTGGTAGTTCTCAGAGTACCAAGGACAAATGATGTGTATAGTTTAGACATGAAGAGTCTACATTCTTATGGAAGAGCCACATGTTTGGTGGCTAAAGCAACATCTGAAGAGGCACTTCAATGGCATAGAAGATTGGGCCATGTTAATTTCAAGAACATCAACAAACTGGTCAAAGGCAATTTAGTTAGAGGTTTACCTTCAAAGACTTACAAGAATGATCAATCATGTTTGGCATGCAAGAAGGGTAAACAACATAAAGCTTCTTGTAGGAAGCTTGAGGAAAGAAATATTAGAGAACCATTGGAGCTATTACACATGGATTTATTTGGACCTGTCTCTGTGGCAAGTTTAAATAAGAAGAAGTACTGTTTGGTTGTTACTGATGATTGTAGTAGATTCAGTTGGGTTTTCTTTTTGGGATTTAAAGATGATACATTTGATGCTATTCAAACTCTTATAATAGCACTTGAAAACCAATTAAGACTCAAGGTTAGAGGTATTAGATGTGACAATGGAACTGAATTCAAGAACAAGCTTATGGATGACTTTGTGCAAATAAAGGCATAAAGAGGGAGTTTAGTATTGCTAGAACACCACAGCAAAATGGTGTTGCAGAGAGGAAGAATAGGACCTTGATTGAAGCTGCAAGGACTATGTTAGCAGATTCCCATCTCCCAATTCAATTCTGGGCAGAAGCTGTAAGTACTGCATGCTATGTACTCAACAGGGTTTCTGTCACCAAACCACAGATGAAGACACCATATGAATTGCTGATGGGCAATAAACCCAACATTCGTTTTATGAAGCCTTTTGGATGCCCTCTTACTATATTAAACACCATTGATAATCTGGGGAAGTTTGATGGCAAGTATGAAGAAGGTTACTTATTGGGATATTGCACTAACAGTAAAGGCTTTAGAGTATACAACAGAGTTACTAAGAAGATTCAAGATTGTCTTCATGTTGAGTTCTTAGAAGATCAAGATAATGAGAAAGGAAAAGGTCCTGATTGGATGTTTGATCTTGAGATTTTATCTCCTTCGATGAATTATGTTCCTGTTAGAGAAGAAAATCAACCTTTGCACACTGAAGATGATATTCAATATGTTGTTCATGATGTTCATATTAGACCTGATGTTGTTCCTGCTAAAGATCTTGTGAGTCCAAAACAAAGTACTGATGTTCCTAAGCAAAGTACTGATTCTCCAAAACAAAGTACTGATGTTCCTAAGCAAAGTACTGATTCTCCAAAACAAAGTACTGTTGCACCACAATCCTCATTATCTGCTGAGGATCAATCTATTCAAGAGGAACTTAATCAGATGCTTCTTCAAGATGTTTTAGCACATTCTTACACTGATGAACAAAGGAGAGCTTATGAAGAGGCAAAGAAGAAGAATAAGACTGCAGAGTACTCTCACAATACTCTGGACAGTACTTTCGACCAAAGTACTGCTGCACCTGTTGACAGTACTTTAGAAGATTTGGATGATCCTACAATGCCTGGATTAGAAGACACTGATGATGAGCTTGAAGATGAAGGTATTTTCACAGATTCCAATGAAGGTGCTGATTATACTAACTTGGATGATACATATGCAGTTCCACAGTCTCCAATCTTACGAATTCATAAGAATCATCCAGCTGATCAAATCATTGGTCCTTCTACTTCTGGAGTTATGAAAAGACATAAAGCTAAGGGTTTCATAAAACCTCACAATGCTTTACTTAGCTTTGTGTATAAACAAAACAGGCTGAATCATAAGGACCATCAAACCTGCTTATTTACTTGTTTCATCTCTCAAGAGGAACCCAAGAATATTGCTCAAGCTTTGACTAAAGAAAGCTGGGTTGAAGCTATGCAGGAAGAACTTCTTCAATTTAAACTTCAAGAGGTTTGGGTTTTATGTGATCTTCCAGATGGGAAGAGAGTTATTGGAACCAGGTGGGTTTTTAGAGTTAAAAGGGATGAAAGAGGCAATGTTATCAAAAACAAGGCAAGATTAGTTGCTCAGGGTTATAGACAGGAGGAAGGGGTAGATTATGATGAGGTATTTGCTCCTGTGGCAAGGATTCAAGCAATTAGAATCTTTCTTGCTTTTGCTTCTTATATGGGTTTTCAAGTCTATCAGATGGATGTCAAGAGTGCCTTTCTTTATGGCACTATTACAGAAGAGGTGTATGTGAAACAACCTCCAGGTTTTGAAGATCCTAAGCATCCAAACAAAGTCTATAAGGTGGTTAAGGCTCTTTATGGTCTTCATCAGGCACCTAGAGCTTGGTATGAGAGGCTCTCTACATTCTTATTACAACATGGATACAGGAGGGGAGCTATTGATAAGACTTTGTTTATCAAGAGAGACAAGAAGGATATCATGTTAGTTCAAGTTTATGTGGATGATATCATCTTTGGGGCTACCAAACAGTCCATGGTTAAGGAGTTTGAGCAGCTGATGCAGAAGGAGTTTCAAATGAGTTCAATGGGAGAGTTAACATTCTTTTTAGGACTTCAGGTTAAGCAGTCCAAGGAAGGAATTTTCATTAGCCAAGACAAGTATGTTGCAGACATACTTAAGAAGTTTAATTTTGATGATATGAAGGCTGTTACTACACCTATTAAATCTATCAATTCATTGGGCAAAGATGAAGATGGACAACCAGTTGAAGTCAAGTTATACAGATCTATGATTGGCTCTCTTATGTATCTTACTGCATCAAGGCCTGATATCATGTTTGCAGTTTGTCTATGTGCAAGATATCAAGTCTCACCAAAGATCTCTCACATGAATGCAGTAAAGAGAATTTTCTGTTATCTGAAACAACAACCTAAGTTGGGGTTGTGGTATCCTAAAGAGTCACCTTTTCACTTAGAAGCTTTTTCAGATAGTGACTATGCAGGTGATAATTATGATAGAAGATCCACAACTGGTGGATGCCAATATCTTGGAAGAAGATTAGTCTCCTGGCAATGCAAGAAGCAGACAATTGCAGCAACATCATCTACTAAAGCTGAATATGTGGCTGCTGCAAGTTGTTGTGGTCAAGTTTTGTGGATGCAGAATCAACTCTTGGATTATGGGTTTAATTTTAAAAATACTCCTATCAATATTGATAATGAGAGTACAATTTGTATTGTGAATAATCCGGTCTATCATTCCAAGACAAAGCATATTCAGATTAGGCATCACTTCATCAGAGATTGCTATGAGCATAGGCTCATTAATGTGGTTAAAGTTCACACGGATGACAATGTAGCTGATTTACTCACAAAAGGTTTTGATGTGTCACGATTCAATCACTTGGTCGTGAGCATTGGAATGATTAACTACTAAGCTATGTTTAAGGGGAGGACTATAAGGTGTTAGGTATAGTCCTGTGTATTGTTTGAGGGGAGGATGATTGTTTATACTTAGTTTATATGACGGTATTTGTCAAAGTACTGATTTTCTTGAAAGTACTGCTTGGGAAAGTACTGCTTATGTGGAAAGTACTGTTTGTCGTATTAAAGTACTGTTCCAACGGTAATATTTAAGGGTAATTAAAGCCAACGGTTATTTTATTTTGGGCAGTGATTTTTCAAATCCTACATATAAATAACTACTTTCCGATTTTTCCTCTCATATTATTCTTTACATCTTTTCCATTCTTATCTCCCAATTACCATCTCTTTATTATTTGCTACAATCTTTATTGTGCTAACTTTTTCAACAATGGTGAATCGTTTAACTGTTTCGAAGCACAATATGGTGGCTAATTTGGATAAGACTGAGGCAAATGTGGCGTTTTATGATATCATTGATTATCTTACTGGGTCGCCTATTAGTTATGCTCTTTTAGTTGAGCCGGATATTATTGAACCATGGATTCAAGAATTTTGGGCTAATGCACGAGATAACATGGAGGAGGATGAGTACTATATTAGATCAACAGTTGCTGGCAGAACTATAAAGATTACTGAAGCCTCTATTCGCGAAGATTTGTTATTTGGAGATGAAGATGGGGCTATTAGATTTGATAAGCAACTGATTTGGGATACTTTTAGAAATCTTGGCTATGAAGGATCATTGACTGAACAAACATTCAAGAAAGCATTATTCTGTCCTCAATGGAAGTTCTTGATTCATGTACTGCTCCATTGCATAAGTTCTAAAAGCACTTCTTGGGAGCAATTTGGTTCGAATATAGCATCTGCAGTGGTTGGTTTAGCTACAGACAGAATGTTTAATTTTTCAAGGCTTATTTTGGATGGGATGCTATCCCATATATCTTCTGGGTCAACATGGTTGATGTACCCAAGATTTGTACATGTTTTCTTAAACAAGCAATTGGCTGATATTCCCAAACCTGCTACTTTGTTACCAGTCATTGTGCAACAAGCCAAAATCTATACATTCATGGCTAAGCGAAGTAATTTGTTCAGAGGTGGAGATATTCCATTAACTACTACGATGATGGAAGTTGTTCAAGCTGTACGTGTTGAAGCTGAAGAGGATGAAGAAAGTGGCGGTACTGATTCTGTACAAGGTACTGCTTCACAAAGTGCTGCTTCACAAGGTACTGCATCTGCAAGTACTGCTTCTATTGAAGGTACTGCATCGTTACAGGGTGATGTTTCTCCAAGCCCTGAGGTTCAAGCAGAGATTGAGAGAACACCTACTCCATCTCCTCAACAATCTGTTCCTGTTTCAGAGGCGCATTCACAACTTCAAGGTGATGATTCTACTATTCCTCGTGAAGGTTTGACTTTGGATAACTATGCTTTAACAAGGGAGCTAGCTAGGTTGAATAAGACTGTTGAGCGTCAAGCTAAAGCACTTAGGAAGTTGAGGCGTAACTATTTCTGGTTGAGGAATTTTATTAAACCCTATATTCAAGGATTCAACTTATGGGTTAAAGAGGAAAACAAACGTTGTAAAGCACTTCGTAAGGAATTGAAACGAAAGAAAGTTCCTAAATCATCTTCTGTCAACTTGGGGAGGAATTTAGCAAAAGAAAATTTGAAAGAAGATGCTGCAAAGAAGAAAGAATCTGTAACTACTGCAGAAGTGATTATTTCAGATTCTGAGGAACAAGAAGAAGAAGTGCAAGTTCAAAGTACTGGTGATCAAGGTACTGATCATCAAAGTACTGATCTTCATGATACATCTAGGCAAGAAGCAATAACTCCAAGGGTGTTGAATTTTGAAGAAGAAGTTGGTCCTTCTACATTTGTTAGAGAAGAGGAGGAGGAAGCTACTTACATACCTATCCATTCTGCTAGTGATGATGAAGTAATTGCTACAATATTAGATCTGTCACAACCAAGAGGAGGGGTTACTATTAGAGATGTACAAGATGAAGAACAACCAAGAGCTTCTCAACCAGCTATTGATCCTAAAGACAAAGGGAAAAGTATTCTGGTTGAAACTAAGAAAAAGAAACTCACTTTGGCAGAACTTAGAGCGATTGAAGTGGCTAGGAATGAAGCTGCTGCTAGAAAAGTTCAAGAAGAATTGGATGCTAAAGATAGAGAAGAACAGCAAGCTCAAGAAGCTAAAAATAGAGAAGCAGCTCGAAAAATTCAAGAAGAATTAGATGCTGAAGATACTGAACCTTTACAATCTCCTACACCTGTTAGATATATGCCAAGAAGACCAAATTTAGCTAAGGACAGGAATGCTATGATGGCTTATTTGAAAGGTCGAGGATATAAGGGTTTACAGAAGTTAAACTATGTTGATATGAAAAGACTCTATGATGCTGAAACAGAAGCTTATAAGAAGAGTGTTGCTGATATTAAAGACTTCAGAGAAGAAGCTTATTGGACTGAAGCTGAAAGGAAGAAAAGCTTAAAGAGGAAAAGAAAAACTGAAGTTACAGATGTTCAGTTTTCAAAGAAAGAAAAGGTTGAATTAAGATCTGAGACTAGTGATGAATTGAAGAATTATCTCAGAGTGGTAGATTTTGATTATACCAAGGAAGATGATGATTTGAAGATGAACATATCAAAGATCAGTGTTTTTAAAGTTGTGAAATCCAAGAATGAAGATTACATGGTTTTTCATAAGGAAGATGAAAGTTTTAAAGTTTTCAAAAGGCTATGGGATTTGCTGCATGTCATTGATAGAGTAGACCTATTATACTTATATCATGTTGTAAAGGCTTATTTTGAAGATCATCCATTAGAAGGAATTGGATTGGTTTTACATGGTGATCTCGTAACTATGTGGGAAACTGAAGAAGAAAGCGCTGATGATATCTGGATGAATCAAGATAACTGGGAAATAGTTTGCTGGAGATTCTTTGAAGAATCTGGAGTTCATGTTTTGGAGCTAGAGAATGGAACAATGATTCACATGTTTGCAGAAAGAAGATATCCTCTTACAGTTGAGCTCATGAGAAGAATGCTAGAGCATGGATTGGAAGTAGAAGAGGCTAATGAAACTGCTTGCATGGTGATCAATCTGTTTATAAACTGGACTACCATTGCTGAGAATGATCTATAACTGGTATGAATTTTATTTGAATAAATACTTTTTTGATATATCAGTACTTTTATTCAAAGTACTGCTAGTCAGACAGTACTTTCATCCAAGTACTGTTTGCTGAACTAAACCAGTTAAATGACTTTTAGAAGAAACCTTTTTGCTAAGTAATAAATATTTTTGAAATAAAGGTTGGATAAATGGTTTTTGTGATGATAACATCAATAGGTTATCAATCCACCATGGTTACAAAAGGATTGACTAATCCATGAGCAAACGGCTCTGGTAAAGATATATCAAATCCGTTTTTAGTTGACAACTTGCTAATAAGTTGGATGGTAATCAACTCACCATATCAGTAATGTGAAGAGTTGGCTAGCCCACAAGAAAATGGCTTGTGGTAAAGGCTGTGGAAAAACCATTATTGGTAATTAGTTCACCATTAGATAAAAGAACTAACTAGTCCAGAAGGGTACAGCTTTTGGTAAAGACAAAACAAATCTGTTGATACCTGGTGGTTTGCTAAAAATCATATGGTTATCAATGTACCATGGTCTTACACACCAAAACATTTGGCTACTCCAGAGATAATGGCTTTGGTAAAGAGATCTAAATCCATTAAATTTTCAATGATTCACTTGGAAGTGATGAGAATAGTATGCAACTTAAACTGAATTACTGTACAAACTGTCATATGTTACTGTGTTGCTGAAAAGATGGAGTTTGCTGGATGCTGCTGTGAAGATAACAATTCTATGAGATACTTTGACAAGAACAAATGCTACAATGATAAAGACTAAGAAACAATCCGTTTTAAAGATGAAGCTGTTAAAGATATATTCACAAAGGAACTTGAAGTCAAGCAAGTAGAATTCAAGTTAGGGGAGGATTGTTGGGATATGAAAGTGCTGAAGATATCAAAGTACTGAAGATATGAAAGTACTGTAAGCTGCAAAGTACTGAAAGAAGTCAAATAGTCAAAGTACTGCTAAAGACAAAGTCAAAGTACTGCAAGATGAAGTCAAAGTACTGCTAGAACAAAAGAACTGTTATATTCGTTTATGGAAAGTATTGTATTCCATGTTTAGATTACTTGTCGTACAAGGTTATCAATTGTAAACCGACTAGGATATCCTTGAGCCTATAAAAGGACTCCTAGATTGGCATTAGAGGTACGATTTCAGAAAAAGAGTTTTAGAGTTTACGAATTAGAGTTTAGAGAAAAGTTCGATTATCTTAGAGTTGTATTAGAGTATTTGCATAATAAGCAGATTTAGAGTTTGTTAATAAAGTTTTTCTTCTTAGCTTTGTTAAGTAAATTCCGCGTACTTGATAAAGATTGCTCAGTGTTTCTTTGTTAATAACTTAGGATTTATCCGAGGTTATTAAACCTTAACAAGCTAGTTAAGTTAGTTTGATTAAAGTATATCGATCCAACACAAAACTCAGGGTTGATACCCTTAATGTCGGAGAGTTTCCAAGCAATTGCTTGCTTGTGTGACTTCAAGACTTTTATGAGAGCACTCTTCTCCTCCTCAGTTAAGTCTTTAGCAATTATGACGGGTAATTTATCATCACCCTCCAAGAATGCATACTCGAGATGAGGAGGTAGGTCCTTAAGTTCAACCTCGGGAAATTCTTCAGTAGATGTTTGTACGGATCTGATTTCTTCAATCGTGATCTCTTTCGGAGGGAGTGAAGGTAATGGATCTTCATTTAACAATTGCTCAAGATAAAGGATATCTCCCTCCGAATCATAAACACCATCATCAATTCCCGGCGGAATCGATTCATCATTAGCAAGAAACTCATCGATCTCTTCTAGAAAGAAGTCACCTCCCTCAAACGGAGTGAGAGAGGGGGAAGAATCGGCAATAATTGGTTGAGAAGATGTGGTGGGATCCCCACTCACAGAATTATGAAAATAACCAAGAAACTCTTGAGAGTACTCCTCTGAAGCAATATCAATTAAATCGATTCGATTAACCGATTCAGTATCATAGTTTGAGGAGTACCTCGAAGTTTGATCAAGGTTAAAGGTGACAGCTTCATTACCCACATGTAACGTGATTTCTTGCTTAAATACATCAATGAGAGCTCGACCCGTTCTCAGGAATCCTCGTCCAACAATGAGGGGAACCCGATGATCGGCATCGAAGTCAACAACCACAAAGTCAGCTGGAAAATGAAACTTTCCTACTTTCACGAATACATCCTCGGCGATGCCAAGAGGACGTGATATAGAACGATCTGCAAGCTCAAGAGTCATGCAGGTAGGAATAAGTTCTGGAAGAGAAATTTTCTTCCATACTGAATAAGGCATCAGATTGATGCTTGCACCAAGATCGGCGAGGGCAAAGCATTCAATCATTCTTGGAAAAACACAAGGAAGAAGAAATTTTCCAGGATCTCCAAGCTTTTCGGGAAGCTTCTTTAACAGAACTGCTGAGCAGTTCTCGTTCAGAGGAGTTTTAGCCATTTCAAACAGTTTTTCCTCGTTGCTTAACATGTGTTTGAGAGTTGATGCAAACTTGGGCATCAGCATGATAGCATCCGCAAAGCTTATGTCAAAATGTAGTTCTTGGAAATTTTGAAAAAATTTTTCCATTTGATGACTGGCTTTTTCGCGGAGCTTTTGCTCATTTAAACGTGATGGGTAAGGAATAGAAGTTTTGGATTTGGGGTTTTCAACTGGAGGTTCAAAAACAACTCCTGGTTTGGTTTTGGGTTTCGGGACAACTTGAGGATGGACATCGTTGGTACCTCCGTTATTAGTAGGAAGTTCCTTGTCCTTTGTTGCCTCAGGTTCACTTTCCACTACCTTCGGGAGAGAAGAAGAAGAGGTAGTAGGAATAGCGGGTCCATCATATGAAGCACCACTTCTGGTTGTGATCGCCTTTGCATCGCCCCTCGGATTAGCGATCGTGTTGCTAGGTAAAGTACCTGAGCCTGAGGGTCGATCATTTAAAGACTTCTTAATGTCAGATATCTGGCTAACCAACAACATATTCATTTCCTCTTGGGATTTCATTAATTGCTTCAACAACTCATCAGATGATGGTCCAGTTGGAACAATGGCTTGATTTTGTGTAGGAAAATTCTGGCCTCTATTGTTTGGATTAGGGCCTTGATTTTGGAAATTTCCTTGATTATTGCCATGAAAATACCCTGGGTTGAAATTTCCCTGACCTTGGTTTCTATTAAAGTTTGCTTGGTGTTGGAAGTTTTGACTTTGATTTTGAAAACCGTTATTTTGACTAAAATTACCTTGGTTTTGAAAACCTTGGTTCGTTCTATTCTGATTTTGATTACGGTTTTGGTTTTGGTTGAAACCGGGTGGTCCAGGGTAGTGGTTAGGACGGTGGTTCGGGTCCATAGGAGCACGGTATTGGTTTCCTCCTGAATTGGAAATCCCGCCCACAGCGTTTGCTTCAAAAGGGTTACCATCGGTGGCCATACAGTTGTAATAGGCATGGGGGCCACCGCAAGTAACACATACTTCCACTTTCTTAACTTGAGCAGGAGGTGAAGTTTGTGGAAAAGAAACTTTCTTTTGGTTAGAGAGAACCAAAGCTTGAATTGCTTCCGTGAGTTTGTCAATCTTAGCATCGGTGCTAGATTGACTCACGGGCGATGAAGTAGAAGGACCAACACTGACTTGGGAAACAACCGGTTTGCTTCGTGCAGTGCGGACTTTAGACTTGTTTTCAATGATCGCTAAAGCTTCTTTTACAGTTTTGCTCAAGAAATTTCCTCCAGCGGAGGAATTGAGAGAATCTTGATCAGATTGACTCACTCCATTATAGAAAGTATCGAGTTGCATTAACTCGGAGAAACTGTGGTGAGGACATTTGCGGAGCAACTCCTTAAAACGATCCCACAATTCACTGAAGGGTTCATCAAACTTTTGTGTGAACTTGATGATTTCGTTTTTAAGACTCGTGGTTTTAGAAGGTGGGTAGAATTCGTTCACAAATTTCTTCACCAGGTCTTCCCATGTTTCGATCGATTGAGGGGGTTGTTTTTCAAGCCAAATCCGGGCTTGTCCCTCAAGGGAAAATGGGAACGGAAGAAGCTTGACAGCATCTGTAGGGACATTCTTGTATTTGATGGTAGATGCAATCTTGTTAAACCATCAAATATGAGCATGAGGATCATCCCTCTCAAAACCATAGAATTGACTTGAGGTTACAAGATTTAGTAACCCGGTTTTGAGTTCAAAATTTTCAGCCACAATGGCTGGGATAACAATAGCATCTCCATACCCATTGATGGGTGCCTGGAGAAGCTCACACATAGGACGTTCTTCCGCCATGATAACGGAAGTAGTGTGAGCAGTCCGGATCTCAGATCCGACTGATGGGGCAGAACGATTACGGACACGCCTTCTTGGAATCCTGACAAGCTCACGAAATGGGCTTACAGACCTAGAAGAGCGAGTGCGCATACACTAGAGTTAACTCTAAGAAATCTCAGAGTTAAGGAAGGGAATTATGAAAATGGGGAAAGAAGAATCTTTTTGAGTTTTATGGTTTTATATATATGTAGAAACAGAAGAAAAATATTTTTGTGTTTTATATGTTTTAAGATGTTTTTGGTTTTCTTGGATTTTTATAAGAAAATATAAATATATATAGATGGTATGAACAAGGAGTGAATATTCAAATCACTAATCTGCTAAACGTAAGATAATTAGCACAGCTCCCCGGCAGCGGCGCCAAAATTTGATTCGCTCCCAAACGGTCAGTTTTATTACACAAGTCAACCACTTGTGAATGGTCAACCGTAATAAAAGCCAGACAGCTTGAGAACGCAATGCAATTAAGTCCAGGAGAGTTTAGTGTTTCCCTAGGTCGTTAAGTCCCAACGAGCTGTGCGACTGAATAGCCAAACGTGTAGTGATCGGGTGATTTTGAACAAGAAAGGGGTTATGATTGATACTAGATGAGAAAGGAAAAATGAAAGAAAATTAAAAAGCTAAATTATATTAAATAAACGCTATCACTATTTATAAAATTTGATTTTCTTGATTTTTCTTTTATAAATTTAAATTAAAAACTAATTTTAAACTTTAAATCTAAATTAAAATACTAAAAATTATGAAAATAAAGAGGAAAATTGTGAAACTATTTTTCAAAAATCTAAAATAACTAAAGAGAATTTTCAAAACTAATTTTGTATTTTTCTGATTATTTTTCGAATTTCTATGAATTAAAAACTACTTAAAACTAATTAAATTGCTAAAAATTACAAATTTAACTAAGAAAAATCTGGAAAAATTATTTTTTTGCTTTTTATATTTATCTTAATCTATTAAAATTGAAAACTTATTTTTTGGAAGATTTTCTGATTTATTTGTAATAAAGGCTAATTAAAAAGTCCTAAAAACTGTTTTAAATAAGAAAAAATAGCAAACAGTGATGAAAAATTATGAAAAATTCAGTAAATGTCTAAAATAATATTCTAAATCTATGAAAAATATAAAAACTATGGCTTATGTGTGAGAATATGAGGCTGCAGTGAAACTACTTATGAATAAGCACTTCAAAATAAGCTAAAGGCTGCTACAATGTACCAAATGATCACAGGAACTAACTTATGTTAAAACTACTAGAAAGCAACCTAAGTTAACCACTCTCAACCTCTGGAAAGCAAGAAACAAGCATTTGGTGTGAATTGCACTTGAAAGCCAAAACAGGTTTTACCTGCTAACTTGCAGCCTAAAAATAAGCTACTGGATAAGCAAGAAACCAAAAGCCAGTTTAAGCAATCCAAACTAGACCTAGCAAGGGGCTTGTAAACCAAATTTGAGCCCAAGACAAGCTCTTATGAGCTTGTTGAGAGCTTTGCACAAAACCTGTGCACACTCAGTATACACTGAGTGTGTGCACAGGGCACTTTCAGGCTAATAGACAAGCTGTTTTGAAGCTTATAAAAATTTACAAAAATTCTACAAAAATCAGATTTCCACTCTTGACCAACTGAACTTGAAAACCCCAAAATTTCAATGATTTTGAACCAGAAACGAATCCATGATAATTCCACAAACCTTGGTGAAAACTGAGGTATGAAACTTTGACTTTTATAGATAAAACTGAAATGTTGACTAAAATGAGATTTGAATCTAATTTAAGAACTGGAAATGATGTATTAAGCTAAAGTGAAACTAAAATAAGCTACTCTACTGGATTCTAAACACAAATCAAGCTTTTGATTTTTTTTTAAAATTTCAACAGATATGCAATTAGGACAGATTGAAGGTGATTTTGACTTTGAGTGTTCTAAGGTGCAATTTGACCACTGAATTAAGTCCAATGATCCTAAATGAGGCCAAGTTAACTGATCATGAGCACAAACCAAGCCTCAAACTCCATTCACCCACTGATCCAAACACTAGTTACTAAGACTAAAAATGCAATTTACTCATAAAATTCTTACAACTAGTCCAAGACTATCACTAGAACAGACCTAAAAACAATATAACAACTAAGTTATGCAGACACTACAACTATATTTAATAACCTCTGGCCAATGCAGATTTGACAGTTATGAAAATTTAAGTGGATAACACTTACAGTAGTCCAGCCACAATGGCTTGCTAACACATGATCAATAAGCCACTATCCTACTGATAACAACCCAAATAACTCTAATCTCAACCCATTTCCATATCCAAATCAGTGATTCAACCCAAACCTGCTTCAGTTGACTTTTGTTGACTGGTTTTTTATTTTTGTTTTTGAGATGAGATTGAGACAGAGAAAAGCTTACTAAAAGCTATAAGAAGCTAAAATGAACCTTAATGAAACAGTAGCTTAACTTTTTAATAAGCTTATAAGAAGCTTTAGAATATTTTTATTTTTCAACTATTTCTTTCTGAATTTTTTATTTTTGATTTAATGAAGAAACAATCTGAAAATAAGGTAATAAGCAATAGATGATTCCAATAAGTAGTTTTGAAACAATAAAGAAACTGAACAATGATTTTGAGAATTAAGAACTGAATTTCATTAATCTAGGAAATTGAGTACAAAAAGATGATTACAAAAGCTGAAATACTTAAAATGTTAAAACTGAAATTAAAAATACATTAAGCTACTAGAAAAAAGTAAAAAGTGCCTTTGCATTGGCATACAATATGACTATTTATACTACTGCTTTGGAAGTCTTCTCTTCCTCTCTTTATTCACAAAATGCTTCCCACTGGCACTCTGAGCATTTCCCACCAATAATTTAAGCCGTTGGATGATCTGACTCCATTTTAGCCGTAGATTAATTTTGGCGCCAAAAACTTCTCAACCCACTTTTATGATTGCTAGGAAACCTAGACGAGGCATTAAATGCGTTTTTGGCTTGGGGTGTTTGGAGGGTAGGAATAAGGTGGGTGTGATGATGATGGAGTGTGGGTTGGAGTGATAAGGTGTTGCAGGCAAGTGGTGAAGAAGACAGTGGGCGGGAGGTTGACCAAATTTGACCGAGGGAGTTTAATATTAAGGCAGGGGGTCAAAAACAGGGGGGTCATGGGTGTTATGGCAGGGGTCAAGGTCCAAGCAAAGGGTCAAGGTCCAAAGGTGTTTTGTTTATTAATACATAAGGACCAAACTTGCAATTCACCAAAAACCAAGGGACCAAATCTGCCAATTTTGCAAAGTTATGCCAAGGGACCAATTATGACAAGTTTCAATAGTACAAGGACCATAAAAGACATTTTTAAACTTCCAAGGACTGTTTTGCCAATTTTGAAACTTGAAGGACCAAACTTGTAAATTCTCAAAACTTTTGAAAATTTTCACCAAAGGACTAATTATGACAACTTATGATTTCAAAAGGACCTTTGGTGACTTTTCTTTTAAAATAAGTGCTCAGGGACTATTTCTGCCAAGATTTGAAAGTCGGGGGACTGAAACTGCCAATTATGCAAACTTAGCTCGATTTTCATCTGATTTTAAACATTTTGCATCTGAAACATATAAAATGCAATTTTGGGATATTTTCAGTATTTTGATGCATTTCTGAGCGTTTTTAAATGTTTTGCAGTTCAGATTTGACCAAAAATGATGAGTATTTACACACTCATCACCTTCTCACCAGCATTGGTAGCCTCATTGGAACCAGGAGAATGCCCCAATTCATTCTCCAATTGGTCAATAGTTGGGCCATCAAAATGCTGGGAGTTGTTGCCATCACCCAAATGATGATCACTTTGATTAATATTACCCAAAGGGGTACCTTTTAGCTTATTGTCATCATTGGGTGTGTCAGAGTCTTCACCAGCAAATTCATCAAAGAAATTAACATGGTTTAGACTCTGACTGAGAGGGTCAGGAGCAGCAGAAGAGTTTTTAATCTTAAAAGGAAAAAACTTTTTCAAAAAATTTTACATCTCTAGAAAAGATAAATTGTTTCCTTTCAAGACTATAAAGCTTATAGCCCTTTTGAAAATTAGAATACCCAACCAAAACACATTTTTCTGCTCTACTACTAAACTTATCATGACTGGTAAGAATAGTAGCAAAACATAAACAACCGAACATTCTTAAGTGACTTAGATCAGGTTTTCTTTTAAAAACAAGATTAAAGGGAGACTCTCCATTCAGCACTGAGGAAGGCAATCTGTTAAACTAATAAGTGGCAGTTAGAACACATTCAGACCACAAAAATAGAGGTAATCCCCCTTGAAACATAAGGGATCTAGCCACATTTAAAATATGCCTATGTTTCCTCTCTACAACCCCATTCCGTTGAGGAGTATAGGCACAAGATGTTTGATGCACATTGCCTTTATCTTCACAGAATTTATTAAATTGATTATTAACAAATTCAGTTCCATTATCACTTCTAAAAATCTTAACACATTTCTCAAACTGTGTTTTAACCAGATTATAAAAAATTTGAATGCAATCAAACACCTCATGCTTATTTTTAAGCAGATAAACCTAAACAGCCCTGGTGAAATCATCCACGACAGTTAGAAAAAATCTGTGGCCTTCTTTACTTTTAATTCTATAAGGACCCCAAAGATCAAGATGAACAATATCACCAGGATCTTTGGTTTTATGGTCACTTAAAAGAAAATATTCTCTTGTTTGTTTAGCTTTTTGACAAACTTCACAAGGTTCAATGTCATTCTTATTTTCATAAAAGATTTCACCTTTTAAAACTGACAAGACTTGATCAGAGGGATGACCAAGCCTGTAGTGCCATAAGTCTTTGGTCAAATTACAGGTAGGACTAGCATTCTGAAATCCTAGGTCAGTACCTTGATTTCCATCAAAGTAATACACATCATTCTTTTGTTTACCAATCCCTAGCACCTTGGTTTAAAATTGCGTTTTGCGAGCCATTGCGCTCAAGTTCTCGGGGGTCGATGCGAATGCGAGCGCAATTTAGACGCAATGCGTTTAGTATTAAAAGAATAAAAAATATATTGATGCATAGTATATTTTTACGAAGTACCAAGTAAATGCAATATCTTATAAATAAATCACTATTTACAAGTTACAAGTTATATCACTAACAAAGAATCATTATTTACTCATAATTAAATCGATAGCAAAATTCAGTATTACAAAGTTTAGTCAAAGTTGAACAACATATGAGTTCTAACGTTGAATCAAAGAAATTAACTCACTTTGTATCAATGATATAACATATGTGATTATTATAATCAAAAAAAGAATATGTGAGTTTACAACTTGAATCACACAACAGGAGGAAGAAAACTATTTGATTATGCATTAAAGTAAAAAAATTTACTCACTTTGTAGAATCAGTCACATCACTAGGAGCTTGAATGAAATAAAAATGGGGTAATTTGGATGTACGACAAGAATTATGGCCACCAATGTGTATTTTTATGGACGTCATTTGCTAAGGTACTCATTAAAATAGTTAGGCTTCGTATAAATGGTTTTATTTTTACAAATCAGCCCAAATTCCAAATGGCACTAATTGCGACTATTGCTAGCATTACACAAATGCAATAAATTGTGGTCAATTGCGAACGCAATATGGAATGACCTCGCATTAGGTACCATGATGCGAAATTTCAAATGCAATGCAATGATGCGTGCAATTTGCGCAATGATGTGCACATTTTTAAACCAAGCCTAGCACATTCACTCCCCTCAAATCCTGGGGTAAAACATAACACTGTGACTCATCAAATGCAATAACAAACTTGTTGTCTCTAGCCACTTTATGAACAGACATTAAACTAACGCAGTATTCTGGTACAACTAGCACATCATATAATGTTAAATGTTTAGTTAGAACCATATTGCCAACCTTGGTGATTAAAGCTTCAGTCCCATTAGGATGTGAAACTTTAATTCCAAGTTTGGAAATATCAATCACATTAACCAAATATTTATCAATATATGTAAGATGCTAGTTAGCACCATAATCAACAATAAGTCCAGCTGCAACAAGTGCATATCTAAACTTACTATTATTACACAAAAACCTTTTAAAATTTTGATTAAAGAACTTGCTATTGTTTAAAACAATACCTGCCATATTCGCATGTACTCCTTTCCCATTTCCATCAACATTATTAGAATTTTCTTTAATCAAAGAAATTAGTTTAGAAATCTGGTCATCTGAAAAAGTAGAAGTGGAACTAGAGCCAACAGAATTGTTATTATTTTTTGTTAAAGTTCTGAGCACCCTGATTATTATTACTGTTATTATTCCTCTTATTCTTTCCAAAATCAGCAGGATACCCAATGAGTTTAAAGCATCTATCAGCAGTATGTCCATTAAAGCCACATTGTTCATAAACAAAGACAGGACCACCAGTAGCCCTTCTATTATCATTAGATCTAGTGGTATTATTTGGCCTTGAGTAATTTCCAAAGGATGGGGGCCTTTGAGAATTACCTCTAGTAGGCACACTGGAGTTGAACACAGTTGACTGAGACCTGTTAGAAGTCCCACCAACTGAACCAGTAACCACATATCTATGATATTCCTCACTAGAAATAATGGAAAATGCCCCTTTCACATCAGGTAGAGGATCTCTAGATAACACATTACTCCTTATTTGCATATAAGAATCATCCAAACCCATTAAAAATTGCATAAGTTTCATTAACTGGTTATACTTTTTAAAATTATCAGCAGCATGACAAGTGCACCTAGGCAACTATATTAAAGCATCAAATTGTTTCCACAAAGTGCTCAGTTTATTAAAGTATTTAGCAATAGAATAACCATTTTGAGACAGAGAATTGATTTTATGATGCAGATTAAAAGTAACTGAACCATCAACTCTATCAAAACTTTCTTTTAATTCAATCCAAATATCAGAAGCCTTTTTAGAAAAAAATTGACCCAAGAACAATTCTTCTTATATGGAATTCAAAATCCATCACAACACAACAACATTAACCCTGTCCCATTTTCTTTCTAAAACTTCATCAACATGTGATCTTAGGCACGTACCATCTATACATCCAGTTTTATTTCTGCCCTCAAGAGCCAATGACATAGCACAAGACCACGCATTATAATTTTCAGTTCCTTTTAGTTTAATAGACACAACAGTCAAGGTAGCAGAATCATTAGGATGCAAATAGAGAGTGTCTAAGATCAAGTTTACTAATAAGAGTAACAGGAACATCATCCTCATCATCATCAGAATTATCAGAATTATGCACATACATAATGAAGAAACCAAGAATCACACAAACACTCAAGAAAGGTCAAGAAAGTAGTTCCCAAGTTTTCCTTGCCACTCAAGGTGGTAGGTCAAGGGTGCACACAAGCATTCAAACAATAAATAAAAAACAACAAAGAACCCTAACACTACAATAAACCAATCTCAACTTCCAAAATCCCAAATCCTATCCTCCAGCAATCTAATGCAAGAAAATAAAAAAACATAATTTAAAAGAGAGAGCGTGAGAGCTGTTACAGAGTACGCAAAGATCCAATAAGCAGCGGAACAAGAACCCAGATTATGATCTTGATTCACTTAGTCAAGAATCACAACCCACGCGATCTCAATAACCCTGAATCAATGAATCTCCAAACTCTAATTTTCAAGAATTAGGGAAACCACCAAAGAACCACCAAGATTTACCAGAATCACCAGTAAATCAACCAAGAACACTTAACCAACCACCAATCGAAGCCAGAGATCAAAATCCCCAAAAGTACCCAAACCCTAATTTTCAAAAAATTAGGCATTTTGTAAACAGTTTAAGAAATAGCCAATTAGAATCAAAAGAACCCTATTAACCACGGTTAATTGAGTTGAATCAAGTTAATTTTAAAACACGCCCAAATTTTTAAAACCCTAATTTTTTTTCCGAAACCAAGATTAGAGCAAGATTCAACGACCTGGCTCTGATACCATGTAGGAAAACACAATATTAACCAGTAACAACTCTTGAATCTTAATCCAAGAACAACTTCTATAAACAACCAAAACTTCAAAGATCAATCATAAACTGGTCTCAATCAGTACAACTACAAGAATCACAAAACTGCAACAACAACCCACAATCCTTCCCACTGTTACTCAGGTGGAAGGCTATTGACTAATTATCAATAGTTCATACAATAACAACTCCTCACAATCACTCTTAAGCAATTACTGAATCAACAACATGAAACACAAGTTTTAGTTTAGAGAAGACTGGATGCAGTCTATCTTTGAGAGAGAAAATACGAGAGATGATCAAACCTTAAACAGGTTATGATCCTTATATAGGAATTTGACCAAGCTTGACTCCCTCTTCTCCAATATAGTAGAAACACCCCTTCATCTTTCACCAACTTGCTCTTCTCCACCAATCCTTACTTAAAGCTTATAACTGAGAATACAAACACACAAGTTTAGTCCCTGTGAATTAGTGTTTCAGTTTGAGATACATTTCAACAAATAAAATTTGTAAAAGAATTTACTAGTTATGAATATCGTTCAAATATTAATAAGATTTGTAAAGCAAATTTATGGAAACAAAATTTGCAACTAAAAGGGTAGAGTCAACTTATGGCAAAGAAATATCATAAGTTCAATACCTGGTAAATCTTGTTGTAAAAAACGTCAGGTAATCGAAGCTCTACATCTTCATGAGACAACTCAACATGTTTCACGATACATTGACAAAAAAATACATGAATTTGTTACTTTATCAATATTTAGTAGAGTTTGATATTTTGACTGTTTACTTGCGAATGGGTTATGTTAATTGTTTAATCTCTATTCGGTCAAACGGGGGAGCTCAAGAAAATTAGCTTAAAAACGCAACAGTTCGAAATTTCTCAAAGTATATAATACTGCATACAGCCTCATATTAATATCCAAAAATTATTATCTTGAAAAATTTCGTATTGTTACATTAATAGTTAACTTTTGTTATAATTATGATGTATACAATATGAAGAAATGTAAGGTATTTTTTTATTAACAACGGATATTATATAAAGTAAAACTAGCAAGAAGCCAGACAAAAAATGTGATTACATAGTTTTTGTATAAGCAAGCTTTGGACCGATGATCCAATCAAACCAATTAGAAATGAATTTCCTATTTAGATGAAGGATCCAAGTGAGTGAAAGGATTTTTATCTCCTCACTTAATGTTTCTTTCTTTGGTCTTTTTATATCAGAGCACATCCGGTTTTGGTACCTCCAAATGATCCAAAACGTTGTTTGAACAACTGCATCAAAGCATATCTTCCCTAACGTTGGAAATGGGACCGAGTCTCCCCACTTGATTAAGCTAGAAAAGGTAGGTATAATCCTGTAACTTTCGCTTCGTACACTAGAATATAAGAGTTAAAAGATTAAAATGTATTTTCATAGCAGCGGAGTGCGGGCAAAACTTACTCGTACTTAAACAATTTCTAAAACAATAGATGATCATGTTAGTATTCTGACACCAGTGTTTCTGACTAGTCAGGATAGATTTGTATTTTTAACAAGTTCTTTATATATGTTTTTAAAGATAAAACCTGTCACAACTGGTATTTTCAGGGCAATACTTGTTCATGAAACTCGAAATTATTTGTGACAAATGGTAATTTTCAAAACTTATTTTAATGATAAATTATGTTTATTATTGCTTATATGTCATTTCTGATCTTTTCTGAACTCATTAGACTTGAAAACGAGAGGATATCTTGCAAAACGTGAAAACCGACTCACAACATGTACATGCACAACTGTAAACTCGATATACAACTTGATTTGATTATGGTATTATTTGCGAGAAACTAGTCGTGTGAATTCTCTTTTTTATTGGAAAAATCATTTGGGACGCAATGGCGTAATTTTTTCGTCGAGAATCAAGCGTTTGCTAGCCTAAATGAGTTTCGAACCGCTAAATCATGAAAATTTGCAAAAATAACGGATTTGGTCCCTGTGCAACGGGCTACCCTTAATGCTTCTAAGTAGAGGCTATTGAATGGTCCCTCTCTCTTAGTGTCTTTCCACTTCCGTCGTTCAGGGCACTGGAGGTTTGGAACCCTGAGTACAGTGTTGCGCGTGTAGCAGGAAAAAAGACTGTACATGAAAGGGTACTCGGACAATTGAATTGGGATCAAAGAATTAAGGGCTTACGTACGTCTCATTGACTAAACGATCAGGTATATACCACGCTCGTTTTTGAGCCTTTGTCTCACATCACCCCTTATATTTATACTTGCGCCCCTAAGGTTTCTAAAACCTTTCATGTTGTATTTTTATGTTTTTGGGTATATAACGGTTAAGAATAGGGTTTTATTCATTCTTAACATCAAACCCTAATCCATCACTCACCCTTCCCTCTTCAACCAGCGCCGCTGCCACCACTACCATCGTACACCACCGCCACCACTTCATTTCACCACCTCCAAGACGCAAGGAGAAAAAGGAGCATCGTGGGTTTATTGGTTCAGTTGAGACAAGGAGCATTGTGTGGTAATAGTGGTCAAACTGGTGTTTGCTTGATTTTCTTTGGTATTCGGGTCGGGTCGGACCCGATTATTCTCGGGTCAGACATGAACTTGATTATTTAATATCGTTAAGGGTGTTCGGATTGATTATTTCGAACCGAGTCAGTTTTCAACCCGTTTAGAGTTTCGTGTCTGACGCATTTGGGGCTCGAATTGGATTTGTATTTGCTAATTTAGTTGTTATTAATCATTATTGTTTGTGGTTTTTGCGTTGTTTCTTTGGTTTAGCGAAGCACCCCAAGGGTGTCGTGTTTATTTCAGTTCCACCACCACCTCCGTAGGGTGTTTGGTTTGCACTTGGCTCGACTAACAGTAACACCACGAGGGTGTTTGTTGTCTCGGTTTACAACGACTAAACAAAAAGGGAGTTTGAAAAATTGTTTTGTGTATTATAAATTTTCATTTGAAATGGTACTATATTTGTAAATGCTAAAATGGTGTGTTTGGGTTGGTAATAGAGTGCTTTAGTTGCTGTTTTGTTACAGTCGAGAGAGGGTGCGTTTGTTCGAGCTTATTTGCCAGCCTATTTTCCAGCTTATGTGTCTGCTTATTGTCCCAGCTTATTGAGGTGGGTCTTTGTGCGTTAGAGTGTTGTGTCGGTTGTGTTAAAAATTAAAATGGATAAATGGGTCACTAGCTCAATAAGTTAATTAGTGTCTGTTTGGATGTTCATAATGGGCCTTAAGCCCATTAAGTTTTAAGTGTGTTTTTGTGTTGCTCGGTAATGGGCCAACAACCCATGTTGTGTGCATTTGGTTTGCTTAAAATTTTGGGCTACAAAGCCCACAAGCAAAAATATAAAGAGCGTGTTTGGTTAAAATATATCAATTTTTATCAAAATATATTTAACTAGTATTTAATATTCGGTTATCGGAATATCTAACTAGCGTGTTTATTGGTTTGACTCGTGTTCATTTGGTACGTTTCGGATTATACTTGGGATTGTGACATTGATTTGGATAATACGGATACTTAACGAACCTTACATATCAGATTGTGATTTGACATATTGGATTCATATTGAGATTGATATTTTTGGACTATATTGGACATTTTGGACTAGAGACGGATGTAATATATTAGACTCGTGACGAGTTTAATATATTAGACTCGTAACGGACCTAAATATTCAATTAACACTTATTAAACTAATAACGAGTTGTAAAACCTGATAACTAATAAATAATCTAGTTAATCTATTATTGTAGCGTGTTTGGATTAATAAACACGAACACGTGTGTTAAACAATAAATTGTCGGGAAATATTGTTTTGAGAAAATTTATTAAAGTCTCACGACTTGGTAACATTATGTAAATGGGCGCGCCATGCCCAAATTTTATAAAAATATTTTAAACTTATACTTTATTTCAAAACTATTTTATTAATACAAAACCCGACAAGGTCTGAAACATATAGTTTTATTAAATTGTTAAACCTTTATTACTTAAAATATTAACTCGATTTTTTTCTTATAAAACTTAAAAGGTCGGAAATCATGGTTTAAAAAAAAAGGCTTTTTCAAGCCTAATTTTCTTTGCCTAACTATTTAGGATTATTGGGTAAACACAGAAACTTGCCATTGACTTACCTTCTTGATTTGTTTTCGTGTCATTTCTATCTTGTCTATTCTCTTATTAGATTTTCAATAATATATTGAAATATATTATACTTTGGCGTGAGTTGTATTTTGAGTTTATGCTTGTCAACCCACCACACGAACGATGATACAAAGTCTTTTACGAACGATGATACAAATATTCCACGAAAAACTAAAACGCTTTGTCTTTTGAAAACTCTTATGCATTATAGTATTTTACGGGACGTTTTCTGAGACAAACTGTATATTTATTAGGTTGTGCCTTACTTTTTGTCACCGTTTGTGTTACTTGCGATATTGTACTCTGAGGTGAGTTCTCGTAGCCCCACATTTTAATATGTTTTCCTTGGGGTGGAAATGGTACTCAATGCTTTGCAAATGTTTTTATGTTGTGATCTACTGTTTTACATGATTTCGGATATATATGTGTGATGATGCGATTATATGCTATGAAATGTTTTGTTTTGCGAATTCATGACTGCGCAATTGTTAACTCCCCACAGGTTGATAGATTTATTGGGGTAGCTCCCCACACGGTATTGGTTATGTGTATGATAAACACAATAGGCTCAATTGGCGCGACACTGTTATTGTTTTTATTAAAATGCTTGTAATTGGTATTCATGTTCACTATTTTCCTACATTTGCGACACTGTTATTGTTTTTATTAAAGTGCTTGTAATTGGTATTCATGCTCACTATTGTCCTACATTATATTATTCACAGCTTCGTGGTTTTACTCTTAAACCTACGAGCTCATCAACATTATGTTGACGTTTTATAGTACCATTTTTAGGTGATCATTATTAAGGTATTTGAAGACACGTTTATTGGAGTCAGAACATTTGATATTTTGCTATCAAGTTTTCAAGACGATAAGATTTGCACTTTTGAATTTTTAGACGAGAAATGTTTTGTAAACTATTGTTGTAACAATTGTAAGGTATGAATCTATGATGTTATGCAATGTGCCTTTCACAATTACATCTCGTGTTTCCGCCATTGAGGGGGTGTGACAAAACCCAGGATGCGAAATGTTTCTTTTGTGCATCATAGGTGAAAGCAACAAAATAGTTGATAAGCATTACACAGATATCTTATCACTAATAGAACTTGCACTCATTACATAGATACAATAATCTGTCAACAAAGACTTGCACATCTGCCATAAGGATAAATAAATAACGCTAAGCTGGGTTCAAAACTGTAACTGTAATGCTACGTCAGCATACACAGTCAGCCGGCCAAATCTTATAACTAAAGTTATACTTAGTTGACTTTTGGTGCAGCGAGCTCAACTGAACTGGAGGGGCAACACTTGAGTCTTGAGATACTAAATGTACATGCTTTTAGCTAGTTGTAGATTCTAACCAGTTTCACATCTGCTTAAACCAATAATATAAATGTAGCTTAGAGATTTAAAATGTATACCTGACAGTAGATTAGTTTGCTCGGTGAATTCTCAAGTTTTCTTACAGAAATGTATGAGGTTTTTTATTCATGGGGGTGGAGGTAACATATCGGATGGGTCGGGTGATGGTTCAAAACGGGTCATTATTGAAAATACATGTCAAACAGGGCTGGCCAGGCTGACCTGACCCATCAAAGTTATTCGTTTTCCTTTTAAAATATGATTATATATAAAAGACAATTTTCAAGTAAATCATCCGTTAAACAAACCCGATTTGACCCACAAATTCTTTTGCACATATAGTAAGCCAATTAAGGCCATTTGTATATGTTGTGTCCCCGAAATAAATCAAAAAACATCAATACAAAAGAAAGCAAATTATACTGAGTTTTATTTGATACGGCCGAAATTTACCCCTTGTTAGATAGAGATCATATATACATGCAACATTTCTTGTGTTACTTTTTGTAGTTAAAATAACGTGTTTGACACTTACAAGTCAACTGCGAACTTTTTTCTTCGCGGATTGAAAGCACCCATTATCATCAATTGAATCATATGACCGTTTGTCTGCATTGTCTGAATGCTCCAATCCCAAGTACTGTTCCCAAGCACCGTAAACATCCCTTTTCTAAAACAAAAAACAATATGTTAAGACTTACTCATACAATACGTATAAAGAGATAAATATTTTTCTTTATAACCTCAAAACGGGTGGAGACAACATCAGAATCTTGAAGGTATTGAGGTTTGCCCAAAGATACATATGCAAACTTCCACTGATACATTATTGTTTATAAGCAAACAATGTGAGAGTTGTATAGCAAAACAAAAAGAAAGAAAAAACAATATGGTAGGTAGACGAAATAATAAGTATACCTTCGAGAATTCCTCATCTGGAACCTGCAGTTTCTTTTGTATGCGTACTTTAATTTCAGATAATATTTCACCCTTTCGGATGACTAATGAAAATGGTTCCCCAAAGTTCTGGACTTGCAGTTAGTACAAAGTTATAAGAATATTAAAATTAAGTCCTTAGTATTAACTGGTCGAAAAGGGTTAGAGTTGAAACGGGTCACTTTGTCCATTTCTTTAACTTTTTCTAATAATTATTATAATTTAATTATGATTAGACAAACAATATTACTACAAGAATAATTTAAATCTTCCAAGAAAACATTTGACCCGTTTGCCTATTAGAAAACTTGCATGATTTGACCCATTTGAGATAAAATACAACCAAACTCAAATCATTCCAAAGTAAATGGTCAAATATAGCCATAAATACATACCACTTGGTTCTGAGAAGCGTCTTTTGTAAAATGATAAACATGAATTAGACGGTGTTGAGGACCCAAATCCTTTTGCTCTTCTGGAATCTATAGAGAAACTAGTTTAAAAACACTTCCAAGAACAAATAACAATCTTATATAAAAAGGTATTATTTGGAGCATACCTCCTCAGCACGTATCGTCCAGTATTGATCATTAATGTTCTCAATTTTTTCATTCAGCGGAAAAATCTGCACAAAGTCGTAAGTATCAAATGCATTTGCATATAATACAGACACGTGCACGTGGGCACGCACACACACACACATAAAGGAGCATGTGATAGTTTTTAGGGTACCAATCCAAAAGAACTGATTTTCCAGAAAAAAAAAGAATAAAAAACAAGTCTAAAAGATTTACATGTTTATAAAATTAAAAAATATCTTTCCAAGTACCTTGTTGATCTTGTGGTAGAAAACCTCAATCAATCGAAGCTCTGCATCTTTGTGAGACAACTCAACCTGGTCGAACATAGATCAGCCAGTCAACTATTAAAGGGGCAAACAAAAAATTGCAACTTTAACAGCAAGATTTACCTTTGTCTTAAGATCATTGATCACATCCGCCACGGTGCTTTGTTTTGGCAATCTTATGATATGTGTGCCTACCTAACAATTGTCAAAAGTGATTTTTTTCAGCAAATGTGAAAAAGTAAACAGAATAAAAACGAGGTGATGGTTATTATTCAGCACTTACTACATCTTTTGTTGCATGATGAAAAGCAACTTTTAGAGTTTTCAGGCATTGAAGTTCAGGAAGAGGAATATCCAATACTTCATAATACAAAATATCTGAAGTCTGTACACAACAAAAAGCATAATTACTAAATAAATATGGGAGACAATGCTCTTAATTGAAAAAGTTTGCTTGTTTGTCTACGAGATTTCAACCTCAGAAGAGATCATTCACACCTATGTGATACTTTTATTCGGAAAAAACACAGTATTGCAACTTTCGACCCATTTTCTGTTAAAATGCTCCCCGCATCCATCTTACTATACGAAAAAAGAAAAGATATAACCGACTGAATTTCGCACATTACCCCTACTTTATTAAAAAAAAAAACTCCAAAATAAATATTAACTATTAGTCTAAAAGGTTTAATTGCCCCTATGCAAAAATAAAGCAGTAATAATTTCTATTTGTTATAAACATGTCTTTGACTTGTAGATATTATTTTGCAAGGGAGTAACTATTATAACCCGCGTCGACCCGAAATTGCCACACTAGCACTTTAAAATGCCCAATGTAAAGACTATGAGTTCCTAGGAATATAAAACAAAAGTCAAGGCTTTGAAAATAGCTAAATAACTGGACAATTAAATTTTCTCACATATACCTATATGAAACATTATTTACAAGTATTAGAACCAAACAAACACAAATATATTGTCGAGCAATTAATCCATTAGGGAGCATGGTTAGCTCAATACTGTACGTAGCATCATGCATGCAAACATCAAAATAACCTGATTGTAGTGGGCCAGCATATCTGACAGATGTTCCACTCCTCGGTACTTGATTGGATGTGGTTTGGGTTGCTGAGAATAACAATTCTGTGATGTAAGCCTGATTTTAGAAGGATCGTCTAAGCTCAGATGGGCAGCAACTCTTTCAACAACATCATCATAATTGTTGAGTTTTGACCTGAGATGCAAAAAGATCATGTAAACAATGCAGGATAAAATTTAATTCATTTGGTAAAAAAAATAAAAAAATGAGAAGATCCTAGGGAACTCACAATTCTAACGAGAACTCATGCTCCTTGGGTTTCTCCAGAGAACGAAAGCGCACAACCTATTCATGGAAATTGATGAATTGATAGAATGTGAAAAACAAGTAGTAAGTCGATAAACTAAAATCATAACAGAATCTTTTCAAAGGTGGCACACTATACCAAAGTTTCATAGTATACCTGACGATTATGAACATATTCGAGAAAGGCAGGAACATTAGGATATCGACCTTTTACAGTTCCAGGCTGAAGAGGTTTCTGAAGGCAAATGATGTCCCCATCTTCAAGCTGTACAGCAACATAAACCAAAAAAAATACAATGTTGGTCATTTCTAGCACTTGGGCGAATAAAAAATCCTATAATAATATGAAAACATACCTTACTAGCCCGAAATGTAAGCTTCTTATCAACACGCTCACACATAACATTAGGTTCAAATTGGATTTCCTGCATGAGAAAAGAGCATAAAGGATCAATGAAAGAACTTAACTACTTAAGGTAATAAAAAAATATAAGTAAAATAAAGACTGGCCTTAAACAGTTCTATATCTTCATAGGGCGCAAAGCCAGCCAGTTCATTTAGTATTGTCAATATCTCCATTGGCTTTCCTGTACCCTTCACAAAGAGCCGTCCAACATACCTGACATATATTAGCAGATTTAATAACTAAGGACACTCCTCGTGATGTAAACTAATTTAAATGTGTGTTGGATGACTCTGTATCACACCATAAGTTTTCCATTATCTGATTTACAGCTCAACATACTTTCAAAGCAGTAGTAAAGATTTACATAACCTAGTAACTCCCTTTGTTATAATAAAGGATTAAATTATAGACAAAAATTTTTATTTGATCATTTTAACATATTAATACATATAGCCCGTAAACAAATTTCCGCAAATCGACATAGCCCATTTGACCCCACCCACCCCAGCGCTAGAAAATACCCATTTTGACCTGTCCAGTTTTTCTTCCGACAAATCATTTGATAAACAAGAATAGCCATACATCAACTCTAAAAAAAAATTAGAGATGCAGAAAATGGCTACCGTAGCTCCTCTTTTATTGGGTCATAAAGCTTAAAGAAAAGTAGAATCTCCTCCTTTTGTGAGTCCTACAATATAAAAGAGCCAGTAAAGTTTATAAGATAATAATAATAATTTAATAGTACAATATAGAAGGGAGTAGCATAATTATGAATATCTATCAATAGAATATTACCTGCCCAAGTTCTACCTCCAGGAATAATTTAAGCTCATTGTTAGTTTTATTTGATACCTTTCCCAAATGACCAACCTAAAAACACAACGAATTCGACATGTAAATAATTAATAAGAATAAACATTCCTAATTCCTTATATCCCAAAAAGTGCAGTAACTAATAAACCTACAGTAAGAAATATTACTCATTTATTACCATTCAATATTTCCCATTTTCCGTTTACTTTAACTTTCCAGTTAAATTTACCAAGATAATTAGAGACTTTACATTTAAGAAAAAGAGAAAATTAGTACATACGGGTTGAGCTTCTTCTAGAAGAGTTAATGGACGATGTGGGCGGTAAGTGCGATTTGCGCGCTTCGCCCAGAGCCAAAATCGTTGATATCGCACTGGTATACCTAGTACTTTTGCTACTTCCTCCTGAAAAATAATATTCAGAGATTACTAATATATTTAATAACACAACTCTTTTAAAAATAGTCACTATGTGCTAAGACGGAAGACAAGTAAAAAAATTACAACAAAAAATTTACCTTGAAACGGGAAAATGGTGTTTGCTTTAGGATACGGAAAGCACGTACTTTCTCATGATCCACTAAATCAAAAAATATATTTTTCCCTATTTGTTCATGAAGGTTCTCATCACGAGCAACTTTTATTATAGTATAAAAATGTGCCTCTTCTTTCTTTTTTCTTTTTTGATCCTTCTCCTCTTGTTCTTTCTTTAACCTAATCTGTAAGTTTATTGAAGGATCTAAATATAGTTTGTTGGGTATAAAACAGCAAGAAATTCATTAACAAAGCAAAAACCTTACTCTTAGGTGCTCGGCTACATCCTTCATTTCTTGATCTTTTAGCTTTCTTTTCATCTCCTCATTTAAAACGCTATTTCTAACCGACTCCATTGATATAACACCATCTAATGCCGAATTCAAGAAAGATGTTCTAAATGTTTCCCATGAATCCGGTAAACTACCAAGAAACCACAATCCTTGTACCTCCTCATTAAATTTAATGCCAATTTCTAAAAGCTCATTAATGATTCCCTGAAAAGCAATCAAGTGATCCGACATTGCAGTTCCATCAGGGTACCTCAAACCCTTCAATTGTTTGATCAGAAACAGTTTATCATTGCACGTCTTTTGGGCATACAGCTGCTCAAGCTTATTCCATAAAGTACGTGCATTTACTTCTTCACTAACATGATTTAATACATTCTCATCAACCCATTGTCTAATATACGCACAAACTTGACGGTGTAAGAAGTTCCATTCTTCTTCATTTTGATCTTCGGGTTTTTCAGAACAAAAAACTGGTTGATGAAGCTTGTTAACATAAAGAAGATCCTCCATCTTGTGTTTCCATAATTTATAATTAAAACCATTTAAGTAAATCATTCTTGAAGTATTTGTCTCCATTGTTAACCACAAGCCAAATAAGTAGCCAATAATAGCCAAATGCCCGAATATGGTCTCTTACTTCAGATAACCTAATACGAGAAGTAAACAGGGTTAATTGTAATGTACTATATTTATGGTTTTGAATATCTGATGACCCTAACAACTTGATTAAGTTTATCACTGTGCAGTAACCTTCTTAATACTAAGATGTATGTTTAGTAACCTAATCAATACAAAGTTAGTTACAAAAGAATGCAAAAAAAATGTATATTGCAGTTTTTAAAAGATTAGTACTAGTTTCAAGGTGCTACTCACTCTTGTTCAAAACAGTAGGTAAAGAGTACTATTTTGTGGTTTAATCGCATTTTTTGAAAAAAGTGGCCTACGTGTATTAGTATCACTACAAAGTTTTAGGGATGTTTGGGGAAGCTCATCTAAACTGCTTATCACCTTACCAAAACACAGTAAGTTGCTTCAAGTGTTTCAAAAGCTTACTCAAGCTACATATGATACGCTCCTTAACACTAGAAAGTATATTAGGGGGTGTTTTAGATTGCTTATGTGAAACTGCTTATCACTTAATAAGCATGTAGCGAACCACTTATTAACTTATTTTTTAGCGCTTTTACACTAAAATAAGCATGCCACCTGGTGGCCAAGTAATCAGACATCCTCACAAGAGGTCCCGTCTTCAAACCTCACCAGGTAAACATTATCTTAGGGGTGGCCTGGGAAAGGGTTAAGAAATGGCCACGCACACATTTGAGTCAAAGACTCGCCTGTTTACTCTAAAATAAGCTGATAAACAATACCCAAACACTTAAAACTAGAACGTAAGTAAACAATTATATCTCATACACCTACCTAAACACTATCATAGTCATTACTTTTCCGTAATGCATAAGCTAAAACTATATTTTCCCTATTCGTTCATGAAGATTTTCATCACGAGCAACTTTTATTATATAGTATACAAATGTTCATCTGCTTTCTCTTTCCGTTTTTGCTCCTCTTGTTCTTTCTTTAACCTATTTGTTCTTGAAGTATTTGTCTCCATTGTTAACCACTAACCAAATATGTAAACCAAAATAGCATAATGCCCGAATATGGTCCCTTACTTAAGATAACGTGTTAGGAAACAAGTATGCTAAGATATGTAGGAAAAAATACGAGCAATCTATCTATGTGTAATGTGATTGAGAATTAATTAAAAGATTATTAAGGGGCTAGTTCAAAATACAATAGGAGGACATCGTGTTACAAGGATCACTAAACTGCTCTATCCAATTAGAAGAAGATTTCTTACTTCTACTAGAGATCCAAGTAGAAGGTTTTTGTTCGGCCCCTTGTGGGAGAAGATCACATTATTTCTAGTTCTCCAAATGACCCAAGAGGTGGTTTGAACGACCACGTCAAAAAACTTGATGAGCTAAGTTGAGTGCTTCTATGAGGTTCGATTATCTGATTTATCTAAACAGCTTATGAGTGTATCGCCTTAACATCTTTGATAAGCTCCTTAACACTAGATTTTTAGATTATTTTGGAAGTACTTATGCTTATTTACAACTTAACACTATTCTAGGATGTGTTTTAGATTGCTTATCCAAAACTACTTATCACTTAATAAGCATGTAGCAAATCGCTAAGTAATTATTTTTAGCACTTATACACTAAGATAAGCAAACGACCACCAAGGTGGCCTAGTAAATGTGAGTCAAAGAACCGCCCTCCGCATGTAACCTTAATAGAAAAAACCTCATCCGTTTACACTAAAATAAGCGGCTAAACAAATTTACTCAAACACTCAAAACTAGCACTTAAAACTAAACGGCTAAACGGATGAGGTTGGAAGCTTTTATTGACTCAGATATACTATATACGCGGTCTCACCAGGTTAATCCCGGGACCGTTTTCGATCCTTCCCTGCCACCCCAAAATGTAGACACCTAGCAAGGTTTAGAACCCTTCACCTTAACACTAAACCATTTGGTGGTGGTTAAAACTAGCACTTTAGGGGTGTTTGCTTAAGCTTATATATGGCTTATTAGCTTTTTGGTTTACATTTCATAAGCCTTAATTTTCCGGCTTATTTTGAGACTTATGGCTTATTTCATAAGACTTACGAGTATCAAAATAAGCCGAAAAACTGAAGCTTGTGAAATATAAGCCGAAATCAAATAAGCTCATAAACCCACGTATAAGCTTAAACAAACACCCCTTTAAACTATATTTATTTGGTGGTGGTTAAAACTAGCACTTTAGTGGATATTTGTTTAAACTTATATGCGGCTTATTAGCTTATTTGTTTTATGACTTATATTTCATAAGCCCTAATTCAGATACTTATGGGCAGTGACGGACACAGAAAAATTGGATGTGGGGGGCAAAAAAAATTTTTTTTACGATAGCAACAAAATGCGAAAGAAAAAACTAGAAACGTAATGATAAATCGAGTATTTTTACTTAGACATGAAAGATTTATAAGGCTTTAAAGAGTTAAATGTTGGATTTTTGTATATGAGCGGGGGGCAATTTGAATTTCTGGTGGGGGTCACTTTCGGAAAAAGGTCAAAATTAAATAAAAATTACACTAAAATATCAACTTTTTCGGCTAGCCATGGGGGCGCCTGCCCCCCATTCTTACATGCTAGTTCCGTCTCTGCTTATGGGCTTACATAAATAAACACATAAACCCACATATAAGCTTAAACAAACACCCCCTTAACTATATTTATTTATAAAAAAAATAGCCAAACACCCGCTTAATGATATGCATGGATGGTTTATTAGTGCTAATTAATTTAAGCAAAGTTTAGGGTTTTCAGTCATATCAAGAACATTAAACAACATAAACCCATAAATAAATAAATAAAATAAAAAAGGTTGGCTAAAAAAACTGACCAAAAGTAGATAATAATAAAATGGTATCAATTAAGCTCCATTTGAGATGATGGAAAAAAAGGATGTCATGTTACGCAACTGAAGGCGGGAAGACACTTATTAGGTTTCGGGTTTTAGCGGGATTTTTATCGGGCTCCGGACACATGGCCCAAAATATATATTTTTACACATGTTGTATTACAGTGTTTGATTTAGCCCCAAGTCAAGTAAAAAAACTCAAATTTTTTTTTTTTTTTTTTTTTTTTTTTTTTTTTTTTTTCAAACATTACTTAATTTCTTATCTGGTTAAAAAATGGAATTACATGTGTCAAACAAAATTGTAAAATGAAAAGGTTATTTTTGAAAATTCAATGATTAAGTTTAAAATATTAATAAATTCGATTTATGCATGAAAAAATTACAGTTTTTAGATAGATAGGTTACTCAATTTTTTAATTTTATTCGTCTAAGTTACCAAACTTACATTTTATTCACTTCAGTTACTAAACTTTTGAAAGAATACACCTTTTATTTTTTCAGTGTAAAGTAACCTTAACGTATATTTTTTGGTAAGTCAGGTAACATAAATGTCGTGTTCTGGTAAGTTTAGTAACCTGAATGTCAAACTCATATAGTCCAATACCTCATTTGCAAAAAAAATAGAAAGTAAATAATAAAAATAAAAACAAAGTATAATAATAATAATAATAATAATAATAATAATAATTGGTAATTTAGAAGAATAAAGTTGAAAAGTTGAGTAACATACCTATCTAAAAAGTAAAAACCCAAAAATTTATTGATATGAGTTAACAATAAGAAAACCTTAAAAAAAAGGTAATTAATATAATTAAATTTAAAATAATATGATATTGTGATTGGTTAACAGAATTCACATTTAAGCTCAAAATTTAATAAAAATATCTAACCTTAAAAAATTTATATAACAAATAATACACCATAATTGTATTTTTGTTTTCAAAAAACAACATATATTGTTAATGTTGTAGCATATAATCTATATCTATATCTATATCTATATCTATATCTATATTATCTAATAAAATAGAGTTTTTGTACAACCCTTTAAAGCATCCTGTAATTAATTTTCATATGTGTCTTGATGCTCAGCACGTTGATATTTTTGTTAAGTACTACTCATTCAAAGCATTCATACCTTTTGTAGACGCCAATCTTCTTCAGTACGCTCCCTTATTAAAAAATTCAAACCCATTCTGCATATTCAAAAACATATTCAGATCCAAATCGTTTCGAAATTGGTTTGACATACCGACTCAAACTAAATCGAAAAAACACTTTCGCTATCAGTCTGATAGTGATTTCTTGGCCGTCAACATGGAAGAACTGGTAAGTGCCGTTTTAATTACAATTATTTTGTTTCGAATTATTTAGGGTTTCGAGTTATGAGTTCCATATTACAATTATTTTGTGACAATTCAATTTATAAGATATTTTCCATTCATTATGTTCAATTTAATTATGTTTTACTAGAACAAATCACCTATGTGGATTCAATTTATGCATAATCAAAAAATTGTGCTTGGATTTAATTTATAAATATTTTATAATTGATGTCTTATGTCGATTATATTTGTTAAAAGTTTGTTTTAATCTATTCTGGAAAAGGATTACATTTATACTTTTTTTTTTTTTTAAAAAAAATTTTAAAAACTTTGGAAATAAATTAGGGAAATCACATTCATAAAAGGTTGGGTCAAACATGTTGTTTTCTGTTTTATTTTTTTTGGGATTCCTAGAAATAACTTTGAGATCAACCATAACATGTGTTAATACTTTTTTGGGATTTTGTTGAAGCTTCATTATTTATGATTATTGTCTGTGACTTTTCATATAGTTTGGAATCTATGGAGCAGCAGTAAGTCAGTAACATAGAAAGAAATTCCGGTAACGAACTTTTTACTTCTTAATATCACATCTTGATCTCTTATATTGAAAACTTTATATGGATCTAATTATTGAAACTGTTGGTAGTTATGACAGTCAAACTGTTGGTAGATTAAGTGATGGTTGAGGTTGAAGTGGAAAATTCTACTGCAGTTTCCATGTTTTAGGATCTTGAACCATTTAAAGAATGCCCTGAAAACTAAGGGGACTAAGGCGTTGTATCCGGTTCAAGGTTAAATATTCGGTTTTGTTTATGATGGTCATGATTTGATGGGGAAAGCTAAAACTGTCCAGGTATACTTCGTTATAAAGAAAAAGCTATTTAATGAATCAATTTTGCCTTTTAAGATTAACATCAACTTGTGTTGATTTTTTTATGACTATTAGTACTTTAAACGGTATTGGCAATTGGCAAATATATGATTTTATTCTATTTTCTAGATTTAAGGACATTGTTGGCGGTTCTTGGTAAGTTTGTATTCTTATGAAGGCAGGTCGAGTGGGTTGGGTCATAGTTTTAAATGGGTCAATTTGAGTACAAGTCAAAACCGATCTGGTCAGGGTGGGGTCAACCTGCAAAGAATATTTTGTCCAACTTTTTCTTTCAATAGTTGATGTGTTGATTATGATTAAGAAAACTGCATTTTACTCCTGGCCATAATTGCACCTTCTGCTGAGAACATAGGAAAAATCACCTAGAATAGGTGATTATGATTAGGAAAAAGTAGCATAAGGAATTTAAGTGGATCATTTTTTTAGTACATGTCCAGTACAACTTAATTTGATCATTCATATTACCTGATTGGCTCTTTAAAACTTAGTTTTTTTTTTTTTTTTTTTTTTTTTTTTTTTTTAATAGATATGTTAGGTTGCTATATGAGGTTTTGTTGTTATGCTTAAGGGAATAGGAGAAAAGTGGTCCACACTCCACAGCCTTAGAATTGGAGGTTTAGATCACATGTCTAATGTATTATGCTGTAAAAGTGTGATATGTGAGAAACATCCCCATATAAGCTACAAACTTTCTTAAGAATCCAGGTAATAAGACCTTAAAAAAGTAGGTTAGATAAGCCACTGAGCATAAGCAATTTGGCGGCCATGTCTGTGAATAATAAGGTTTGCATTAATTGATTGGATTGTAGATTGGTGACTGTGGATGATTGTTGCCTGGTTTGATGATATTGTGGTTTTGGTTTCGTGGCTACAAATTGATTTTGTGGATTTGTATCTAATTAATTTAGTCATTTAGTGATTAATGAGGCATGGTAATATAAAAGAATCATTTGGGTCATTTTTTTCTTTTGATTTGTATGGCATATTAATGTGAAATAATTTCCACGATACATCCGTCACAGGAAAAATGCTTGACAGTAGTTCAGGACGCACTTATAGAAGAAGTCTTTGGTCTTTCCGAGCTTACTTTTGCCTAATCATGATGTATTTTACACATAGTTAATCTCTGTCAAGGTATTAACATCATGTCTAGGGTATAATTTTGGTGAGTTCTTTATTATATAGATGCTTTATTTTATAGTTATTCCGTGTTTGATGAACCACTCAACGAATATTTGACTACATGCCTAAGATAAACAACTATTTAGGATATTTATCTTTTTTGTTTCTAAGATAAACAATTATTCAGGATATAAGCTAATAACTTATTAATTGACCTGCTGCTGTAGTTTTAATCTAAAGAAGTATTAAGAAGCAATAGCAAGCATGATAACATGTATATGATTGACCTGATACTAGAGTCTTTTTTTCCTATTAATTGACCTGCTGCTGTAGTTTTAATCTAAAAAAATTTGTTCTTGGTGAAGGAATTGAACCAAATTACTTATGCTAACCCGTTTTCATAACTAGCTCAGTCATGGGTCAAACAGAAATTTACTACTCATGGAAAAATCTACATTGGATTGTAAGTTCCAAATAATATCGTTGTTGTTTAGTAACAGAGAAGCACCCAACAAAATAGAATATGATAACCACTTTACTAAGTGCTAAGCGTGGGTATAGTAGGAAAGGGGACTGTTTTTAAGAATAATGACACATGTAATAGAAGGGGCCATTAACAAACACTTCTCAAACTTTACTAGATATTGACAACTTAAGTTTGGATTTCACTTGACATGATAAGATTGCTTGAACATGCTTAGTGTCATTAGAAGACTGTTTTAAGAATGATAGATCTTGTGCATGTTGAAGCTGTCGCTAAGTGTCTTTGAATATGCTCTCTATCACCATAGTTTCTACAACGTTGGTTTGAAAATTCATTGTTTCATTTCCTATCTGATTACTTTTTTTTTATATAAGTATTAGATCGATTAAGAAATAGAAAGTGCCTCAAATGGGGAAAAACATCAACTTTATGGTCTAAATTGAGGTCAAATGTCAAAATTAAACTACAACAAATACATATTTAACCGAAGATTACTTATCGCAGGCAACGCTAGATAACCACTGCCATGTTTGCTTTGCAATGGAACTCAACACGTAAGTCAATATCTTTCTTTTTTTCTTATTGATATGTCTTACAAAATTAGTTTCGTCATCATTAGCTAATTTCGCGCAACTTCCAGCGAATCCAATTTCATCCGACCTTGCCAGCTCCTATAAAAATATAGATACATAAACGTGACATGATGTTATTTGAAGTTTTTTTATGCTCAATTAATTATTACACCAGTAAAGCTATTTTATCAGCAAAGCTTGGATTGTTGCAGTGAATAAAAGGATCTTGATTTTGGTCTTTACCATGATGAATGTCATAGATATTTAATATTCACTTTATCTTGATGAATATTACAGATATTTAATTTAATGTTCACTACATGGCAAGTCATGGATTATTGTTTTCATTTCACTCTATGTACAAGTAGATTCGAGATTCAGGCAAGTTCACATCTATTCCTTCTCATATAGTCATATATTCTTTGGTTGAATCTACTTTGAAGATTTCTGAATAATAATGCAGGTAGCTTTACTTTTAATACGTTCTATACAGGAAAATGACATATATACCCATTTTACAAAACACATATTTTTGTTTTTTTGTAAATCCCAAAACTAATCCAGAAAACATGAGTTTGTATTCGACAAGAGACAAATGAGCCACTTCAAAATGGTAATTTTAACCTGTTTCAACATCCACTCTATAAAGCTAAACTTTTTGTTTTAACTCATCCGTTTGTCCATCTTTAGGTGGTATTCTTATACTTGGGTAAGAATCTATCGCATTTGAAGCAAGCTAACTCTGGGTTAAAGCTACAATGAAAATTAATGGGAACAACTGAAGTATAATGACTTAATGAGTCTCATGTTGATTATTCTTTTTTTGTTTTTACTTTGTTTGGGTTGATTATATGTAAAACTTTAGCTGCAATGTTGGGAGTAAATTATTTGCACTAATGGTGAGAGCAATTTGATACGGTATTCAAGAAACAAAAGCTCTTTACTTAATAATTGATTTATTTCATTTCATTTTATCAATATAATAACCCGATGAGGCATTGATTATAGGGGCAATCATCAAATATATTTATTGTGTTTATTCGGTTGTGTTTTAGCAATGTGTAATTTTATAAATTGAAGACGGAAACCTCACGTACACGAGAGTAAAAGATTGAAGATGGTTATGTTCTTTCCGGTTATTTGACTATTGTGTTTGATACAACGCATATTTCACTATTAGCAACTTAATATTTTACTTTAGCTTATTCAATCAAATGCGGTTCATTCTAACCTCTAATTTCGTAATAGTCAATGTAATTAAATATTCTTTTTCACGTATTTTTATAATACCCGTGAATTTCACGGGTCTTTTAGCTAGTGTTTTTATACAGAGAACAATCAAATAAGTAAATCGACATGTGGCAAACGCAGATTAGTATGATTTATGTTAAAACTTGTCTAGTGTGACTTATATCAAAGCCCTTTGCGTTTGGGAATCTAGAACTAGTTTTTTTTAATGAACAAAAAAATAATAATAAAGTTTACATGGAGGGAACCAAATTAGACAAACTAAAGAGTTTAATTTTGGCATGTGACAAGATTGAGCTCTCTCAATAGCTAATAAAAGTCAACACTATAACTAATTTTGGTCAGAGTTGAATAAGATAAATTTATATAAGAAAACAAAAATACGTTTTGGAGCTTTTTTCACCTTTGAACTTAAGTGTAAAAATATATTGGTTAATAAAATTTACAATCAAACTTAAAAAGTTTAAATATTGGCTAATCTTGAATTCAATTTTATAAAGTTAATTGTAAAGCATCCTAAATATTAGTTCTTAACACTTTAAATGAGATATTTTTATCATAACCTGTAAGACTAACTACAACATGTAAATTTATAAGATTTTTATACGTAAAGACTAAACCGATATAATTATTAATTGTATATGCACGTCAAATACATAGATGTTTGTTCAAAACTCCAATGTAATGCAAACATTTTTTTCTTTTCTTCTTTTCTTTTAGGTCTTTCAGCATGAGGCGTAATTTCTAATGTTTTAAGATATAACAAGATTTGCGCCGAAAACCAAAGAAATCAACAGAGATTGATAGTTCGATTCTTTACACGAGATTGGATAATGAATAGAGATGATGATGACCAATATCTTATAGACTTGAAGATAAATTTTTGAAGTTTAAATATGACATTTCTAAGCATAGGCTGAGACTATAAAGAAAACCTTATATACTTGAAATTAAACCAATTGTATAGAAGAGATTGCTCGCATGATCCAATGACGATGAACACAAAGAATCCAATCATAACCGAGCCAAGATGATAGTTATTGCGCTTCTTGGTTGATGTTTCGCGCACTGATCCACGCCTAGTGATGTTCTTATCAAATTTCCCCACAATTTTCGCAAGACTCTCCCATGCAGTCTTAGAAAAGCACACAGTAATAAGTACAACTATTCTACTATGTAACCACCTCAAGTTTTAAAGTCTAAGACATAAAACACACATTTTAACTACATATGTCATAAAATAACTCAATATTCTGCACTTTACTAAGCAGTCCCAAACACCAAGTACTTGCTTATTTGTGTTTAAAAACAAAGTAAGTAGATAAATCACTTTTTAGTAACCAATGTGAAACACCCTCAATATAGACATATAGTCGAATATAATTCATCACAAACCAATAAGCATTAAAACACTTTCCCGAAGTAATTCCACACAGCTTTATACTTACATTAGCTAAATGACCCGTCAAATTGACGGGTTTTTTTTAAAAGAGCGGAAAAATAGATATTAACTTGTATGTTATACAATTAGGGATTGAGAAACAAACACAATTAAAAGAGAAGCTTCGTAATAATAATAAGACATATGTGTAATCAAATAAATAGTCAGATAATCAAAAGAAAACCCAAAATTGAAAAAGTACGTTATGTAGAGTTCAATGTTGATAATCTTGTATTTGTGCAACAATAGAAAAGCATGTTGATTTACTTTTGGAGAACCTGGACCGCAGTCTAGTGAAAATATGCAATTGCGTCCTCAAATTGCAACCCAAAAGAAACAAACAAATATTAGAGATATAGAACAATCATTTCAACCTCAAGTTGCATATGCCAAAACTAATGATCCTTAAGAAATATATATTTTAAGTTATTAACCAAATAGCATCAACAACAATACTTATTTTTAATCATAACTAAGAAAACTAAAAACAAAAAATGATTAATAAGATGATATCACTTAACAACTTACATGCTGACTTAAAATAATAATTATAAACTTTCGAGAACGTTACAAATAATTAGATAGACAAATATTAGTATGCTAATAATTCATCTTTTTATAAATAGAATGATTTGGCAAATAAATGCTCCAATAATCTATGCTTAGGGATCTTACTTACTCATATAGTGATCTAAAACATCCAAATCATCTTTTGATAAAAACAAAACATGCATACCATCTTATCTTTTCAAATAACTCAAGAACTATCGGATATATGCAGTGCCAACATACATTTTAGGCTATGTGTTTGACAATTCTCATTTATTATTATAATAGGACAAAACACATTGTTCGGAATTTTTTTTACCAAGATAACATTATTAGTAGTTCAATCTAATTATGATACATTGATACCCCATTGCATAACAAAAAAACAACACCTCGAATTTTAAACTGAACTAAATTGGTAAAAAGTAATTAATAATCTAAATCACCACAAATGAGGAATTTTACATTGATTCTTACAAACTTAATATTAATTCCTAGGGCAAATCGCATAAAAAGGTACTCATCTTATGTCCAATTTCAATTAAAGGTACTATTCTTTTTTTTTCTCAATTTAAGGTACCCGACTTTTTTTTTGGGCCGATTTAGGTTTTTTTCTAACTTCCGTTAACTATTCCGTTAGTAAATTACATGTTTGGTGCTTGAGTTTGTATAGGCATTACATGTTTGGTCCTTCAGTCCATTTTTGCACATTTTCAAAAAAAAAATTCGAAATAAAATTTTTTTCAAATAAAATTTTTCGAAATATTTTTTTTCCAAATTTTTTTCAAAAACAATTTTTCGAAATATTTTTTTTCCAAATTTTTTTCAACAAAACTTTTTCGAAATATTTTTTTTCCAAATTTTTTTCAAAAAAACTTTTTCGAAATATTTCTTTTCCAAATTATTTTCAAAAAAAAAAAATTCGAAATCTTTTTTTTCAAAAAAAATTTTCGAAATATTTTTTTTCCAAATTTTTTTTCGTGCAAAAACGGACGAAAATATTTTGAATTTTTTTTTTGAAATATTTCGAAAAAGTTTTTTTGAAAAAAATTTGGAAAAAAAATATTTCGAAAAACTTTTTTTGAAAAAAATTTTATTTCGAATTTTTTTTTTTGAAAATGTGCAAAAACGGACCGAAGGACCAAACATGTAATGCCTATACAAACTCAAGGACCAAACATGTAATTTACTAACGAAATAGTTAACGGAAGTTATAAAAAAACCTAAATCGGCCCAAAAAAAAAGTCGGGTACCTTAAATTGAGAAAAAAAAAGAATAGTACCTTTAATTGAAATTGGACATAAGATGAGTACCTTTTTATGCGATTTGCCCTAATTCCTAAGAAAACGAAGTAAGCAAATATGAATGAGTTAACGTGGATGAATAAGAAATTGATTTGATCATAAAACTTTGGCATAACATTGAAGTTAAAATCTAATCAAGGCATTAACGAATTGATTTCGAATTTTCCTTAAAAGTTAACATGTGCATTTAAAAAAATCAATATTTTTAACAAAACCTATATTAAGTGAAAACAATTTATGGGATTTCCGTGAATCTTGGGAACCCCCTAGGTCCGCACATGTATTCGAATATGGCAAATGAGAAGTGATATTTTAATCCATTTATTTTTCCGTACATTTAGCCACTCTCCTCACTTTCTTTTAAAATTTCTCTAACGCTCTGTTTTCGAGTAATTTTTTTAAAAGAAAGGTAGGGGAAGGAACATGAGAGTGGATAAAGGGAAGAGATTATAAAGAAATTTGTCATTTAATTTCATGTTCTCGAGTCATAACCAAAAGAAAAGAACAGGAAGAGAACATTTACGAATATACCCTTTTAACTGAAAACATACAAACCCAATTTGCCCGGTCCCTTATATGGAAAATAAAGGGGACAAGAAAACTCATTTTGTAATCACAAATAATTGATATAAAGAATTAGTTAATTGATTCCCACTTTACATTGGTTTTGAGTTGTCAATTCTTTTGAACATATCATTCAAGATTTGTTGTTAAAACTTGGCAATGATGATTTGCGGCATAAAAAAATTATTTTACTAAGAAAGCATTACCAACAAATTTAGAATGAAGACTAAATTAAAGACTTAACCTGATACTGATTTTCGTGAAGTAGTCAAAGGTAGCGTGGGCAGTTTGCAGAAATTGGGAGAAAAAAGTCTTTTACAAGATTATAGTTGTAATTTCATAGAAAAATTGCTGGTTGCTAGCAACTTTCACAAATCCGCTCGATTTTGGGCAGAACATATTGGGAACAAAATACACTGATTGTCCCTCCATGTCCTCTTCCCCTACTCCTTCATTCCCTTCTAAAAAAACTTAAGGACACATTTTTTTTTTCTTTCTATTTCCCTTCCTGTACCTTTCCTTTTTTTTTTATAATAAAAAACTTAAGAACACAGTGTAATAGACCATTTCTTTTTTATAAGTTTCAAACTATTTCAGTATCTATAAAAACTATGATTATTTGTTATCAAAACATATAATCTATGTGCATGTTTAAACTGTGAATTATTCAAGGCTCACTATCAATTATTAAATTAATAATAACCGCGACTTAATCAAACCTATTATAACAAGATGGCATTCTACATATCGTACATCAAGTACCAGAATAGATATATGTTAAAAAGCTTCCAACAATTCGGAGAAGAAACCTTTACATATTCAAACACAAATGAAATCCGCATCTTATATGTTTAACGTTAATAGTACCATATTAATGACAATCTCTAAAATTAAAAAAGGCTAATATAAGTGATATATATTAAAGAAAAGCATACGCTATTCGCCACTTGAATGTAGTGTCCTTAATGTCAAGGAAACCATGAAACTTCTATTATTATATTTGCACCTACTCATAATATCTGAAAAAAATAATTTTGATCCACAACCTAAAAAGTTCATAACAATTGTAGATATATACTCCAAAGAGAGACTGAACATCAAAAGCAATTAGTTGAAAAAATTCATTTTTTGCTACTTCGTAACACTTTAATAGTGAAAATAAATCACATAAAAATTTCGTCTAGATTTTTTTAGCAAAAGTTCTAACTAAAATCATTGTTGGTATGCGTATAGACATATAGTGATGGAAGAGTAAATTAGTACTTATCACAAATAAAAAAGTTGTGTGGTGATTAATATGTGTCATAGTTATAACGAACCCAACTATATTGTGACCAACGGTAGAACTTAACAATAAGAGATAAATGTCGGCACAACAACTTTACTTATTTAGAGAAAGCTAATTTCAACTCTTATATATGACCTTTACCTTACGGATGCAATGTTAAAACCATTTATATCTAACTGGCGAGCAGCCGACACTAAATTCTTGAGTAGATTTATAAGTAATTTAGTTATAAAAATCACTTAAATGTGAACAAATGCATATTTACTCAACAATTACCTCACAAAGTAATAAACAATGTTTGATATGATCGTTTATAAACTTTTGATTAAAATTTTAGCCAACTGTGTGTCATCACACATCATCATTGATCACATGAACTTAAACTATATTGTTCAAGACACATGAAACAATCGAATACTTACATGGACAACTCCCTAAATAAAAGCTTATTAAAAGTCAACGTTCAAGTTCTAGTCAATAATTTGGTAATCTCATCCACATTCCACAGAAATTGTGAGCCAAACAAATGCAAAAATCAATTTTGTGAGATGGAGGCTCTACACCATGCGTTGTTTTTATAAAGCAAAAACACCATATGAGAGTTTAAAACACTTTCATATGAAAAAGTTTTGCCAAATACTTGCTATTCAAATTTATAATGCACGGAAAAGTAAAAGTAGCGATACTCGATACACCCCACGACTTGAAATGGTATACCAATAAGTCACAGGATGCGAAATGTTTCTTTTCTACAAAATACGAAAACGCATTAGCAACAAAATAGTGAACAAGCATCACACAGAATCTCATCACTAATAGAAGTTACAATTACATTACAAGATACGATCATCTGTAAACAAAGAGTTGCACATCTGCCATAAGGATAAAAAATACTTGTTTAGCTGGGTTCAAAACCGTAACTAGTAATGTTACATCACATTACACAGGCAGCGGGTTTAATATTATAACTAAAGTTACACTTAGATTACATTAACTTTCCACTTTTGGTGCAGCGAGCTCAACTGAACTCGAGGGGTAATTTGCTTTTAGCTAGTTGTAGATTCTAACCAGTTTCTCACATCTGCATAAACCAATAATACAACTGTAGCTTAGAGATTTAAAATGTATACCTGAAAGTAGATTTTCTAGCTTGTTCGGTGAATTATTAAGTTTTCTTATAGAAATGTACGAGCTTTTATATTCATGGGGGTGGAGGTAACAAATCGGTGGGAAAGGTGATGGTTCAAACGGGTCATTATTTAAAATACATGTCAAACATGGCCGGGCCAGGCTTACCCATCAAAGTTATCCGTTTTCCTTTAAACTTTGATGATTACTGATATATAAAAGACATTTTCAAGTAAATCATCCATCAAACAAACCCGATTTGACCCACAAATTCTCATGCACGTTCCCTTAAGAAGCCCATTCTGACCATTTGCATATGTTGTGTCCCCCAAAACAAATCAAAAAAGCCAATTTTACTGAGTTTATTTAATACGGCCGAAATTTACCCCTTGTTACATGGAAATCATATATACATGCAACATTTCTTGTGTTACTTTTTGTAGTTAAAATAACGTGTTTGACACTTACAAGTCAACTGCGAACTCTTTTCTTCGCGGATTGAAAGCACCCATTATCATCAATTGAATCATATGACCGTTTGTCTGAATTGCCTGAATGCTCCAATCCCAAGTACTGTTCCCAAGCACCGAAAGCATCCCTTTTCTAAAACAAAAAACACCAACCAGAATATGTTAAGACTTACTCATACAATACGTATAAAGAGATAAATATTTTTCTTTATAACCTCAAAATGGGTGGAGACAACATCAGAATCTTGAAGGTATTGAGGTTTGCCCAAAAATACAAATGCAAACTTCCACTGATACATTATTGTTTATAAGCAAACAATGTGAGAGTTGTATAGCAAAACAAGAAGAAAGAAAAAACAATATGGTAGGTAGACGAAATAATAAGTATACCTTCAAGAATTCCTCATCTGGAACCTGCAGTTTCTTTTGTATGCGTACTTTAATTTCAGATAATATTTCACCCTTTCGGATGACTAAGAAAAATGGTTCCCCAAAGTTCTGGACTTGCTGTTAGTACAAAGTTATAAGAATGGACTTACTGTTAGTACAAAGTTATAAGAATATTAAAATTAAGTCCTTAGTATTAATGGGTCATTTTGTCCATTTCTTTAACTTTTTCTAATAATAATTATAATTTGATTATGATTAGACAAACAATATTACTACAAGAATAATTTAAATCTTCCAATAAAACATGACCCGTTTGCCTATTAGAAAACTTGCATGATTTGACCCATTTGAGATAAAATACAACCAAACTCAAATCATTCCAAAGTAAATGGTCAAATATAGCCATAAATACATACCACTTCGTTCTGAGAAGCGTCTTTTGTAAAATGATAAACATGAATTAGACGGTGTTGAGGACCCAAATCCTTTTGCTCTTCTGGAATCTATAGAGAAACTAGTTTAAAAACACTTCCAAGAACAAATAACAATCTTGTATAAAAAGGAATTATTTGGAGCATACCTCCTCAGCACGTATCGTCCAGTATTGATCATTAATGTTCTCAATTTTTTCATTCAGCGGAAAAATCTGCACAAAGTCGTGTTCTCATTGTTTAGTCATGTGTAATTTTGTGCATGTGGGAAAAAATATAGAGTTGGTGGAAGATTGGGAGTGTTAATGCATTATCCATTGAGGAGTTCTTCGTCTCTAATGGAAACACTAACATCCCTAGTCATTCATCTAAAGTGTGGCACGCGGCTATTTGGACATCCAGGTACTTCATTTGGAAAGAAAGGAATTCACGTGTGATTAAAGGTAAAGCTTCAAGTCTAAATAAAATAGTTCAAGATATTCAACTTAAAAGTTTCGAGTGGATTGTGAGAAGGTCTGGAAAGAAAAGCGAGATAAATTGGCAACAATGGCTTTTGATCCGGTTAAATATATATATATGAGAAATTTCCTCTTCCCTATGATCTTCTCATATACATACATACATACATACATACATACATACATACATATATATATATATATATATATGTATATATATATATATATATATATATATATATATATGAATGAGAAGAAATTTCCTCTTCGGATTGGCATGTTTGCTCACCCATTGTGAGAAGGACTGTGATGATGCACTCAGTTGAAGCTTTCTGTAATGTGTTCTGTTCGGATTGGCATGTTTGGGACAATGGGTCAGCAGGTTTTAAGGATGTTTGGCACAAGGGTTCAACTTTCTGTCTGCAATTATGCAGGCTTATGGGTGTTTGGCACAGCGGGATAACACTATGGGTGCAAATTTTTGGTTGGGCTGTACTTCCATATTGAGCTTTGCAACTATGCAGCTTAATATTTTTGGTGCAGTCAGGTTCGATTTGACATTAAATATATCTGCAGTTTAAGGTTGTCAGGCCTGTGGGTCTGCAATTTTGTTTGCAGCATACTGTGCATTTTGTTCCTCTCTGTTGCAATGTTTTGGTTGGTTCTCTTAGGCTGGGTGGAGTGGGTGTGAGCACTCACCAAGTGAGGCAAGCCTCACCTTTCATCCCCGTTCCGGTTACCAAGTGAGCACTCACCAAAATAGAAACGAAAGGTGAGTGGCTCACCTTTGGTATGTTGAAAAAAATGTGGGCCCCTCTTTTTGTTTTAATGTTTTTTATTTGGTTTGTGAGTGTGTATGGGGTATTTAGTGGGGTATATTTGTATAAAGTGGGTATTTTAATGAAAGGTGAGGGGAAGGTGACCAAAACAGGTGAAAGGTGAAAGGTGAGAGGGAGTGAGGGGAAGTGAGAGGAGAGAGAAAGCTGAGTGTGTATGGGGTATTTAGTCTTATAGCTCGTGGGTCCGGCATGGTTCTTGCGGTGTTTGTTTTTGTGCAGTACATACTTTTGGGATGCATGTGGCCATTGATTAGTCTTGCATCCTAGTTTGTTGTCTTATGTTTCTATGTAGTATGCCAAAGTGTCTTTGTATTTTGTAAGTCTCTGTATGCTTTCTTGGGTCCCTATTTTAACCATCTTGGTTATTTAGTGGATGCCTTTTGTTGGTTTGGAATAAACTGCCTTTCAAAAAAAAAAAAAAAAAATACAGACACGTGCACACGCGCGCACGCACAGACACACATAAAGAAGCATGTGATAGTTTTTAGGATACCAATCCAAAAGAACTGATTTTCCAGAAAAAAGGAGTAAAAAACAAGTCTAAAAGATTTACAAGTTTATAAAATTAAAAAATATCTTTCCAAGTACCTTGTAGATCTTGTGGTAGAAAACCTCAACCAATCGAAGCTCTGCATCTTTGTGAGACAACTCAACCTGATCAAACATAGATCAGTCGGTCAACTATAAATGATGAAATCATGAAACAATAATAGTTTAAAGGGGCAAACAAAAAATTGCAGCTTTAACAGCAAGATTTACCTTTGTCTTAAGGTAATTGATCATATCGGCCACAGTGCTTTGTTTTGGCAATCTTATGGTATGTGTGACTACCTAACAATTGTCGAAAGTGATTTATTCAGCAAATGTGAGAAAGTAAAACAGAATAAAAACAAGGTGATGGTTATTATTCAGCACTTACTTCATCTTTTGTTGCATGATGAAAAGCAACTTTTAGAGTTTTCAGGCATTGAAGTTCAGGAAGAGGAATATCCAATACTTCATAATACAAAATATCTGAAGTCTGTACACAACAAAAAGCATAATTACTAAATAAATATGGGAGACAATGCTCTTAATTGAAAAAGTTTGCTTGTTTGTCTACGAGATTTCAACCTCAGAAGAGATCATACACACCTATGTGATACTTTTATTAAACAAATTAGTATGCAAAATATGGTTATGAACTATAAAACTGATTTAGAAAGTTATATTCGGAAAAAACACATTATTGCAACTTTCGAACCATTTTCTGTTAAAATGCTCCCCGCATCCATCTTACTATTTTAATGTGTCCCAATATTACTTGTCTACCTCGAAAAAAGAAAAGATTTAACCGACTGAACTTCGCACATCACCCCTACTTTATTAAAAAAACCTCAAAAATAAATATTAACTATTGGTCTAAGGTTAAATTCCCACTATGCAAAAATAAAGCAGTAATATTTTCTATTTTTTTAAAACATGTCTTTGACTTGTAGATATTATTTTGCAAGGGAGTAACTATTATAACCCGCGTCGACCCGAAATTGCCACACTAGCACTTTAAAATGCCCAAGGTAAAGACTATGAGTTCCTAGGAATATAAAAACAAAAGTAAAGGCTTTAAAGATAGCTAAATAACTGGACAATTAGATTTTCTCATTAAATATATTGTCGAGCAAATAATCCATTAGGGAGCATGGTAAGTTCAATAGGTAGCATCATGCATGCAAACATCAAAATAACCTGATTGTAGTGGGCCAGCATATCTGACAGATGTTCCACTCCTCGGTACTTGATTGGATGTGGTTTGGGTTGCTGAGAATAACAATTCTGTGATGTAAGCCTGATTTTAGAAGGATCGTCTAATCTCAGATGGGCAGCAACTCTTTCAACAACATCATCATAATTGTTGAGTTTTGACCTGAGATGCAAAAGATCATGTAAACAATGCAGGATAAATTGAAATTCATTCGGTAAAAAATAAAAAATAAAAAATGAGAAGATCATGGAACTCACAGTTCTAACGAGAACTCATCCTCCTTGGGTTTCTCCAGAGAACGAAATCGCACAACCTATATATAGAAATTGATGAATTGATAGAATGTGAAAAACAAGTAGTAAATCGATAAACTAAAGTCATAACAGAATCTTTCCAAAAGTGGCACACTATACCAAAGCTTCATAGTATACCTGACGATTATGAACATATTCGAGAAAAGCGGGAACATTAGGATAGCGACATTTTACAGTTCCAGGCTGAAGAGGTTTCTGAAGGCAAATGATGTCCCCGTCTTCAAGCTGTACAGCAACATAAACCGAAAAAATACAATGTTGGTTATTTCTAGCACTTCGCCGAATAAAAAATGCTATAATAATACGAAAACATACCTGACTAGCCCGAAATGTATGCTTCTTATCAACATGCTCACACATAACATTAGGTTCAAATTTGATTTCCTGCATGAGAAAACAGCGTAAAGGATCAATAAAGGAACTTAGCTACTTAAGATAATAAAAAAATAATATAAGTAAACTAAAGAGACTGGCCTCAAACAGTTCTATATCTTCATCGGGCGCAAAGCCAGCCAGTTCATTTAGTTTTGCCAATATCTCCATTGGCTTTCCTGTACCCTTCACAAAGAGCCGTCCAACATACCTGACATATATTAACAGATTTAATAACTAAGGACACTCCTCGTGATGTAAACTAATTTAAATGTGTGTCGGATGACCCTGTATCACACCATAAGTTTTGCATTTTCTGATTTACAGCTCAACATACTTTCAAAGCAGTAGTAAAGATTTATATAACCTAGTAACTCCCTTTGTTATAATAAAGGATTAAATTATTAGACAAAAAAACATGGTTTATTTGATCATTTTAACATATTAATACATATAACCCGTAAAAAAATTTCCGCAAATCGACATAGCCCATTTGACCCCACCCACCCCTGCGCTAGAGAACACCCATTTTGACCTGTCCAGTTTTTCTTCCGACAAATCAGTTGATGAACAAGAATAGGCATACATCAACTCTCAAAAAAAATAGAGATGTAGAACATGCCTACCGTAGCTCCTCTTTTATTGGGTCATAAAGCTTAAAGAAAAGTAGAATCTCCTCCTTTTGTGAATCCTACATTATAAAAGAACCAGTGAAGTTTATAAGATAATAATTTAATAGTACAATATGGAAGGGAGTAGCATAATTATGAATATCTATCAATAGAAAATTACCTGCCCAAGTTCTACCTCCAGGAATAATTTAAGCTCATTGTTAGTTTTATCTGATATTTTTCCCAAATGACCAACCTAAAAACACAACGAATCCGACATGTAAATAATTAATAAGAATAAATATTCCTAATTCCTTATATCCCAAAAAGTGCAGTAACTAATAAACGTACAGTAAGAAATATTACTCATTTATTACCATTCAATATTTCCCATTTTCCGTTGACTTTTAACTTTCTAGTTGAATTTACCAAGATAATTAGAGACTTTACATTTAAGAAAAAGAGAAAATTAGAAGTACATACGGGTTGAGCTTCATCTAGAGGAGTTAATGGACGATATGGGCAGTAAGTGTGATTTACGCGCTTCGCCCAGAACCAAAATCGTTGATACTGCACTGGTATACCTAGTACTTTGGCTACTTCCTCCTGAAAAATAATATGTTTGATAGCATAACTCTTTTAAAAATAGTCACTATGTACTAAAACGGAAGAAAAGTAAAAAAAAAAAAAAAAAAATACAACAAAAAATTTACCTTGAAACGGGAAAAGGATGTTTGCTTTAGGATACGGAAAGTACGAACTTTCTCATGATCCACTAAATCAAAAAATATATTTTTCCCTATTTGTTCATGAAGGTTCTCATCACGAGCAACTTTTATTATAGTATACAAATGTGCCTCTTCTTTCTCTTTTCTTTTTTGCTCCTTCTCCTCTTGTTCTTTCTGTAACGTAATCTGTAAGGTTATTGAAGGAACTAAATATAGTTTGCTGGGTATAAAACAGCAAGAAATGCATTAACAAAACAAAAACCTTACTCTTAGGTGCTCGGCTACATCCTTCATTTCTTGATCTTTTAGCTTTCTTTTCATCTCCTCATTTAAAATGCTATTTCTAACCAACTCCATTGATATAACACCATCTAATGCCGAATTCAAGAAAGATGTTCTAAATGTTTCCCATGAATCCGGTAAACTACCAAGAAACCACAATCCTTGTACCTCCTCATTAAATCTAATGCCAATTTCTAAAAGCTCGTTAATGATTCCCTGAAAAGCAATCAAGTGATCCGACATTGCAGTTCCATCAGGGTACCTCAAACCCTTCAATTGTTTGATCAGAAACAGTTTATCATTGCACGTCTTTTGGGCATACAGCTGCTCAAGCTTATTCCATAAAGTACGTGCATTTACTTCTTCACTAACATGATTTAATACATTTTCATCAACCCATTGTCTAATATACGCACAAACTTGACGGTGTAAGAAGTTCCATTCTTCTTCATTTTGACGTTCGGGTTTTTCAGAACAAAAAACTGGTTGATGAAGTTTGTTAACATAAAGAAGATCCTCCATCTTGCGTTTCCATAATTTATAATTACAACCATTTAAGTAAATCATTCTTGAAGTATTTGTCTCCATTGTTAACCAGAAGCCAGATAAGTAACCAAAAATAGCCAAATGCCAGTATATGGTTTCTTACTTGAGATAACCTAATACAAGAAGTAAACAGCGTTAAATCTAATGTACTTTGTTTTAGTTTTGAATGTCGGATTACCCTAACGACAACGACTTGATTAATTATATCTTTGTGCAGTAACCTACTTAAAACTAATATGTAAGTTTTCAAAAGATGAGTACCAGTTTCAAGGCGCTACTCATTCTTGTTCAAAACAGTAGGTAAAGAGTACTATTTTGTGGTTTAATCGCATTATTTTTTAAAAAGCAACGAGTATTAGTATCGCTTCAAAGTTTTAGAGATGTTTGGGGAAGCTCGTCTAAACAGCTTATGACCTTACCAAAACACAGTAAGTTGTTTTAAGTGTTTCAAAAGCATACTTAAGTTACATATGATACGCTTTTTAACACTAGAAAGTATATTAGGGGGTGTTTTAGATTGCTTATCAAAACTGCTTATCACTTAATAAGCATGTAGCAAAGTAGCAAACCACTTATCAACTTATTTTTTAGCCCAATTCACTAAGATAAACAAGCCACCACCAAGATGGCCAAGTAATCAGGCATCCTCGCAAGAGGTCCAGTCTTCAAACCTCAATGGTAAACACCATCTTGGGGGTGGCCAGGGAAAGGGTTCGGAAACGGTCACGCATACATCTCCAATTACACTAAAATAAGCAGATAAACAATTTTACCCAAACATTCAAAACTAGCACGTAAGCAAACGATTATATCTCATACACTTACCTAAACACTATCGTAGTCATTACTTTTCGATAATGCATAACCTAAAACTATATTTTTCCCTATTTGTTCATGAAGATTCTCATCACGAGCAACTTTTATTATAGTATACAAATGTTCATCTGCTTCCTCTTTCCATTTTTGCTACTTCTCCTCTTGTTCTTTCTTTAAGCTATTTGTTCTTGAAGTATTTGTCTCCATTGTTAACCACTAACCAAATAAGTAACCCAAAATAGCAGAATGCCCGAATATGGACCCTTACTTAAGATAACTTGCTAGGAAACAAGTATGCTAAGATATGTAGGAACAAATACAAGCAATCTATCTATGTGTAATGTAATTCCCCCTTTTTTAACACTTTGTTTGTTTTTTGAACTGCAAATTAATTAAAAGACTAGTAAGGAGCTGGTTCAAAATACAATGGGAGGACAACGGGCTACAAGGATCACTAAACCATTCTATCCAATTAGAAGAAGATTTCTTCTACAAGGATCACTACCCTAAACCCTAAACCCTAAACCCTAAAAGGTCTTTGTTCGGCTCCTTGTGGGAGAAGTTCACATTATTTCTAACTCTCCAAATGACCCAAAAGGTAGTTTGAACGACCACGTCAAAAAACTTGATGAGCTTGTCCTCAAGGGTAACACGGCAGCTAAGTTGAGTGCTTCTATGAGGTTCGATTATCTGATTTATCAAAACAGCTTATGAGTGTATCGCCTTACCATCTTTACTAAGCTCCTTAACAATAGATTGTTATCTTATTTTAATAGTACTCATGTTTATTTACAACTTTACCCCCATCTTTCCTCTTTTCTTCCACTAATAGTATATTAAGGGCTGTTTTAGATTGCTTATCTAAAACTGCTTATCACTTAATAAGCATGTAGCAAATCGCTTATTAAGTTGTTCTTTTTAGCGCTTATACAGTCACGTAAGCAAACCACCACCAAGGTGGTCTCATTGTTGAAACCTCACTAGGTAAAATACCATGGGGGTGGCCAGAGAAAGGGTTCGAAAACGGTCACGGGACACCCCGGTTAGCCCGTGTACATCTAAGTCAAAGACCCACCCTCCGCAGGTAATCTTAATAGAGAAAACCTCATCCATTTACACTAAAATAAACAAATTTACCCAAACACTCAAAATAGCACTTAAAACTAAACGGGTAAACGATTGAAGTTTTCCCTGTTTAGCTTACCCGGAGAGGGCGAGCCTATCGGGTTAATCCCGAGGACCATTTCCGACCCCTCCCTGCCACCCCCAAATGTAGACACCTAGCAAGGTTTGAAACCATAACACTAAACCTATATTTATTCCAAAAAAAAAAAAAAAAAAAAAAAAAGCACCAACTTAATCGATCATATGCATGGTTTGATTATGAGTGCTAATTCAAAGATTACTACTACAAAGTTTTTTGGGTTTTGACTCATATCAAGAACATTCAATAGCAAAAACCCATAAATAAAAAAAGGTTAAAAAACTGACCAAAAGTAGATAATAAAATGGTATCAAGCTCCGATGGTGATATTGGCTGTTGAGATGATCGGAAGAAAAAAAAACCCGAATTTGTACACACTGAATAGTCAATTATTTTATTATTTTTTAGCGGGCGGAAAGAAAACCCCGACTCGTTGGGAAACGTGAAGGCGGGAGGGAAGGCTTAGTCAACTAAATAAAAATAAGAGTAAAGTTGTATTGAGTAGTTCAGACTTATTTGTTCAAAAAAAAAAAAAAAAATAGTTCAGACTTCAGATATTTAATAATATTTCTTTTTTAGTACGACTTATTAATTTTTTTTTACTTTTTTTATATACACAAACTAAAAATTACTAATCTTTCTTCATTAAGATGCTAATATAAATGTGGACATCACTATTCCTTTCTCATATAAAAAAAAGAAACAGCCCTTAAGAGAAATGATATATGGACCTAAACTTAGGCCTAAACTTAGACCTAAAATCAAGTGTCAACATCTTGATGGCTGCAGATAGGGATCCACTTCTTTTTTACAACCTATAAGGATGATGTCAAGTGGTTTTAGGTCTAAGTTTAGGTCCATGTATCATTTCTTCTAAAAATACACGGTTGGTCCCTAATCTTGTACTTACGCATCACGCTGGGACAAAAGTTGCCTTTTTCATCGCCGGGAGTCCAAAACAAGTTTTTTATAGGCTAAACTCGTCCCTTGACCATTAATGCCAAGTCAACGTCTGATTATGTTAGTTAGTCGAGGGTATTATAGTCCATACACATTTATACCATACCTTAACTCAACCAGAGAAAAGCTATTCATATACCATCCCGATCGTTTCCCTCCCTCGTCACATAACCCTCACATACACTTTAACAATGGCAGACAAAGACCTTACTTTTACAGTAGTAACTGATGAGATGGTAAAATATGTTAAGGCCAAATATGAAGATACTTGGTTACAAGAAGATGAAATGTTTGAAGATTTATGCAGATTTGCGAAAAAAGCTGAAGTGATGAAAGGTTGGTTGGTTTTTTTGTATTTGTGTGATTAGCATTTTAAGGAATGAGCATAAATAACCCTATTTTATTTGCAAGAAATCCAAGCAGTGTCAGAATCTGCCAAAAAAAAGGATTATAGCAAACTAAAGGTATCTGACGATATGATTGAGTATGTCATGGCTACTTATGGGAATAAGTGGGATATAGGAGATGACATTGTTAATGTGATACTTGAAGACTTGTGGGAAAAATATGGGAATGAGGAGTTTGAGAAAGGTTAGACTTAATGTTTGCAAACTAAAAAAGTTGTAATGGGTAAATTCTGATTTCTTTCTGTTTTGGCTATCTTTCCAGATACTAACTTGAAAGGAAATAAAGTTGATGTCATCATTATTTCAGACACATCTGATGATGAGTTTGGGATCATGTCTTCTAAGAGTACTACTTTGAGAGGTTCCATTTCCCAAGCTTTCAAGGCTTCCACTCCCAATGTTGTACTTGGTCTTGGAGTAGTTGTGAGATGCTCCAGCACAAATAGGAATGAGTGGTATGTGCCTCCCCCTAAGGAGCTCAAGTCTTCCCCCATGAATATCAAGTCTCCCATCAAGAAGTTCACATGTTATTTTTAGTTGTTGATGTAATGAAGATGTATATTTTTTGCCTGATGATGGTTACTCAAAACGATACTTGTTAACATGTATATTTTGCTTTATATTGTATAATTAGTTGGTGGTGTATGTATGTTTTGGCTTTGTTATTATCATTTTGTAGTTTGCATTTGCTTATGCAGTTTAGGTGGGTGTTTGGAAAAACCCATTTTGACTTATAAAGTCAACATAAACCAAAAAATTAGAGTAACCACACCGAATTGTTTTAGTCTTTAAAATATGTTTTGTTTGCATTTGTAGTTTTGGTTTTGCTGTTTAAATTGTTCATGTTGCAATTGGATGTGCAGTTTAGGGGCTGTTTGGAATAACACAATTTGACTTATAAAGTCAACAGATACAAATTGTAACCAAAATTCAATTCTTATAACAAAAGAAGTACACACATATGAGTTAAGTTACATTTAGACTGAAAGACAACATAACATTTCTTGCAGGTAATTCACTTGGTTAATTGACTAGTAGGTGATCCATTTGGTCTTTCAGTTGCAGGTGGTTCACGTGGTGTTTGTCTTGGGCGTTCTCCATTTGGTCTTTCAGTTGCATGTGCTTCACGTGGTGTTTGGCTTGGGCGTTCTCCACTTGCTATTTCAGCTGCAGGTGGTTCACTTTCTTCTTCATTACTGCCCAAGGAAGCACCAACTCTAGTAGATGTAGAAATATGTAGACCCATTACATATCCACCACTATCTCCTGTAGTTGTGTTTTCCCTTGTAACACCATCTCTACCAGTATAAGATGTGTTTCCCCTTCTGTCAAGGCACACTGGACAAACATACCACCTGAAATCTCTATAAGGTGGACGCCTTGCAAAAAAAGATCAATCCAGCCCTGTTTTCACTTTCAACCCAACAGTCAAGGCATACCATTTGACAACCATTTTCTGCATCCATGGTGATAATATGTTGATATGATAAAGAATTGATGACTTAAGATGTATTATATAAGTATATGGGAGTTGTGGTTGTTGAACAAGTAGATTGGAGTAAAGACAGCATAAATGCTTAAAATCGAGTCAACATACGCAGTTTAGGGGATGTTTGGAATAACCAATTCTGACTTATAAAGTCAACAAAAACAAATTTATTTCAAACATGATAGTGTCCAAGTTACAAATGGCTACAAGCCTACAACCTTCTAACAACAGATCAACATTTTTTATCCAACACATATGGATGTCTTGGATATAAATCCTCCACAACCACTCCATAGTAAGCTGCCTCAAACTCTACTTCTTCTAGCCAATTTTTCCTCTTCCTTTCCTCTTCAATTCTTTTGTACATTCTCTCCTCTTCTAAAAACTGCTGGAATGCTTCTTCATCCATCCTTGTCTGCTATTTATCTTCCTCCAACATTGTGTGTTCTTCTTATTGCTCATAAAGAGCTTCAAGAAACTCTTGTTCCATAGTCTGCCTTATATCGTCTTCATCCATCCACTGCAAAAGTAATAGATTTGCACATCAACTAGAATGTAAACATACAAGAACGATCGTTATGCAAATGATAATTAAATGAATACATGTTGCCTTCTGCCATCAGAATGCCTTTTTCTACCTCGCACCTTTGTTTTCTTTGTTGGTTTTGGTACTTGATCATTTTGACACCTAGACTTATTATGTCTAACAATTTGACAATTGGAGCATTTAATATGTTTACGAGCTCTAGATTTACCCATTTTGATGCAATTTCACTTAATTGAGGCTTTACGTTTATGAATTCAAATTTGGGGTAAAATGTGAGAATAAAGTGCTTCCTATAACTTTATGCAAATGTGAGGACAGGATAGGGGACTAAAACCTTAGTCCCCTATATTCTTACACTGTTTATGCAAGAACCATAGTTCTACCAACACCCAATACAATCAAAACAGATATAACAACAATCAAAGACGAATACAAAAATTAACAAAATTAACAAATTATAACACAAGAATATAACATATAGATTCATTAATTTCATATTAAACATTAAATATTCAGTGCATATTTTTCCAAAAAAAAGGAAAACATAACCACTTGATTTCCCTTCACATCACTTTGCCTTCCTAAGATCATCAAGGAAGTTGTTCCTGTCAAACACCTGAGAGTGTGTTTGACAGATCATCTTCCTTATCTCCAAGGCCTTCAAGGCATTTGCCTTTTGCTTCTTGCGAAGATCCACAAGAAACTTGTATTTCATCACCGAAGGTCGAAAGCCTTCGATCTTAGAGATATATTCTTGGGTTTCCTTCTTACCAAGAATCAAGTCAGACAAAGTCTGTTAGAGCCCATTAGCAATCTGGATGTCCTTATCGTTTTCTCTTTGATAAAAGAGAGAAATCAAGTCAAACATGTAGTTAGACTTGGAAACTTTGGCGAGTTCTTGAATATGTGGGAAGTTAGCCATTCGGAGATTGTTGTGATTTTGTGAGAATATGTATTTTTTGATTGTTGGTATGCAAATGGTATAGGTTATTAACCCATAAATAGCAAAAACAACGGGACCTTCCAATTTCAGGGACTAATTGTGAAGTTGGTAAAAAGACAAATAGTCAAGTTTCTGTAATAAAAATACGCGGGAATTTTAAGTGCAAAAAAGGGCTAACTGACCAAATTCAGGGACCAAGTGTGACATATGAAACTTATTACCCTGCAACTTGACATTTTACTTCCTTGATACGCTTATACACAATTAATGTGTTGCCAAACACCAAATAAAACTAATAAGATCCGAAAACATAAACACTCTCATAACCCGACCCAATTAAGACAACCCAATCCAAACCAAACCTGACATACATTCACACTCACGTACTGAAACACACATCAAGTCAAACCCATTTGTAAAAACACAAAGTAAAACCATGAAAGACACGAGCATATTCGTCTCAACTTTTAAGGATGTTCAGGAAGAAGAAGAAGGTGAGGTCTTGTTTAGAATCCACTGTAATGGGTTTTTTGATTATAGCCTACTCATGTATGAAGGAGGTTTATTAATGAATCTGTGTGCCTTTACCAGTGATAGAGATATATTTATTTCAAGCCTTGATAATGTATTATCAGATATTAATGAACAAAAATGGACGTTGTTTTTTCTGTGATCATAAAAAATCCCTAGAAAATAGTTTGCATTTGATTCATACTGATGATGATGTTCATACTTTGTTTGCACTGGCTGAAACACATGAGTCAGTTGATATCTTTGTTGCACACAAGCCCCAAAAGTTAGCATAATTTTACTTAAAAACCATAAGTTTTGAAGTTGTGGGTTGGGTAGAGCAAGATGCTAACCTTCGAATGGTTAATCCAACACCTTTTAGGACTAGACGTAAATGGCAGGGGATAGATAGGAAAAAATGCAAGGGAGTGGAACCAAAACACCAATAGTGAAAGTTGGTGTTGTAATCAAAGAGGAAGAAGGCGTTGTAGATTAAAAAAAAAATGAGAAAAATAAAGGAAAAGGAAAGCTACTAGGAAGAGGATGTTTTGCACACAAAAAAAGGAAAAAAGTTGTTCAACAATTTAAGCGAGGTTTTGATGGGAAGGGGAAGGATAAAATGGTTGAGTTTGCAGGTTTTGATGTTGAAAACTTGGCTGGTTTTGATGGGAAAGGGAAGGCTAAAAGGGTTGGTGGTGCTACTGCTGATGTTTCTTGCGGTGTTAAGACACCCTTTAGAAGCATAGAAAAGATTACAAACTGCGTCCTTGCACTTTTCGCCCAAAGACCATCCTAGGTGATGTTTCAATGATGAATATCATGTCATGTGTTTAATTCTTCTAAGCTGTAATAGTACAATACCTAACTTATATGTTTGTTATTTGCATACTTGTTTTTGCAGACAAGGTAGCAGTAGCATCATCACTTTAAGGTTCATGTTTTGTGTGTTCATCAATTTATGGATATCGACGACTAATGTGTAGATCATTTTGAAAGTTCAGCAGTTGAACGTTTTGAAGTGGAAATTGCATCATCTTTTATATTTTGTGAAATGTCAGTAGAACCATGTATCAGACAATGACTCCGTAGTTTCAGTTATTTTCCAGTTGCATCAAATATTGAACATATAGTTGACTGTTAAAAGTCAACTTGCTAAATAGTTGGTTATGTATAATATTTGTTTGTTTGTCCTATGGGTTAAATTATGTGAGATCATACATTTTTTAGCAGTTGACTTTTATAAAGTTATACTTAACATGTCAGGTGTAATAGTTTAATTAGCTCAAACAATCACCCCTTGTTGTGTTGGTGGAATTGTCTTGGGTTGGAATTAACTAAGGTGTGGTATAAATGTGTATGGACTATAATACCCTCGACTAACTAACATAAATCAGACGTTGACCTCTGTTAGGAATTAGAAATTCCCAGTATTAAAGAGTCGGTCACCTCAAGTATATGTAATCGTTAGAAAGCTCGTAGTCGTAGTTCTTTTAAGTTAAGTAGTTATTTAGTTAAGTAACACCGTGGAGGACGGACGGGTCTTTACCCATTGTATGCCTGATCCACAGCCCAAAGTGTGGCGATTTGTGTAAGACTATAAATACTCTCTACCTTCCAAGGTAGAGAGTTGGAGCTCATAATAATATCTTTCACTTTCTCTCACTAAGTTCCCTAAACCTCTAACTTTCTCTCTCTAGAATTCCATCTTATTCGCCACCTTGTGTTATGGTTTGATGTGTATGTGAAAAGTTATATCTTACAATTGGTATCAAGAGCCATGGTTAGATCATATCTTGCACATCTTTGGATTTATAGTGGTTTTTAGGTGGTTTTTGAGTTTGAAAAAGCTTAGTGGTTTTTGCATCATTTGGTTGATTTCTTGTGTTAAAGTTTGAATTTTGTTGGTACTTTTGTGTTTAGAATCATCATAAGTGTTTAGGTTTTCATTTGGTAAGCTTGAATCATCTTGGTTGGGTTGTTTTTGGATTGAAAAGTGATGTTTATATGGTTTTTCATGGTAGCGAGTTAGTTCACGGATAACCTTTCTTCATAGCGACTTGCTTCATTAAATTGTAGCGAGTTACAGTGTTAAATCTAGCGAGTTAGATCTAGCGAGTTAAAGTACAAGTAGTGGAATCTCCACTACGGGTAGCGACTTGTGGTAGTGACTTGGTCAGTAGCGAGTTGCTCTTTAGCGACTTGTGTTTCTAGCGACTTGTGTAGCGAATTGCTGCCAAAATTTGGTTAGCGACTTGGTCCGTAGCGAGTCACTACTTAGCGACTTGTTTTTCTGTTAGCGACTTGGGATTCTAGCGACTTGGCTGTCTAGCGAATTAATTGGTAGCGACTTAGTAGATTTGTTTCTAGCGACTTAGAGCTTTATCATCTAGCGACTTGAGTGATTGTTTACGGTTTTCTCTTGATTTAGTAAAATCCCGTGAAAGAATCTATTTCCCGGTTTAATCATTGAGTTATAAAATCCCGTATAATCTGATAACATGTCCACCAACGTCCCTACTGTCATCTCCACAGTTGCCGAGGATGTACAAGCAGCTGGATCAGATACTCGTCCACCCATGCTTGACAGAACTGACTACGATTCTTGGGCTCAACGAATCAGATTGTATTGCCTTGGAAAGGAAAATGGTGTCAATATTCTAAAATCCATTGATGAAGGACCATATCGAGTTGAAACGACTAGAGACATACTTGATACTAATGAAGATGGTACTCCTATTTACGGAATGGACAGACCTAAGATGTATGATGAGCTTGATGATAAGGAGAAAAAGATATTTGATGCAGATATCAGGGCTTCAAACATTGTTCTTCAAGGTCTTCCTAAAGACATCTACAAGCTGATCAATCATAACACTGAAGCAAAGGCAATTTGGGATAATGTTAAGATGCTTCTCTCAGGTTCAGAACTAACTATGGAAGACAGAGAATCCCAACTCTATGACGAATTTGAGCACTTCAAGATGAAACCCGATGAGAGTGTCTATGAGTACTATGTGAGATTTCATAAGTTAGTTAATGACATGAGGAACATCAGAATGATTATGCCTAACATTCAGTTGAATTCAAAATTTGTGAACAACATGAATCCCGAATGGCACAAGTTTGTTACCGCTGTGAAGCTTACTAAAGGATTGAAGAACACAAACTATGAGCAACTCTATGCCTTCCTCCTTCAGAATGAGAGACATGCCATGTTTGAAAAATTGATTCTCAATCAGTTCAAAACCAACCAGGGAGATACAAGGTCTACAAATGATTCAACTGCCTTCTTCACAAATGATGGGACTTCCAACAATGCTTCTCAAGTTGCACCCATGAATCATGATAATCACAAACCCATTTCTGATCCAAGGTTCAAGCAACCTGATGCAAATGCTGTCATGGAACATTTCATCACTCAACTAACACTCATGGTTAAAGAGAACAGGACACTTTCACCTCACACCAACAAACTCCACACCTGTAATGAGATCCGAACCGCCTCCAATCTTCACAACCATTCTTTGATAAGAGATGGGAAAATTATGGGGCAACCAGTTCAGGAAAGACAGTATGATCAGGGAAGAGGTGGAGCTGGGAGAGGTTATGTTGGAAACCAGAATCGAGGAAGGAATGGTAACCAAGGTCAAGCTAAGCCAATCAAATGCTATAACTGTGGTGGTGAGGGACACATTGCAAGGAACTGCACATCTCCAAAGCGTCCACAGAATGCTGATTACTTCAGAGATAAGATGTTACTGGCACAAGTTCAGGACAATGGTGCTGCGTTGGATGAAGAGGAACTGCTGTTTCTTGCTGAGGGTAATGCCAAGACCTATGATGCAGATGTGGATGAGCAGCCTATTCAGGAGATAGGTCACAATCATCAGAATGCCTTTCAAGTTGCTGACTGTGATGCATACGACTCTGATGTAGATGATGGACCTACTGCACACACAATCTTTATGGCTAGCATCTCTCCAATGGTTTCTCCCAAGATCTCTTCTTCACCACAAGCTGGCACATCCAAGGACAAACTCATCTCTGAGGTATTAAAACTATACGATGATGCTGATGTGCAACAGATGCATGACAAAGTACAACCAACTGAAACTTTTGAATCAAATATTGAAAATATGGGTAATATCAATATTGTCCCATACGATCAATACGTGAAACAAAGTGAAAGTGAAATTGTACCAAGTGATGCATCTTCTGCAGTCAACAATGACTATGTCTTTGATGAATACACTGCATGTGCTCCTAATGATTCTATAATTTCTGAACTAAATGCCTATAAGGAACGTGTTGCTATTTATGAACAACGGGCAAAATTTGAGTTGACCACTCGTGAGCAGGAAATGGATGTCCAAGTGAGTACAGTAATTAGAAAAAGTAAGTTTAGAGAAGAAGTATTGAAACAAGAATTAAATTCCTTGCAAGAAAAACTTTCTAAAACAGCTAAGCAAAAACAAGAACTTCAAGAAAATATGAAAATGCTTAAGCAAGAATTTAATGCAAAGGAATCAAAACTCTTGAGAGATTTTTCTAATCTGAAAACTTTGAAAAACAAACTTGAAAACAAGTTGTATTTACAAGGAAACACCATTCAGACTGCTCACATGATCACTAAGCATAGAGTTCTAAGCGATAAGCATAGCGTTCCCCTTGTAGAGGAACCAAATCCAGAGGTAATTAAAAGGGCTAGAAATGCTCATAAGGTAATTTATGATGGTAATGAAGTCCTTAAACCTAGGCAGAAACCTAGTTGCGTTGAGTGCACTGAGGAAGATAAGATATTAAACGAAATCACTAGGGAAAAGATGAATAAGAAGCAAAATGATCCCAAATGCAAAGAGAAAAACATAATCTTCTCTCCTCATGATTACAAGAAGGAAAACTGGATTTCCTTGAACAAGTTTAAGCCTCAGACTTTGTTGACTCCCGAACAAGTCTTCTGGAAAATGGATTTAGATAAGCAGAAAGCTGAAAATATTGTAGAAACAAACCCTCCCCTTCGGAAAATGCCTAGAGCAACTGTGTATCCTCCTAATACACCTATGCATCTTGTACCTAGAACAATTGCCACTAAAAGCAAGACGTTAATTAGCCAATACGTTATATTCCAACTATTTGTTGATTTTGAGAAAACTTGTAAGAAAAGGATCACTCCCACTGGTATAACTGAAGGTGAAAGAGGTTTTGAACAAATGAAAGAATGTTATTTAACTGAGGTCATGCCATTCTTTAAACTTCTAAAAGATCACTTTGAGAATCTTAAAAAAGGGGTAGAAGCTGATATTAAGGGTATGGAAAAGGAATTTGATGCAATGGTTGCTGAAGTTAGTGATTATGAGCGTGCACTAAAATATAATGAGATTGAGAGAAAAAACTTGCATACACTAAATGAGAATCTTATTACTGAATGTGTTGCGCAAGATGTGTTTTTCACTGCTTCAAATTGCTCTATTAATGCTTCCAAATTTCATGAACTATCTGTGGCCCTGAAAGTCTCCCATGATCGTGTCATTGAGCTTGAAAAAACTAATTCTAAACTAAATGAGAAAATTGAACTGGATGATCATGACAATTTGGTTAAACATTTTTCTAAACTAGAAGTTGAGTATTTTAATCTACAACTAAAATATCAACATCTCAAAGAAAATGTCAAAACTTCAAATATCAAGACATCTTCAGATGCTCCAGAGTTTGATGCAGTTTTTCAAATTAACAAACGAGATGAACAGATTCATGCTCAGTGTAACACGATCAGAAAATTGAAAGCCCAAATCTCTCAATTAAAGGGTCAAACGAACAATATGACAGGCTCCCAAATGCCTCCTCCTTTAGATTCTCAGAATTCTCAAACGTTTCATCTTCAAAATCTAGTAAATGCTTTACAAAAGGAAAACGAAAGTTTTCTAGAAGAAAATGAAAAGGTTAAACGTCATTTCAATGAGTTGTTTGAATCAATTAAAGTCACTCGTAACAAAAACAACCAACAAATAACTTCATTGCAAAAGGAAATTGAGAATCTGAAGAGTCAGGTAAAAGGGAAAATGCCAATGTTCAATGAGGAAAATGTTGTATCAAAGGGTCGCTCTAGTAATAAATATGCTTTATCTGTGACATATGTCCCCTCTCATCTAAGGAACAACAAACTTGCCATTCAAACATATTTCTCATCCCTTAAGGATTGCTTAGAATGCCTGCGTGAGATTGTTGAAGAGGATAAGCTAGAGAAACCTCATGATAATGCAATTGGACATGCATGCTCATATGCCAAACGATCTCAAGAAATCTTAGAATGTTTGATCACAATATGCCCAAAGACATTAGGCGAGAGAGTTAACCCTTTGATTCCATGCTCGATGCCTAAGGCCAAACATGACATGCACTCGATTCCCAATGGCTTGAATGTGAGAAGTAGTGTACCATTGAGTAGTTCAGATTCTAGATCTGTCAATGCTAGGAAAGTGAACTCAAGTGTGCCTTCTAGAAGTACTTGTCTCAGTACCTCTAGTGTTAAGAAAGTGAACCTTAGTGCACCTGCATGTAGTTCAGATCCCAGCACATCTAAACAGGTGATGCAAAGAGTAGTAAAACAAACTAATGTTCCCATTCCCTCTACAGGAGTAATCAGTGACATTAAAGGGAGCAGGTCAAAGTCTCAAGACAATACAAGGAATGATAGGACCTCTCAAGCTAAGAATGTGCACTGGAAGAAAGTAGAAGAACAATCTAGGAACCTTAAGTTTGAATCGAATAAAACGAATCGTGTTGATTCTAGTATTAGCCATAAGCGTACTGTAATTAATTCGAATTCTGATACTATTTGCAAAACTTGTACTGATGTGTGCTTGAATTCTGTTTCTAATCATGGTTGTGATGTCAACATTATGCCTAATGATGTTAATTGTCCAGTTAATATTGTTAATGCTAAAATTCATGCTAAAAAGGCTAAAAGGCAAAAGCGAAAGAAAGTTAGAAAACAATGGAAACCCACAGGAAGAACATTCAGCAGAATAGGTTTTTATTGGATACCTGTTGGTCATAAGACCAATCAGATAATGCCCACTAGAAAATGGATGCCTACTGGTAGAACTATTCCCTTAAGAAGTGGTCACACTGTAAATAGGGCTAATATAGACACTAGTATTGCATCTATTCACAATGATTCCATTACCTCACTGTCTGATATGAATGCTTCAATCTCTGATGTGGGTGGTCCAACTGTTGCTACTAACCAAATGGAACCCATTCTTGCATGGGGATCCCAATTATCCAGTTATCCATTCTTGTCTGTGTTCAACTGCAGATCGTTCAAATCGTTCTGTGGTACCTGGACTCAGGCTGTTCCAAGCATATGACTGGAGACCGGTCACGGTTCATGAACTTCGTGAGCAAATTCATCGGGACTGTTAGATTTGGTAATGATCATTTTGGTGCTATTATGGGTTATGGAGATTATGTTGTTGGTGATAGTGTCATCTCCAGAGTGTATTATGTGGAAGGTTTAGGTCATAATCTGTTCTCTGTTGGTCAATTCTGTGACTCTGATCTAGAAGTAGCCTTCAGAAAACATACCTGCTTTGTTAGAGATCTTAATGGTAAGGAACTGTTGAAAGGAACTCGTGGCTCAAACCTTTACACCATCTCTATCGATGACATGATGAGAGCCTCACCAATCTGCTTGTTATCTAAGGCTTCAAAAACAAAGTCATGGTTATGGCATCGTCGTCTCAATCACTTGAACTTCGGCACCATCAACGATCTTTCCAGAAAGGACTTAGTTGTAGGTTTACCTAGACTAAAGTATGAAAAGGATCATCTTTGTTCAGCATGTCAATTGGGAAAAAGCAAGAAGTATGCCCATAAACCCAAACCTACTAACTCTGTCACAGAAGTTCTTCATATGATTCATATGGATTTATGTGGACCAATGAGGGTGCAGAATATCTTTGGGAAGAAATATGTGTTAGTTGTGGTTGATGATTATTCTAGATTCACCTGGGTCAAGTTCTTAAGGACAAAGGATGAAACTCCTGATATCATCATCAAACTCATCAAACAGCTGCAGGTTAGACTAAACAAAACTGTCAGAATTATCAGAACAGACAATGGAACTGAGTTTGTCAACAAACAACTTAGTGAATTCTATGAAAGCGTTGGAATCAGCCAACAAAGAAGTGTTCCACGAACCCCTCAACAGAACGGTGTAGTTGAAAGACGAAATCGTACTCTTGTTGAAGCTGCTAGAACAATGCTGATCTACTCAAAGGTTCCAATGTTTCTCTGGGCTGAAGCAATTGCCACTGCATGCTACACACAAAATCGTTCCCTGATTCACACCATTCATGGAAAAACTCCATATGAACTTGTCCACAACAGAAAACCTAATCTATCTTTCCTTCGTGTGTTTGGTGCCTTGTGCTATCCAACTAATGAGGGTCAAGACTTGGGAAAACTTAGAGCTAAAGCTGACATTGGAGTATTTGTAGGATATGCACCAAACAAAAAGGGATACCGGATCTACAACAAAAGAACCCGAAATATCATGGAAACAATTCACGTTACGTTTGATGAGCTGACCGGTCAAATGGCTCCTGGACACTCCAGCTCAGGACCCGCACTTCAAAACAGTCCTATTGGTTCATCCCTTGTTCCAAACTCCTTTCAAGAAACACCATATGTACCCCCATCTGAAGATGATGTAAAGAAATTGTTTGATCCAATGTTTGATGAACTGTATGAGTCTACTTCTAATGAGGTGCTGATCCCTACAACAGAGGATGCTCATATTCCAGTAAATGATGTCAATCCCTCGGTTTCAATATCTTTAAGTCAAGAAGCACCCGCTGCTGATCCTTCAGTCTCATCAACAAATCATCATTCTTCAAATGTACATCATGGAAATGTTTCTGGCATCAATGATGAAGTTAATCCCTTTGCGACTTCTGAAGATGCTCCATTTGAAAACATATTTGCTACTCCTGAATCATCATCAGAACCATCTTCTTCAGGAGACATCGACTCAGCTACTTCAGTTCCTCAACAAATGCCACATGAACACCTCAGCAAATGGACTCACGATCATCCATTAGACAACATCATTGGAAATCCCTCTCGTCCTGTATCAACCCGGAAGCAACTCGCAACCGATGCCTTATGGTGCTTCTTCAACTCCGTACTATCTAAGATCGAACCAAAAGATGTTAAAACTGCTATGAATGAAAATAGCTGGTTCAATGCTATGCAAGATGAAATTCATGAGTTTGATCGTCTTGATGTATGGGAGTTAGTACCTGCTCCGGACCGTGCTATGATTATAGCTCTAAAATGGATCTTCAAAGTAAAACTTGATGAGCATGGTGATGTGTTGAAGAACAAGGCTCGATTAGTTGCTAAAGGATATCGTCAAGAGGAGGGTATAGACTTTGAAGAATCTTTTGCTCCAGTTGCTCGAATCGAGGCAATCAGAATCTTTTTGGCTAATGCTGCTAGTAAGAACATGGTGGTATATCAGATGGATGTAAAGACGGCATTTCTGAACGGAGATCTTAAGGAAGTTGTCTACGTCAGCCAACCTGAAGGATTCGTGAACCAAGAGCATCCTACTCACGTTTATCGTTTGAAGAAGGCTCTTTACGGTTTAAAGCAAGCTCCAAGGGCATGGTATGATACACTGTCAAAGTTTCTTCTATCAACCGGATTCATCAAAGGAGCAGTTGATCCTACATTGTTCACCAGGAAGTCAGGCAAACATTTGATTCATGTTCAAATTTATGTTGATGATATTATCTTTGCCTCGACTGACCCAATGGAATGTGATCGTTTTTCAAATGAAATGAGTTCAAAGTTTCAAATGTCAATGATGGGACAAATGTCATTTTTCTTGGGATTACAAATTTCTCAAAGTCCCGGAGGCATTTTCATAAATCAATCTAAATATGCAACAGAGATTTTAAAGAAATTTGGATTTGATTCAAGTGACCCTGTTGACACCCCCATGATTGACCGAACCAAACTAGATGAGGACCTCTCAGGGATCATGATTGACCAAACGAAATATAGGAGTATGATTGGATCCCTGATGTATCTCACTGCTAGTAGACCAGACATCTTGTTCTCTGTGTGCATGTGTGCGAGATACCAGGCTAAGCCTACTAAAAAGCACCTTGAAGCAGTTAAACGGGTCTTTCGGTATCTCCAAGGAACCATCAATATGGGACTATGGTACCTGAAGGACACCGGTATGTCACTAACGGCCTATGCAGATGCTGATCATGCAGGTTGTCAAGATACACGTCGAAGTACGTCTGGAGGTGCTCAGTTTTTGGGTGATAAGCTTGTGAGCTGGTCTTCAAAGAAGCAAATGAGTACTTCTATTTCCTCTACAGAGGCTGAATACATAGCCATGTCATCTTGTTGTGCTCAAATCTTATGGATGAGATCTCAATTATCTGACTATGGCTTTGAATTCAACAAAATCCCTCTGTACTGTGATAATAAAAGTGCTATTGCTCTCTCATGCAACAACGTTCAACACTCAAGAGCAAAGCATATCGACATTCGACATCATTTCATCAGGGAACAAGTGGAAAAAGGTGTGGTGGAACTATATTTTGTGAGGTCTGAATATCAGCTAGCGGACATCTTCACCAAAGCTCTTCCAAGAGAACGTTTTGAGTTTATTCTTCCACGTCTTGGTTTGAAAAGCCTTCAACCAGAAACTCTCAAACGCCTTCAGGAGGAAGACGAAGAGTAAAGGTCTTTCTTCATCTATCTCTTGTAAATATTTATTTGAAAAACAAAATACAAAATTATAAAACTTTCAAAATCCATAAAAATCTGAAAAATTCGAAAAATTCTTCAAAAAATATTGTCATGTTTTTTCTCGGTTCGATAATATCTACGGTCTTTATGCTGTCATTCAAAGAATGACACGGGACTTTAGATGTTGTTCGAATTCTTAAAAAAAAAAAAAAAAAAAAAAAAAAAAAAAAAATCGAAAAATCAAAAAATATTTTTGGGAGAAAGAGAAATGGTTTATTGTCATCTTCAGGCAATAACCCGGTTTTAAAGAAAGAACAGAGCCATGTTTTACCATGTTTTCAAATCCTATGCTCTGATTCTATAAACTCCTATCTGCTGAAAACTAAATGCTTTGAAAAATAACTCAATCTCTATTTTTGATAATCATCAGGACTTATTTGTCAAAATCTCTATCTCTCAATCAACAACCTACGTCATTGATTGAGGGGGAGAATGATTTCAATTAAATTAAAAAGTTATTTGGCATTAAATTGTTTTCAAAAGATATACATGCATGGTTTTATAAATGGAGTTTAAAGTCTTAAAATCCGATCCTTATCAGTTCAAACGCTTTCACAATCAAGTCACAATTCTCCCTAAAAGCTTTCAAAATCAATTTAAATCTATACGAGATCACAAATCTCAAATGATTTGATAATTGTAATCGGGGGAGAATGTGTGATTTAAATTAGACTTAAACTGATATTAAGGTAAATGGTTTCACATGAATGAACATGCTGTCCCTCCCACATGTGACAAACGATTTCAATTTTTCAATGCACATGTTGAGGGGGAGCACCTATCTTAAACCTATGATTTGAAACGTGATCATTTATCCCAATGTGCAGGTTCCCTCTAGTATGTGCAAAACTCTTTTCAAACCTCAAGGCACATATTGAGGGGGAGCAAAATTTATGGAAACCTCATCCTTCCCGGAAATGCTATATCTTCTTGATTTGTTGAGGGAAGTGATGTTGATATCTTTTAGAAAATGGTAATCAAAGAAGTTAATTCTTTCTCTTGCCTCCGTGTGCAAAACATTTTCAAATACTTGATGCACATGTTGAGGGGGAGTTCTCGTTCTAAAAATATCAAAAACAATTCAGGTACAAAATGCTTTGATTATATATCACAAGTATCTGAATTGAGTTTCAAATGGTTTTCAATTGGATCCAATGGCAGATGAACAATACCAAATTGACCGACCAACTTTACTTTATGTACGGTGATATAAGGATGATAAGGTTAGGTATTGGTTCCCAAGATCCGCCAGAACCGGAGGGATCTACCCAGGGACAATCCACTAGTTAGTGTAGAAGTCCTTAGGTATGATGATAAAAGGAGAAAAATGAGATATGGGAAGAGTGCGGTCTAAGACTGAGCTAGTACTGGAATAAACCCAACAAGGTTCTAGCTATGAAGTCTTGGTAAGCACTGAAGGGGTTGAAGAATTAAAAAGAATTGAATGAGAAAAGGGTGAAAACAAATAGCCCTCCACTTATTCAACCTTAGGGCAGAAACCGGGTTCAATTCATATGCTACTGATGGTAACATCGGTATTGAAGACAAGACGTCATGGACCCAGTGACGCACTGCACTTCAACTTTCCAAACCACTCAAGTTCCTCTTAAAAGGACTTGTTTCATTCTCACGGGGAACCGACATTATCTATCGACTTTCTCTTAAAGATGGTTGATATTGAAGAAGGAGACCCTCTCCCTAGTCTCCGTTATAGGATCCAAATATGCACAATTTGAGTCTAGAGCCACGAGATCATCAATAAATCTCATTAGGACACTTTCAATGAAGACTCTCTGTTTCACACAATGTGGAAAGAGAGATTATATCTTGAGTCCTACGCATTATCCTTGTGATATTGCCAGAACATCTGAGTGATGTGTTTACACATTCACAATGAAGATGGAAAGCCTTCTGGAGCCAACATCAAACAAGCTCCTGGTAGGTGGCATGTGAGATCTATCATATAGATCAAACATGTGACAACTGAACAGAAACAATGGGGCGATTCAATTTCTTGAATCAATCCTGGTTCAGGTTAGGGATTGACGGATACCTTTGAAAAACCAGTCTTTGTGCTTTAAAACTCTTTTCTTTAGCACATCGACTGTGTACTCATTTTTCAAACCAAAAGGTATTTTTATGATTGATAATTGATTTTCAATAAAACCTTCGTTGTATTGCAAAAACAATTTCTATTGAGCAATACACGATTGTTTTGCAAATCTCTTTTCTTCAATCAGTGGACTTAAAATTCGCTGGTTCACTCACTCCGTGTTGTCTTCTTTGAGATGTTCCGGTTTGAGAACAGCTAGAACAGCTGCGAAACCCTGTCAAGGAGATTCTTAGGAATCCTACCTGATCACAGGCAGTACTTGTACTGATCAACGGGGAACCGTGGGCCGTGTACCTCAATTCATCGAAAGTGATCAAAGACACTTTCGTGCGATTTGTTGCTAACTGTTGTATGCAGGTACGCCCGACGTTTGCAGCTGATCAGAATGAAGCGGTCAATCCATAGCCGCATGCTCACTTAACACATTCATCTCAAAAGAAATCATGATTAGTGCATCAATGACTCTGATATTTTCACACCAAGCTTCTGCTACGCTGCTGCCAATATCGTGATTCAACAAATGCTTCCGCTACTCTGATGAGAAGATATCATGATCCAGAATGTGAGCATGTCGGTCCCAAAGTCACAACACCACAATGGATGTCTCAGAGATTTGTGATAGCTGATGATCTCCAAAGATGGCTCAAACGTATCATCACGTGGATCAGTAAAAGACCTCCACTTGGAATAACCAAACATGCATTGTGAAGAATCAATGACTACGAGCCTAGGAGCAAAGGACTACATCAAGAATGCAAGATCAATTGTTAAATGTTATATTTAGTTGTATTCTATGTAATTTTGGTACATTATTGAGGTGACCTCCCTTAGGGGGAGATTGTTAGGAATTAGAAATTCCCAGTATTAAAGAGTCGGTCACCTCAAGTATATGTAATCGTTAGAAAGCTCGTAGTCGTAGTTCTTTTAAGTTAAGTAGTTATTTAGTTAAGTAACACCGTGGAGGACGGACGGGTCTTTACCCATTGTATGCCTGATCCACAGCCCAAAGTGTGGCGATTTGTGTAAGACTATAAATACTCTCTACCTTCCAAGGTAGAGAGTTGGAGCTCATAATAATATCTTTCACTTTCTCTCACTAAGTTCCCTAAACCTCTAACTTTCTCTCTCTAGAATTCCATCTTATTCGCCACCTTGTGTTATGGTTTGATGTGTATGTGAAAAGTTATATCTTACAACCTCGGAGTTAATGGTCAAGGGACGAGTTTAGCCTATAAAAAACTTGTTTTGGACTCCCGGTGATGAAAAAGGGAGCTTTTGTCCCAGCGTGATGCGTAAGTACAAGATTAAGGACCAACCGTGTATTTTACTCTAAAAATAAATATATGGTTATCTATATACTTATCTATTATATTATATATAATAAAATAAGCTTTTGTACAAGCCTACTAAGCACCCTGCATTAAAAATTGGTTTAATGCCCTACCTTATTTAGCTTCTAAGTACAATTACTTTATGCAAGACGTTTTTAAAATGAATGTATTGAAACTCCTAATTATGTATTTAATGTGTTCAACAAAATAAGTCAACACTGTATTTTTTTTAACTAAAGTCAGCACGGTATTGAAACTGATTTCATTGTATACTTCTCTCTCTCTCTCTACACGCTCCTCCCTTTCAAAACATCACTTCCATAAATCAGAAAAACCTCCGTATATCAAAACAATTCCGTCTTAAATCATTCCACGGTTCATAGAAAAGAAAACGAAATCCTTCTCAAATCATTCCACGAATTGATTTTTTGGGTTCATCAAATTAAACAAGGTAAAGAGTTTGATTTTTTTTTATCAATTTTTGTGTCGGATTTTAGTTGATTCAACATCTTCAGTCTTCTTTTTAAGGTTTAGATTTAAATCACATAATACAACATTTGTGATTGAATTATAATACGTTTTTTTATTTGTTTGTAGCAGGTTTTATATGTAAGTTTCTATTAGTTATTTCAATTTCATTTTGTGCCGATTAATTTTGATATGTGTGATTCGATTGTTCTCATATTGTTTTCAATTTGATATGCAAGTGTAATTTTATATATTTGATGTCAGTCAAAGAGAACAGTTGAAAGATCCGAAACATGTTTTCCAGGATTTAATGGTTAGTTTGTCTTTTTCTTATATAGTGAATCGGTTTAAAAAATTTGGGCTTTTTTTATATCTAATGTGTTTTAATTCAACTTTTAAAGAGAGGTACATAATTTCGTTTTTTATATCTAATTGTGTTTCATTGCTGCTATTTCATTAATGTTGCTTCCATTTTTAAGAATAAAATATATTTATGGCGAACAATTCAAAAACTAAAAAGTGGAACATCAAAGGGGGAAACCACTGGGAAACCAATATTTTGGCCGACAACGATTATATAAGATATTGAAGTAGGAAAAAATGAATGTGGAAATGGAAAACATGTACGAGATAGTTATCAACATCAATCACCCTTTTTATTACATAACACATAACCGATGGTTGGTGATGCTCTTCATCTCTGCAGGTATTAAAAAAGGAGGGTCAGTGAGGTCATGCGAAATGTGCGTCGGTAATCATTATGCGAATGTCATTCTTTCTGGTAATTTTTTTTCACCCACATTAATTTTTCGACTTCTATAAGATATTGTTGTGTGTTCTATTTATTATATTTATTATTTGTATTTGTATATTGCCGCGGTCTGCATATTTTTAGCGATATTGGTATTCAAGGTTGGTATTGGCAGTGGGATTTTTTTTCCCTCGGATATTTAATAAGTAGTTATATTCGTGTATTTTGAACTACTTTTTTGTAGGCCCTTTTTGACATTGAAATTTGAGGAAACAGTGCATTCGAGAAGATGTGTTGTTACATGCTGTTGAGAACATATCAGCCTTCAATGTAATAATGAAATTTTACATGCAGGTCGTCTGTGTGATACAAACGATGTCATTTTTTTAAAAATGACTACAAAGGTTAATGTAAATTGTGATGGCTCAACCTTGGTTGATTAACGTTAAAGGTAAAAAAAGAGTCTAATATTCTGTTTATGATTACCGTATATCTATTCACTATTATCGCTAACGTCTAAATTTTCGGGTTACAGTTACTCTTTGTGCATGTGATAATAGGCACGTATTACTACACATGTTGATTATAATTATTTAGAGATATATGAAGGAAATACAATGACAAATATGCATTTTTTTGGATAAAATTCACAATGACTGGTTAAAGTTCATTGTATCAGAAGGTATGATTATTTTTATTTCAACTTTCCATGCCTTATTTCTATTTGTTGTTGTAATTATTTTAAAGTTTATATCGGAAATATGTAAAATGAGCTGAAATCTTTTCGCTTCGTTTGCTGTTTTTTTTCACAAAGTTTATAGCAGGTGCTCCCTCTGATTGTACTGTTACCAGAGGTAAAAGTTCTGTTGAACTGCATTTCTACAAAAAGCATTGTATTCTTATAAACATAGTTCGAGCCTGTTTCAATGCTAACACATAAATCTGCAGCTATTTAATATCTGATATGTTGGGTACAATCCACCACATGCCTAAAATTTTATTGCTCATTTGCAGGAACTTACCATGTAAAAACTATATGATAGCACTTTGAGCGTTTGAAAAAGAGTGGTATGAAAGGTGCTCCATTTTTACTTTACTGTTTTGCTAATTTTTCCTAATGAGTTGTATCAAGATCATGTCAGCCCTCCAGCCAATGCCGATGCTGATTTGACGTATCTAGAATACATAAAAATAACGTCTCGGTAAGTCTTTTGATCTTCTCTGTTTAGCATACTGTATTTCAATTTAGCACTAAGCCTTTTATTTTTTAATAGGGATGAAGAATGGGGCGACGAGTACACTTTGCAAGTAGCTAATGACTTCGTACGCAACCTGACTGCCTTTTAGAATATCTGTTCAAGCTGAAAATTCACACTTTTGTTTGATTTTTATGCATATGTTTAACTGATAAAACTTGACTAATTACATGCCACCTGCGTCTAACTTGTGTTTTATGTTTATATTCAGTTCTAAGTCATAATTGTTGTGCTAACATCAGATGAGCAAGTTGCTGTAAATGATTATTTCCCCCATGGGGTGGATGATCATAAACAAGGTATCCTTTCATATCTTTAGGGTTTGAATCTTACACAAACTTATTGGCTTCTTCTTTCTTTCATTTACATTTTTTTAGATGCAGCTTTTCATCCTGTTCTATTTGCTTATAATAGTACAATTTTTCGGTCAGGAATTCTCGATGGCGTTAGCAGAGCAAAAGCAATATACGGAGACCTCAATATCATGGTGACAGGGCATTCAAAGGGTTGGTTATTGTTTTACAGCTCATATATGGATCAAAGAACGTTTAGGTTACAAACATATTGCTGATATATCGGGTAGAGTAACCAGCCTTCATACTAATAATTGGTGGCAAACATAGTGGAAACAATTTGGCTATAAAAGTAAGCTCAATGCTACTTTACTCTCCTCGTCTTCTTTTTTTTTTTCTTTTTTTTTTTTTTTTACTTATAGAGGTATCTTCTTAATGGAATGGAACTTTTGCAACAACGTTTGTTTTAGATAACACTATTACGTGTCATAGAGTCTTAAAAAATAAAAAGAGTGATTTTTATAGTACAAACACGACAATATGAACTTCAACATATGTAACTTGCTTGGTTCAAGACCATGCAATCAGGTAAGTTTTAATCATTTTGGTATTGTCTTGGTCTCTTGGAATGGGTTTGTTCAGTGGGTTGGTTTGGTGTTTGGGTTTAAGCGGTGTGTTCAAGGAACGTCTTCAAGGTGGTGGGTTCAATAAGTGGGCTCAGTTTATTGGTTCAGGGGTCAACTGATGCGTTTAGCAGATGGGTTTAGTGGGGTGACTGTGCTTATTAGCCGACTCACTGGGTATTGTCTTGGTCTCTTGGAATGGGTTTGTTCAGTGGGTTAGATCGGTGTTTGGGTTTAAGCGGTGTGTTCAAGGAACGTCTTCAGGGTGGTGGGTACAATAAGCGGGCTCAGTTTATTGGTTCAGTGTGACGATTCAACTGATGCGTTTAGCAGATGGGTTTAGTGGGGTGATAGTGCTTATTCATTTTGTTGGTCAAACCAAGATGTCATTCATTTTGACCCGTTACTCATTTTGACCCGTTACCCATTTTGACATGGTTTTAATGAAACAAGTGCAAGTTTGAAAAAGTTCAGAGTTGGAGGTCTTGGTATCAATCTTGCTACTGCAGATATTGTCATTCTTTATGACAGTGACTGGTGAGATAGTAGAACATTTTCTTTTTTTATTCCAGTGTCTATATCAGTTGAAAATGATGTTAACTCCGTGTAAATATTACTATGCAGGAATCCACAAGTGGATCTACAAGCTCAGGATCGTGCTCATAGAATCGGGCAGAAGAAAGAAGTTCAAGTGTTTCATTTCTGCACTGAGGTTCTTATCATTTAATTGCTGCTTCAACATTGGAAGCATCTTAAATATTAAATGAATTATATGGTAACATTTTATTTTCTAATCGTTTGTAACAGTACACAATAGAGGAGAAGGTCATTGAAAGAGCTTATAAAAAGCTGAGCAAAAGAGTAATACTTTATTCATTTTATAGCACTTTAGTTTAGTTGCTTTAGATTTATATGGCTATCTTATATTCATTTTCATTTTGTTTTATATGTTTTGCAGCTGTAAACAAGGATGAATTGCTACAAATGGCCAGGTTTGGTGCCGAAATGGTGTTCAGTTCCAAGGATAGTACAATCATAGCTGAAGACATCGATAGAATCATTGCTAGAGGAAGAGAGGCGACTGCTGAACTTGATGCCAAGATGAAAAGTTCACAGAAGATGCAATTAAGTTTAAAATGGACGATAGTATGTAGATATGCTTTTGAACAATTGCTCTTGGTTGCTGGTGTTGTGTGAGAGAGGTTAGCAATCCCAAACACACCTAAATCTGTTATTTGTTTGTTTCCCTGTTATTATTAAAATATTATATAGTATAGATAAATTCAAACTCTTCATAAGACTATTATTGGATCCCCTATTCATTAATATATTTCAGTCAATTAACTAGGTGTGTTGAAATGGAGACAGTGCGGAGAAGTAAACCAGGTATGAAGGTGTATACCTCAACATTCAAGCAGATAGTTTGGGAAATTGATCTTTAACTACCGTTTTGTTTAATTTATGTTTGGGAAAATGTTATTTATGTTGATTTTTGGTTTGTTGTGTGGTAGGGTATTTATATTGATTTAATACCTTTCGGTTGGGTTTTCATAATTGTTATTAGTTTAGTAAGTTCATAATTGTAACAATATTATAGTATGCATGTGTTCACACGCGTTAAGTAGATCATGTACATGGCCAATGACCCGTGTATTCACAAATGTTTAATGGATTATGAGTGTATGTCTATTTTTCATACAGTTCTACCATTTACTCAAATTTGGGTTAAAATGCTTATTTTATTTTGTCAACAATTTTTATATAGTTCTACCATTTACGAGTATAACGAGGAGCAGGAGCCCGCCGCGTTTCGTGGGAGTGTTTGCCATGTTTTTGGATTGTCGTATCTGCACCTGCAAACAATTCTATGCGACTTCGTATGCCAAAGTGCACATTATCTCCATGCAAATCACCATGCACATTCAACAATGATTCATCTATACCTACCAAAATAATAGAACATCAAATGCTAAGATCGCGTAAATCAATCTCCACACGATATACACAACAATTTTTTTATTAATATTAGCGTGAGTCCTTTTAGACCAATATAAAAGGAACCTATGAATAACTTCTTTATTAGTATAATGTGCAACAAAACCACTAACATTCAACATAAGTCAATCACCTGGAAATATTTGGTCATCGTAGAAAAGACGTCTATAATGAGAACTTGCCACGTTACGAATTCCATAACGATGATTATGGTGACCAATCCAATAGTAGAGGTCACGACAGAAGCAAATGAAAAGGGTATTTGGAGGTCCAGTACTCTGAAATCCATAGAAGCCTGCAAGAGTAATAATATATATAAGCATGCCTTTGTATTTTTTGGGTCCTTATGGATAAGACGAACAATGGATTACATTGCAAACACTATCTTCACTTTCAAGTTGCACGTTTAATGTTTACAAAAAAGGGTGCAATTCAAAATTTGATATTCAAAGGCAAGTGAAAGTGTGTAACAGTAAAATAGGAATACATATCTCACCAAAGTACCTTGATCCTCTAAAACCCCATGAATCCACGGGTCTTTAAGCTATATACAATATACATATAACATGTTTTATATCATATTTTAAATTTAAATTATAATTAATCACAACCAACTTTTACTTACATTTTCTATGGATTATTAGGTGTTCACGGAATAGACATTTGCTATTAACTTAATTAGCGCTCACATACGTTATTGGCTATTCAAGACCATCAAATTTGGAGACGAGAATACATGGACATTCACTTATCATCTCATTATTTCTCTCATATATTAATGGAATATGTTTACGTTCGTTGTTTTCTTATTTTATTCACACATATAATTTCTTACAATTTACTTAATCCGTTTTCTCTCATATATTAATGGAATATGTTTACGTTTGTTGTTTTCTTATTTTATTCACACATATAATTTCTTACAAAGTCACATGCTTATGACAATAACTACAAATCCAATGATGCAACCTTTGTTGCTCCAAAACCTGAGCCCAAAACAAACAGTCAACATGATGTTCGTGCTGAACAACAAAATTCGACGAAGCATTAAGGTTTCTTCAATCAGTCTTTGAAGACGGTGATTCTTCTACGAATCAGAAAGGTATATAATATAATTTTTTTACTAAACATAAATAAATATGTGTTTTGATACTAACTATATATTTCTCCTGTGTGTTTTTTATGTCATAGATGATCTTGATGTTGACATTCTACTTGACTGGCTTAAACTCAATGTAGGTGATCATGATGAGTGTCAAAAGGTTTTGAATGGTGTGAAGTCGAAGCTTCTAAGTATTTATGTGTTTTGTTAATTTTTCTTACACAATTTTTGTATTTTATCATGTTTATTTTATTTAATATATTTGCATTAGATCATTTTTGCAAGACATTGACTTATATATATATATATATATATATATATATATATATATATATATATATATATATATATATATATATATATATATATATATATATATATATATATATATATATATATATATATATATTTTGTTACTCACTTTTATAGTATAGATTTTACCTGTACAACCGTATTTAACATATTGCTTATAATCATGGACCATATGTGTAAATATTTTACCCAAAAAAAAGCTCAAAACCCTAATTCGTATAACAATCATCTACACCTAATAAGTACATATATACTCATCATCTATGTTGTCGTATCAAGAGTAAAAAGCAAGCGGGGTTTGAAGGTTGTCGTTTGTGATCAGGATGGTAATCTCTCCAAAATCATAACAAATGTCGTGTATAAAGAAGTACTTGAAATCACACATCATTTTATGTTCGAATCAATCTATTTTAGATTGGCAACGCGATGGTTGTAAATCGATTGTGACTCACACATATTTTAAATTTAACAAATTTACGTTATTACTTTTATTATCATCTCATTTATCTATTTCTTTAAAAAATAACCCGGTGTCAACGGGTCCCTAAGCTAGTACTACATATAAAGGGTGTATGGTAAAATTGGAATTGTTGAATTGTTGAATGTTGAAAATTAGTCAAATGTGAGACAAATATATAGTGTAATTAATACTCTTATTAAAACAACTCATTACTTTAAAGTACAATGATTTATTCATATTATACAACCAACTAAAAGAATATCTACCAAATTATATAAAAACAATTAAAACACCATTTATTAAAAAGTACGATAAAAACAAGGTACAACATAATCCAGAATATAAAATAATTAAACACACTAATTAATGTTATTTTTAAAACACCCTAAAATGAAAAGTACATGTTATTATACACATTATTCAAATTAATAAAACACACAAAGTTTCATACAAGCTAACAAGTTGACGGTACATATAGTTTTGAAAACCAGGCCGGACCGAACCAACGGGTTCAACCGGGAACCGGTGTCTCCACCGGTTCGGGTAATCAATAAAAGCCATCTGAAAACGAACCAGAGAGAACCCGTTGAAAAATATAAAAAATGGTAAATCAGACCTCATCGAGGTTTATTTCTCCAGTTAATTATCACAGGGTACCCGCGTATACTATATATAAAGGAAAAAGTGAAAAGTAAAAAGTAAAAAGTTGAAACTAAAAATAGAAATGTTGAAAACATATATTTCAAAAGGAAACTATTAATACACATCGAAAACCGGGTTGACCTGGTACGCTTCAAACCCGGCAAGTTGACCCGGTTTAATTTGACTTGTGCTCGACCCAACCCGTCAGGTTGACCCAGTTTAAATTGACCCGTTTTTTTACCGGAACGGTTCAACCAGTTGAACCACCTGGGTCGAACCGGGTTTCAAAACATTATGTTTAATCCCAAAATCTTCAAACTTTTATTATTTTTCGTTTACAACGCATAAACTTTTTTTTTATCATTAAACGATCTGTCGCTATAAAATTTCGTTGCTATGCACGGGTGCTCGTCTAGTTAGCATAAAAAGGCATCATACTTGCTATTTTTTGTCATTGTATGTTGCGTACTTTTGTTTCTCATCTTGACACCAACCCTTTGAATTCGTGCTATTGTGTGTACTTTGCGACTATTTCAGCCATGAGAATGACCATTTTACCCTTCAAATTTTGAAAAAAGTAAGGGAAAAATGGTCACAAAGTACACACAATAGCACGATTTTAAAAGGTTGGTGTCAAGTTGAGAAAAAAATACGCAACATACAATGACAAAAAGTGACAAGTATGATGCCTTTTTATGCCACAAAATAGTTGAAAAAGGTTGAGGTGCTAAGTCTAATAGAGGCATTGAGCATACCCGTTAGATAAATTCTACTATTCAAACTGCTAGTCATGTGCAAATGACCTAACAAACTGTATTAGAATCAACAATTCCATATTATTTTACTGCAATATGCCAACGCTTGTACGTAAAACCCAAAGAAGGTCACGGTCACAACGAAATAATTTAAAGTCAAACCAGGACTCCAGTGTTGTGGTTAAGCTCATGCGGCAAGAACAAATACTACTAAAAGTTATACTATGACATCTTCATCCATACTCGTCCTACCGAGTGTAATGAAATAGGCAATCCAAAAGTAACTATTTAGTGGTTAGATTTGATGGAGTAAGCTTTGCCCGTCCCCGAGCAAATTCATTAAAACCTTAAGCTAAGTAACAACTTGAATTTAACTTAATTTCGCATCTCATTAAACAAGAACTGTCATAAAACTAAGTTAAGAGTTGTTACAAAGATCAACGTATTTGAAACATTAACTCAATTTTGGGTCTGCTCAAAACAAATAAATAGGTACCTGCAGTTTAGATTGGTGAGATAGCGAAGGAGGTCAGAGGGAGAAGTGTTGTTTACGAGGTTACGTAGATAAGCTTTGATGAAGATTTTCAAATGGTGAAGCAACGAAGTAATCTTAGTTCATGAGTATGTAAGGAAATTCGCCAAGCTATAACGTTTTGTAGACATTAAGTATCTATCGAGGAAAGAAGGATCAATCACTTTCTATCTACTCTTCATCAAAATCCAAAATAAGCACCAAGATGTTTTGTACAAGCATTAGAGGTATAATGTTTCCGGTAAGAATGAAGACAAGTCGCTTGGAATTAGACTCGATGAATACAAAATAGAAGAGGTGTGAGTAGCGGATCCAAGAGTCAAAAGATTCGTTACACGTTAGATAGGAAGGGGAATATCAATTCCTACCTTACTTGCACGAAATGTAATATGAATAGAGTAGGATGATGTTGATCTGGCACAAATACTTGTTACCAGTGTAGGAGACCAAGTCACTATGCTTGAGATTGCACCGCATAGTTAACTTGTGGAAGTTATGGTTCTTGCGGTCAACATATTCTTCAAAAGAAGTGGACAATAATATGGGTCGTTATCGGAAAGATCAAAATGACAAGAAAAATGAAGAACCTAAGGTAAAAGGATGGGCTTTTAAGATGACTGATGAGGAAGTAAGGGTAGTACCAGATGTAGTATTAGGTACATTTCTCGTCAATAACATACTTGCCCATATTTGATGTTTGGTGCCAAAAAAGATATTTTATGTCTTCTGCTGTGTACCATTGTATGAATCATAAATTTAAGAAATTAGACAGAGCGTTAGTTGTAGATTGGTAAATAGAGAACATTTTGTTGCTAAGAAGTTATTGTTGGTTTTCCTATTAGTATGGGTGGAAAACCTATTCAGCTAGGTGGATTTGTTGTGGTAAATGGGAATGGAATTGTTGGCCAATTATTGAGGTAAGAATCATCCGTGATAGGAAGATTATTAAAGATACATCTTCGTATAAAGGAACGATCACCATCTACGAAGGAGTCGTGATTTAGGAATAACATACACTATGAAGGTTATCCAAAGCGGGAAAGAAAGTTGTTTAGCTTATACACTATATCGTATGTAGTAACTATAAACACCCGAAAAATCATCATGTCATTTCAAATGTAACATCGAATTAATGCCATCTTTGGTCCTACATTTTTTTTATTATGAACATCAATTTCATAAACCATCTCGCAAATGTATAAGTGAACCATATTCCAGAAATGACAAACGCGTCTTGAATCACTTTGACCCGATCAAATTTACCACTTCTCACATAATATTAATTTATTTAATTAATTTATTAAATACAAGTTTTTATTAAATTATTTCTCCTATTGGGTTTGTATACCAACCGGACCCTTATTTCATTTTCTTGTTGGGCTCGTTTGACCCACACAAACGCACCCTATAAATTGATGGACTTGGCCCATTGCACTAAACCCAAATGCACCCTAATGGTCTTGGACTCAAGTTTTGGCCCATTTCACTTATGCAAAATTATTGTTGTGTCTTGTTTTGTTCCTGCTCGCTCAACACACAAACGTAACACACCCTTTTTATTTTAGAAACTCACTCAAACACACATAACACTCTCAACTTTCACTTTAACTATCCCATATTTTTTTCTTTGCATGAGACATCAACCAAGGGGACAAACATACCTCCTAAGCCATCCTATTTAATTTAATAATGCACTAAGCCCTCCCTTTGGCCCATTGACTTTGTTAACCAAGAAGTATTGTGTCACACTTGATAATACATAACCAAACGTGCCCCCTAAACCAGCCGACTCTATGTGCATGCTTGATACATTCAAATCCTTTTCTTCTTTTCTTTTGAATCTCATACGCATGGAAATAAAAAAATGCAAAGACCATGCATTGTGTTGGCTATATAAGGCTTAAGCACTTAGCCCTCTCTCCTCACAAACATTCACTCTCACAAACAAACTCTCAACTCACTCAAAACACTCATCTCACTCTCGTTCCAATGTCGAAGTTACAAAGGGGGGGGGGGGGAAGGAGGAAATTTTGGGTTTTAAAACAAAAGTGAAGGGTATACGATTTGGGTTAAGCTTAGGACGCGTTTTGGAAAGGGTTTGGAAAAGGATAATAGTTCTTTGGTCTCGTTCATTTATCTACTCACGATCCCATCACCACTCTTGAGGTGTTGTAAGTTGTCCCTTCCCTTCTGAGTTGATCTATGCACGTCTTGTTTGTAGTTTCAATCTATATTGCAAGTTAGAAGTTATTTGGACCTTTTAAGCGAGCGACCACATAAATGTATATAGAATAAATTGTTGCTTGTTACCTAGTGTCATTGAAACTTGTGTGGTTAAAAAGGAAAACACATTTTAAGGCAACTAATGTTAACTAAACATGTCACATGAAATACTATAACTACTTATATCCTATAAACCTTCTCGCTACACATTCTTAACTCAAAACGCATTCAAATGGGCTAACGAGCCCAAACAATCTTGAAGTAAACCAAATCCAACGAGGCCCATAGGAATAAGCTGGGCAATAAGCTACTGATAAGCAGTATAAAAAAATATCTAATCCTAAATTTATATGGCAAATACACCAAAAACTTTCTATTTTAATAGAAACAACATATTATTGTTATTGTTGTAATTTAATAATTTATAATGTTTTTCTTTAGTAAACAATCAAATAAGTAGATCAAACTATGACAAACCCAAATAGTATAATTGTCAGGATTCATCTTATTAGTGTTATTATCATAGGTCTTGTAATAATGTAATAAGTCTTAATCATTTATTTAGAGTAATAACAATGTAATAAGGAGCGAGGTAGGCAAGCCATAGTGAAACGAGGTAGAAGAGTCCGACCCATTAGGCCCAGACTTCACCTCGCTTGTCTAGTCTACCTCGCTGACCAAGTAGTATAAATACCCCTTACTTTATGGTAAGGGGTGGGGTTGGAAAGGGTTGTGTAGGTGTTCTTTCGCATAGTAATAATACTTTATCTCACTTCTCTTCCTTCTACCTCTCCCCTCTCTGTCGCTCTTTCTTAAACTCTATATTGTTAACATTGTCTGATGATAATGATTAAAGAGAAACCTACAATTGGTATCAGAGCACTATAGTGATAATTAGATGTGCTTTTGTTTTCCAAATTTCAAGTTTTTAAAGCATATGATCCAACAACGAAGTAGCAATTATGTCACAATGTTTTGGTGGTTGTTTTCTTGTTACATATAATCGTTATTGATCATTTATGACTTGGTTTACTCTACTTATGTATCTTCAAAACTGAAAATCATCAAAATCCAACGTTTGGTGTATTTTCTATGTCGTTACTACCTCGCTGCTAGTATTTTAAAATTATGATCTTTTTTATTTTACGGTTATTTCATTAAAAGTTTACATTTTTCAAGTTTACCTAGTAATTTAACAGTAATCTACACAGGTGGAATCATTTTAAACCTACAAATTTGTTGTTTTTTAAATCGTTTTTTAGTTATTTTGGTCAAACGTATTTTAGCGAAGTAGTGAAAAAGTACAATCCAACTCAATAGGTTCACCAGCTCAGTAGGAAAACCAGTTTAGTAGAAAAAGTCAAAAAGTCAAAACCCTAATTCATCTCAGTAAGATTTAAGCTACCTCGCTGCTTCTACCTTGATGTTACTACCTCGCTGTTACTACCTCTCTACTACTACCTCGTTGCTAAAACTTGAACCTTTCACGGAGATTTGTTTCATTACTTTGAAACATACGAACACACATCTTTATCATTTACAAGATCCATAAAATCAGTTACCTCACACAAATCAAAATGTCTCAATCACTCAATCAAATTCAACAAATCACCAGTGGACAACAAGCCATCATTGATGTTGGTTTCGATAATCGTTATCCTATGCTCGAGAAAGGAGGTTATGTTTCATGGACTAGTCGCTTCATGAGGTATATTGAACAGAAGAAGGATGGAGGAAAATGGATGAAGAAAGTCGTTATTGATGGACCGTTTGTTATGCCTTCGATAACCATACCTGCTAATAATGAAAGCACTCCTCCTATACCAGAAGTTACTCGACTTAGGACTTGGGATGAACTATCTGCTAATGAGAAAATTCATTATGAAGAGGATGGAAATGCTATGCAAGAAATTCTCTTGAGAATACTGATTCATTGAAATCAATAGTATATTTATATTTCCAAGAAATACAAGAGAAATATGTATTTCCGGATCGTTTCCCAATGAAGGTTGAATGGAATTCGTATTTCGAGTCGCGGTTTTGTGAATTTGAATAGTGAATAAGGTAATAATTTTGATTTTTACACTAAAATTGATGAACATAAGCTAAAAACAACTTAATAAGCAACTAAAACAATAATATGAAGCAATTATAAGCTAAAAGGCAAAGAAAACCTAAAACGAGCAAAACACGGGCTAATCTCGAGCTTAAAAAGTGAAACTAAGAAATTTTAACCCTAGAAACGCAAAACTATTTTTCCTACGTCCTAAATAATAAAAGAAAATTTTAGAAAAAAGCCGGATATTTTTTGACTTTTCTTTTAATTATTATGAATTAAAAAATAAATTAATAAAATCTAGTTATAAAAAATACTAAACATTTGTGAAAAATTACCAAAAATTTATTGAAAGTACTATTTAGAAAGCCGATTCTAGGAAAAATAAAAATGAATTTCCAACTCATCCCAATAAGCTGAGATAAGCAGTTTTATTACTGAAAGCTTAAAACAACAAGATCCCTTATATAATTAATAATGCACTAGGGACAATGTAAGTCTCTAGGGCGTAGATGGTAAGGTGTTGGTGTGTTGTGTATGCTTAACAAAAGGGAGGTCCATGTTTCGAGGCTTGCCTCACCGTGAAACACCATTTTTATTTTATTTTTTTCAAATTCCTGTTTTACTAAATGTTAAAATAAGCTAAGTAAAGCAATTTTAATGAAAAATATTTTTATATCTTTTAGGATTAAGCTAGAAAAGAGCAGATTTAAAGCTGAAAAACTTATATTAGTTAAAAGCTAATATAACTTAGCTGATTATGAACTCTAAGAAGCTATAGGCAATCCTAAGGATTAAATAAGCTACAAAGCACTAAAGGAACTCTAATAAGCTAATAAAGATAGAAAAAAGAACAAATAAAAGGCTAAGAATAGGCAGATTAAGAGTAAATTGTAAACAAGGAAAAACTAAGCACAAGCTTCTCAAAAGCTTATGCTACCCTAATAAGCTAATCAAGACCTGAAGGCAACCCTAAAAAGCTAAACCTAGCCTAAATAAGCAATCCTAAATAGGTAAAAAGCCAAAAAGCAAAAGTTAAGCTGAATGCTTAACTGATTCACAAACAACCTACTCAGGCTACTTAAAGCTATTCAAAAAGCTATTTAGACTGTAAGCTAAACCATAAAAACCACAAAACAACTTGGATAAACTAAAAAGGATCTTATAAATCAAAAATTAGACATTTAGGAGCTTACATGAGGCTTTAAAATGAACTGATAAGTAGGGGTACTGATGTTGTTTTCTGGATATCAGATGACAGTTTGCAGACCATATGAGGAACTTTAGAGGGAAAATTAAGCTAAAGTGAGCTAAAACTTATACTCAAAAGCTTAAAACATATCAAGTACTTCAACTCAAGAGTACATTAAAGCAATTATTTTAGAACTTTGAACTAATTTAAGCTTAACAATTAAGCTGAGTAAGCACCTACTTGGACAGATTCTGGTTTTCTTTAAAAACTATGACAGAAACACAGATATGGATATTAGATATTAGGACTCTAAATCAAACTTGTAAACACACTTGCTTGGAACCTAAAATGACTCAAAAAAAACCAACACACTAAGACTCTAAATGAGTTTGGCAATACAAGCTGTTTTAAGACAGTTTTGAACTCAAAATTTGGATAATGAACTTAAAACCTTTAAAACTTTATAACACGGGTTAAAACAACTTTAAAACTATTATTAAGACTAAATAAAAACTTTTTGAAATTCACAAGATGACCAAAATACTAAAAGCTCAGTTGTGCCAAACGCTCCTTTTTGGGAGCTGTTTTAGTTTTTTAAAAGGAATTGAGCTAAAAACTTGGAATAATTTGACTCTAAATGACTTGTGAAAATTAATTGGTTGAATAAAAACATATTACAATTATTATTAGGCAAAAGTTAAGCTAAAACTAATTGTGGTTTATTTTTGGCTTTTTTTAAGAGTTTTACATGAAAATTTAACAAAAGTAACTATGAATTCAATTAAAAAGCAACTGATTAACAATTAGAACAGATATAAGCATAAAATGACTGATATAAATAAGAATAAGCAATAGTAAATAAGCAGTTCAAATAAGCAAATAGCAACAAAAAGCTAAAACTAAAATTATGAGAAGTCTTACTACTGCCCTTGCTCAAAACAAGGCTAACATGCTCAACTGAGCTTATCTACAAGCTGCTCAAACTAAATAAGCCACAAGCCCTTCCCAGTTTGGCTTATCTTCTATTTGGCTTATTTTGACTTTTTGTAAATTTTGAACAAGATGATACAGCAAACTCACAATAAGCTAGAAAAACTTTACGAGCTTGTTTAGAAGCTGTGTGGAGCTTTTGAAAGTTTGTGACGGCTTATTTAACTAATCAAAGAAAATAGATTACAAAGAGTATTAAACTGAATTTAAAAAGATAATTTAACTAAAATTACAATTGAAATTAAAGTGAACATTATAACTACCTAGAAAACTACTCCCTAAACAAATGGGATGATGGGGTATTTATAGCTGAGCATGGGTGTCTTCTAGGGTTTCTGAGAAGCTTCTGGATACTCCAATCACATCCTTTGATCAATTGATGCATCACTCTACTCATCCACAACCGTTTGATCATTTGCCACATCCTTTCCACCAATAAGATTGCTTGGGATTGCCATCCTGGCATTCCCTCTGACATGTAGGATTGGTAGATTCTTAGTACTATGTTGTGTGAGGGTACAAATAGGAATTCAGGTGACAGAGATGATAAAAAATGGTAGATTGTTTTGGCGGAGAAGGATAAAAGAGGTATTTTATTATTTGTTTGGCTAATTTAAGTGGGATTGACCTGGGTTGGTGGGTTGGGCGAAACGGGTTATAAACCGGTAAGTAGTAAAAATTGTGATTGGGCTTGGTGTTGGTTTGGGCTAAGTGTAGGATTGAATTTGGTTTGATCTTGGGGTATTATTAAAACCAGGTAAGTAAACTAAGGTTTATTTATTTTGGTTTAACTAATTTACAAGGTTTAAGGTTTATGGACTGGCCTTGCCAAATTGGCAAAGTTAGTTTGTAGGGGTTTAAGATGTAATTTTTAGGTAAGGTTGAGGGTATAAAGGGTAATTTAGGTAAAGTTAAGGGTGTAAAGGGTAATGGTAAAGTGGAGGGTGAAAAGTGTAAATATAGCTACGATGAGGGTGTGATTTTCAAAATTGAGCAAACATGATCCAAAGTTTGTAAATGAAGAAAACTGTTTCCCCGGCTCCGACTTTCACTCTCTTTTCTTTCTCGTACTCGTTCTTGACGGTTTTTCCTTATTTTTTTTTCCTTTTTCATAGTATCCGTACCTGCACATGCATAAAAACAAAAACACAATATATTTGGCATATTTGATTAGTTTTTGGTTTATTAAGTCCGAATAAGGTAAAAGGTATGTGTAATTTAACACATACCAAATCCCCTAGACTAAAGTATTGTCGTGTCATCAATGTCATCAACTCACGCTTCTAAAACCAAATATTTCAACGTCTTTCTACTAAAGCTATGTAAAATTGCAAAGCGTTCCTCAAAAGAGATTAAGAAATCCTTAGCTCTAAAACCGCCCCGTTAAACCATTTTATTTTATATATAGATATAACTTTAAGCACTTTCCTTTTCTTGTGACGGTTTGTTGAACTTTCTTACCTATCAATAACTCTCACATATTTTTGATAAATAATTTAGGATCACGGAGTAGGAAACACAACTTATAAAGAAGTGACTATATGGATAGAATTCATTGTCCTTGATTTTTCACGAGTCCCAAAACTAAGCTTAAAATCGAAATCACTTGCTATATTCAAATTAGATGCTAACACTACCCATAGATGCAACTTGTGCACGCTTAGCTACTTTTCGCTCCCATAATCCTAGTTCCTCTAAGGATTTTATTTTGAAAATCGAGAATCTTTTTGTTTTTCTCTTTTCTTGTTTCGATATATTGTTGGGAATTATACGTTTGAGTTGATAAGGCAAAAAGAATGAAACAAGAGGGACTTAACACGACAAGAAGGAAACCTACAAAAAGATGGAAGAACTTGCTTGAAAAAGAAGTTTGATTTATTAGTCCTTAGTAGAGATTTGTAAACCCTAATCCTCTAGTATATAAAGAGGACATAGGTGTAGGTTTTATATACAAGTCTTCCAAGATGTAGTCGACTTAAATGTGTGTGTGTGTGTCCTAGGCGTATAGTCTTGTAAACACCTAGGTGACTAGATTAGTTAGTTAGTGTTAGATCAAGTCTTTGATCCTTGTTATAGTTTAGTTATCTAGACGTGTTCCTATAAACGTCTAAGATTAGTTAGTGTTAGTGAATGAAAACCTTGTTCAATAACAAAGAATTGATTAGTTTATTCCGTTGTGCATATTATTAGTCTTTGTTATTGATCCCTAGCTGAGCTTATAAACGATCTTATCAATTGGTATCAGAGCGAGGAGCTCTTGATATAGGGATCTACAAGGTTTTTCGAAGAAAAAGGTTAAAAATTCGAAGCTGTTTTTAATTTTCGTAATACTTCTGCAACACTGTTTTCAAGAGGGCATAACTTTTTAGTGAACCGTTGGATTAAGCTACAATTTTTGCTGGTGCATCTCAGTATATCCATCTAGGGTTTCACCAGAGCGATCGTCAATTAGAGCTTTCAATCAAAAGTTATAAGCTGTCGAAGTCTGCTGCAGAAACTGAAAATTTTCGTAAGGTTACTACATCACTGTTTTGTAACGATCATAACTTTTTCGTTAACCGTTGGATCGTGACGAAATTTAAGGTGGACGTTCTCTATATAGTCATCTAACTTTCCACCAGAGGGATCATCGATCTGAGCTTTTATGCAAAAAGTTACAGGCTGTCGAATATGGCTGCTGACAAAGTACTGCTGTTTACTCAAAGTACTATTGTTTATACTCATAGTACTGCTGTCGAAACCCTAAATTGCTCAAAGTACTGCTGTTTATCCTTGAAAGTACTGCTTCTCCTTGAAAGTACTGCTCGTTCTTGTAAAAGTACTGCTCTGCCCGTATAAGTTGAAAGTACTGCTTGTTGTTTTAAAGTGTTGTTACTACTTGTTCGACATTGGTAAAGATTCAATTGTCATCAGTGGAGTATTATTGGTCTATTTTTTTTAAGGTGGGATCATGGGTCTCTAATATAATAGGCTTGTTTTGGTATTGAGGGGAAGTTGAGCGTAATAATTGCTATAGATTTTTGGATGGTTTACACACAGAAGAGTTAGTTCACACACCCAAGGAGTTTGGATTTTTGTTCTTAAAAGATTTTAGAAAGCTCGAAGTTGATTTTATTGAAGAATTGATTACGAAGAGGATTATTTATCACTTATTTGAAGGTGAAGTGGAATTACTTGGATACGTGTTTTATCATACCTTTTAGCAGGAGGTAACTTGTTCGTGCTTCAATGATCATGACAAAGAATTGACATAACACTTAAAGGAGTGACGTTATTGTGCTCAGTGATTATCGTCAAGAGATTGAGGTCTCCCTATACATAGGTATACGTTCAATGTCATCTATAGTGCAAGATATAAGATACAAGTTTGGGTTATTTTACTTCTTCATCAAGTTCGTTATATTTGGTTTTCTTCACAAGTGATCATTACAAGGAGCTTACAGATTTGAAGAATCATTTGATGTTCATGCATCACTCAAGGGGAAGTGCTTGATTTTTACTACTGTTGATCATTATTACTACTGCTAGTTGGAGGTTTTCTACTGTTTTGGATTCATTTTTAGTAAAGCATTTTGGTGTTCTTCATGGAGGGCAATTCGAAACATTGGACGGCTTAGATTGCAAGTATGATATTGGTTCGTGGTGGTCAAGATCATTATTTGCATACGGTCCCTATTTGGATAATAACAAAAAGGGGAAGAGATGTTTGAGTGGCATGGCATGGATTAAGGGGAAGACAAAGGAAGACATACTTGTTTCATTCATGGTGAGATCCCTGATCTCAATTTCTCTACTTCGTCTAGGGAAGTTCGTTCAAGAATGGTTTTGTCATTATCAACTAGGGGAAGATTGTTGGGAATTATACGTTTGAGTTGATCAGACAAAAAGAATGAAACAAGAGGGACTTAATACGATAAGAAGGAAATCTACAAAAAGATGGAAGGACTTGCTTGCAAAAGAAGTTTTATTTATTAGTCCTTAGTAGAGACTTGTAAACCCTAATTCTCTAGTATATAAAGAGGACATAGGTGTAGGTTTTATATACAAGTCTTCCAAGATGTAGTCGACTTAAAGGTGTGTGTGTCCTAGGCGTATAGTCTTGTAAACGCCTAGGTGACTAGATTAGTTAGTTAGTGTTAGATCAAGTCTTTGATCCTTGTTATAGTTTAGTTAGTAGTTTAGTTATCTAGACGTGTTCCTATAAACGTCTAAGATTAGTTAGTGTGTTAGGAATTGGAAATTCCATTGTGAAGAGTCGGTCACCCCAAATATTATCTAGCATAGGTTAGCTCGTAGACATATTGTTTGTTACGTTATTTAGTTGTTTATTAGTTAGTTTGTAGCGTAGAATAGTGTAGTGCAACACCGTGGAGGAAGGTCGGGTCTTTACCCACTGTATACCTGATCCACAGGCCGATAGGAGGTCGTTATGTCTGTAACTATAAATACCCCTTCCATCCATTGAAGGGGTGGAGCTTTTCTTAATCTAACCTTTTACAATTTGTGAACCAAGTCTCTAGCAAGAAACTCCCTCTCTTCTACTTTCTCTCTCTAATGACAAACATGTATTTTGATCATCCAAGACCACCCGAATCATCAACACAATAATATTACGATCCTACAATTGGTATCAGAGCCAAGGTTGTTGTGTTTTGATGATTTTTTTTTGGTTTTGATACTTGTGTGAAACTGTTTTTTATGTATGTTTATGGGCGGAATATTTGTTTTTTTGATAAACTGTTCTTAACAAGTCTTGGTATTTTTGTTGGTCAAAAATCTCATGTGATGCCTTCTTGGTCTCAAATCTTTCTTGGTCAGTTATATGTCCAACCTGCAACTGTCTTGTGATTTTTGTACCATTTTCATGGTCAAACTGTGGTCAAACATTGATATCAAATGGGTCACATGATGATTTTTGGTTTAAACTAGTCATGCTTTTGTGGTCAAAATGGGTAAAGAGTATCTTTGTATGTCTTTTCTGGGTTTGAAACTGTTCCAAAAAAATCTGGTCATGTCATTCATACTAGCGAGTTGTATTTCCTTTGACTTTTGAGTCAAAAAGTCAATAGCGAGTTGTTAAACATATAAACATCAATGTAGCGAGTTGAGTAAGAATCTGCCTAGCGACTTGTATTTATAAGTCGTAGCGAGTTGCGTGTTGAAGCTGTTATAGCGACTTGTTAGTTAACCTGTTAGCGACTTGTGACAAAAAAAGAAGTAGCGACTTGTTCTTGTAAAAATCTAGCGACTTGCTATTCACTTTTGGTAGCGATTTGATATTTATCAAGTAGCGAGTTGACACTTAAAGGCTAGCGACTTGTGATGTAAAGAAATATGATAGCGAGTTGTTTGTATAAAAGATGTAGTGACTTGTGACACTTGCTAGCGACTTGACATGAACTGAAGAAAATAGATGAAGAAAGAACAACCCACGACCACAACAGAAATCATATACCAAACACCTACTCATTCAACTTCATAAAACCATCATTTCAAATCATCTCTATCTCATCCTACAGTTACTCTCAACAATATCTAGTACTCAAAACTAAGTATTATATACAAAGATCTCAAAAGTTTCTTCGAGTCTCTCAATGAAATATTAAGACTCCAAGGTCTTTGACACGAAAGTTTTCATCCATCATCGATCATTACATACACATTAAAGTACTTTCCAAATCTTAAAAGTTTAAGACACTAACAAGGATGTTAGCTCCGTTTCTGTGGTTCGTTCAAAAGTTAATGATCTCAGGTTCTCCTTATCGTGGATTAATGATTTCTCATGACCTTTTCAGATCCATATCACCACAAAGGAATACATCATTGATCTTAAAATCTTTTTCATATTCGAATAAAAAAATCAAAGTAAATAACAACGATATTATTTCTTGTGATTTAATTCGTCAAGTAAATAAAAAACATGACTCGACTCAAATAAATTAGGATCTCAGTAATTTATTTCGTGTACATCATATGATGTCGAGACCTTCAAAAGGATCCATATCAGGAAACAACATTCATCATAGCTCTTTTAAACAATATCCGAACATAAAAAGGGTGGTATAACAAACGTGTTATAACCCTTATTTGGTTCGTTCTAACATCCTTAACTTACACACAAACAAAGATTAAACCTACCTTGATTCGTACGTGATGTCTAAGTGATACTTCGAGCCAACCCTGTGGCAAATCAAAGCCTCGAGCCATCCCTGTGGCGAGGTCATTGTGAACATCAAAGAAAGGATGGAGGCGGATTATTTTAGGGTTTGGAGTGAATCAGTTAATTGGGGGCGGACATGTTTATGTGAGATAATTAGGGTTTGATGCAGTTTTTGGGTAGCGACTTGTTTGTGGGATAAAAGAGGCGGAGTGTTTTTGTGTGAGTGTTAGGGTTCGTGACTGATATTAGGGTTGTGTTATGTGCAAGATATGTGTGTTTTATACCCGAAAATTAGGGTAACAATAGGCTTAGGACCGTTGGTTTATATGGGCTTGTGACGAAAAAGTTATTTAGGAGTTTAAATGGGCCGAGCAGCAAACTATTAATTCATGGGCTCAAAGGGACCAAAAGGACTTTGTCGGTTGTCATGGGCTGATGGTCACACGTTGCACTTTCAATATGGGATTTTGTTAATGTGCTTTATACAAATGAATGTGATATGATTCTAATGTGATTGGGCTTGGTATAGATGCGATAAGTGTTGTAGTCATGCTATGGACCGTGGTCAAAATTAAGGACATTGGTAATTGGATTGATTAAGTGATATTATGATGGGCTGACAATGTCTTTGACCGGATATGAGCTTAAATTGATTTCCGATATGTGGTTGAATTTATTTTAAACCAAGGTAAGATAAATTGGGTATTCTTTTGAACCGGGTCAAGATAATTGTATACATTTGAGCCAGTTGAAAATTTTCCTACAAGTTGAGATGTTTTGATAAGATGTGGAGTGATGATGAGATTTGTTCAAGTAATTTATCGATGAGAGTGATTGAAGAGTTTTGATAATGATGAGATTCGTATTGAGGTTTGATACTTGGTTTATACATTTTCACGAATAATATTTTGTCACAGCTTGAATTGATAACTGGAACTAGGCTGACTACGCGGTTGTTTGTTCGGTATCTCTTATTTGAAGTTGAAGTGAGGTTTTTCGAGCACGTTTGCTTATTTCATCTTCTTTCTTTCTACCCTTCCGCGAAGATGACTTGTTTGGGCATTTACAGAGTGTGATAAAGACTTGGCTATTTAGTTACGGTTGTGATTCTTTCTCGCTTAACCCACAACGTAGCTATCACTTCGGTGTCTCACGCAGTTGAGGATACATCAAGAGGTTTTGTACATTGGGTACACCATTTCTTTCTCACGAGGATTAGTACAAGTTTAAGTAACAAATCTGGGGAATTCTACTTCATGATCAAGTTTGGTATATCTGGTTTACTTCTCCATGTGGTCTCTATAATAGCCGACAGAATGCGTGAATGATGTGTTTACCAAAGTGTTGATTGGATGGTTGATGATGTTGGATATTGAACCGTTGATGAACCGCTGCATGTTCCCCTAAAACAGATATTCACCGAAACCAAATTTGTCATAACACCTTCAAGCTGACATTGTTTATGGTTTTTTCTTGATTTTGTAAAATCCCGCGAAAGAACCTATTTCTCGGTTTAATATAGACTTGTAAAATCCCGTGACAATGGAAACATTCTGATAATTTTAAAGTGCATTTCCGGATCTATCTTACGGTTTACTCTTGGTTTTGTAAAATCCCATGAAAGAAACTATTTCTCGGTTTAAACGATAGAGTTGTAAAATCCCATAATGATGGAACCATCTTGGAGAAAGGAAAGTGTATTTCGAGATCTCTTTTGATGCTGGTGCTACGGTTTCTGTTTCAAAGAAGAGATAAAAGAGTGTACTTCATGAATTGGATGTGTGATTGGATATCGTCATGGCAGTTTGGTAATTACATGGTTTTACGGGGTTATGTGCTTTTAACCATGGTCGGGATGAAACCATTATCAGAGTTCACTTAAAACATCAAAGGAGGCTAGAGTTGAGTTTTTAATCAGAAGATGTGACAACGGAGTTAATTCACTATTATTTATTTGAGGTTGAAGTGAAATATCACGGGCGAGTGTACTTAGTATCTGAAGGTATCGGGGATGGATGGATGAAGATTCTTCAAGATCCTTGTTCGAGCTTATTATAAAAAATGAAGGCTTGGAAATCTAGTTATTGTTGGGTGACTTTTACCTTTTCTTTTTACCACTTGGGGGAATTGGGCTCTTATCATCTCAAAATAACTATCACTTTAAGGAGTTACGTTGTAGTGCTCAGTGTCACATTCAATTGTGGATTTTCAAGAGGTAAAGTACGTCTATTACTTGATGGTTGGTTGAATGAAGAGTATAGAGTACTTAGAGAGTACTTAGAGATGCTAATGGAAATCGGCACCTCTATTTGTTACATATGTGCAAGTATAAGTCACGAGTTCGGGTTAGTTTACTTCAGGGTCAAATTCATCATATTGGGTTATCTCCATCAGCTGTCACTGCAAAGAGCATACTGAATGATAATGGTGATAACTACATGTTTTGCTAAGAGAGTTGAAAAGAGAGAGATTATGACGTCTGTTCACATCAGTTCAGGGCCTCGTACTTCAACATAATGACGTATGAACACAACAGTTCATGCCTCGTTCTCTAAAGAAAAGAAAAGTGTACGTTTCAGTGCGCTTTATCTTGGAAAGAAGAGAAATCTTCTTATGACGTATGAACGCATCAGTTCAGGCCTCGTACTCCAAAGAAAAGAAAAGTGTACGCTTCAGTGCGCTTTATCTTCGGAAGAAGAGAAATCTTCTTATTATGACCATTCTCATCAACATGCTTCATGCTTTTTCCATGCGCTTCAAACATCAAGTGAACCAGACTACTGTTGATTGTTTTCGTATTCCACTTGCTCAACTATAATGACGATGGCGACATCCTGTGCTAATTTTGCGGGGGAGAAGTGTGAATAGACTACATTGTTGAAGATATTCACTAGCTTAATCAAGAATGGCAACTCCGTATGCAATTCTTGAGGGGGAGAAGAAGTGTGAATTTACTGCATGATTGATTGATATATGAGAATACATGGTCAAACGGCTCCAAACTCATGTAAGAACCGAGCTTCTTCTTATCGGGTCATCTTCACATGGAGTTTCTTCTATGAGCCGTTAGTTGACATCTTCAAGCTGATATGAGTTTAACGACAAAGTACTTCCAGTTAATGCTTCACATACACATCGACATAATGATTCCTGACAATCTCTCTGTTCTTGTTTGATGTGATTGGTAGTTTGGTGTTACCATTTCGTGTGTTCGTTGCGGGCTGATTGCTGATTTCCTTGATGAACATCTTTCTGTTCTTGTTTGATTGGGAGAGATTGTAGTTAATGGGATTTGCAAGATGTAAGTTGATTGGGATACTTTTTGGTGTGGTGAAGATGTTAACTATCTATTCCCCAACTGGACAATCTTGAAGAAGGTCGAGTCTACAGTCGGTTCTACATTTTCTGCTACATGTTAGAAGACTAAAGACGAGTTGCATTTGATTATCTAAAGACTTCTTCTTAATTTGGGCATTTATCAAACAGATTTTCGGTTTAGGGGAGAGCACTAATTGGGGGAGGGTGAAATGTCGAATTTAATCCCTAATTAGATTTGCTCACTTTCTTCAGCAAGTTGATTCTCACAAAGACTTCAAGTGTTCTTCTCAACAGATTTCTAGTAATTCGGCTCACAAAGAGTTGCTGATTCTGAAGTATCAAAACCAGCAAGGGGGAAGGAGACACGTATCTAAACGCGAGTAAACTTGATGAACTTAATACTTCTAAGTAATTGAAGATATCCCGGGAAGACAAATGTTATTACCGCAGAGAAACTCAAGGTTTGACTCATGGCGAGTAAACTTGATGAACTTAAAACTTCTAAGTAATTGAAGATATACCGGGAAGACAAATGTTATTACCGCAGAGAAACTCAAGGTTTGACTCATGGCGAGTAAACTTGATGAACTTAATACTTCTAAGTAATTGAAGATATCCCGGGAAGACAAATGTTATTACCGCAGAGAAACTCAAGGTTTGACTCATGGCGAGTAAACTTGATGAGCTTAATTCTTCTAAGTGATTGAAGATATCCCGGGAAGACAAATGTCATGACCGCAGAGAAACTCAAGGTTTTACTCATCAAAGCGTTTAGTGTTCTTATTCCAACTACGTGGGGGAAGAGATGTAAGAGTTAGTTTCTGATGATGAAAGAGGTACACAAATGTGTGATGATTTTGATGCTATCGCAATCATCAGGGGAGAGAGATTGTGTACATTGGGGACGCTCAGCTGTTTCACTTGAGTGCTTAATCAGTGATTCAGAGATATAATCACTTATTCTGGAGTTGAAATCCGCAGAGATTGTCCTCCGCATAGATAATCAGTGATTCGGCCTGCTTCTTCAATGTTATCGGTTATTCTCTCTTTGGGCATTCAGGTAGTTCGGGTTCTTGAGCTTCATACACTTTCTTCAGGGGGAGAGAAAAGTATACATCGGGGTTATTCTTTGGCCATTGGACTTAATCTGCTACTTCGATAGTATAAGTTTCTTTGTCTTCGGGTATGTGTATTCGGGTTCGTGAGCTCTAGTCTAAGAGACTGACTGCATCAATTCATCTACTTGGGGGAAGTGTTCTCTTGACACCTTTTGGAATGGATTGCGTCAGACTTCAGTGGTTATGAAATTTGAGAAAATTATTTAAATGCGGGATGATACGTTGCTGTTCTTCTATTTTGATGATATAACCCCGAACGGAGAATCTCGATCATCATTCTTAAAAGGAGCAGCGAGATTTATGATAATGGTGTGCTTTTTTGTGCACATGGCTAAGGCAATCTTGAAATAGAGCTTCAAATCTGCTCATCTAATGGATTTTCGGTTTGGGGGGAAGCTGCCAAAGTCTCTATTTCTCAAAGGCTCATGTTCTATCTTCTATTCTGGAGCCTCGAAAGCTTTGGTGGTGGAATTTTAAGAGATGACGAATTCTATCTTCTACGACGTGTTGCTCGATATCCTTATCTCGGTACTCGTATCATCATCTTCTTAAACTGTATCATCTTATCTATCTTTGTATATATTTATCAAAAAACCAAATACAAAAATAGAAAACCAACAAAAAGAAAATAGAAAAATATAAAACCATCAAAATCCCATAAAAGTCAGAAAATTTGAAAAAGACCAAAAATATTGTTTTTCTAAGACATGTCTTCTGGTATCGATAACATCTGCGGTCTTAGAAATGTCATTCAATAATGGCACGGGACCATAGATGAAGTTCGAGCACGAGGTGTAAATATTCTTTTCCAAAACATGTCTCAAAATATGGCTTGCAGTTACTTCAGACTGCAACCCGCGCTTAAAACCATGGCTTGCTATTATTTCAGATAGCAACCCGCACTTCAAGAAAGGAAAGTGTTGCGCTAAAACAATTTTCAAAATATTTCGTGCACTTATCCTAAAACAAAATGAGGGAAGTATGTCGAAGGACTACTGTTCCTACTCAAATATTTTTCCGTCTAAAATTCTTCAGAAAAATATATGTTTTAACTTAATGGTGGTAAATGAGTTGCTTTATAAACAATCAGTTTTAAAGTTTTCATAAAATTTGCAAATTCAATCAATGACTTCAACGCTTTTAAAACTTTTTATGAAATGAGTCATTGATTGAGGGGGAGAATGTCTTTCAAATTTATATCATCTATCGGACTTATCTAATTATCCTACGTGCTTAATTAAAAATGATATTTGCCTATGTCAAAGGACTAGGAATTTAGGATATGATTGTTAGGATTAGATGATTAGAGTTTGATAAACACATAAATCCCATACCTTATGTGATCTGACTGAAATGTTGAATTGACTTTTATTATTCGATTGCTGTTTGGGTGATGTCGACCACCATATATCTGTTTGTATGTCTACGAACACATGCATGTATACTGGTATATAAGAATGTTCCCGATCCGAATCCCACAAATGAATATGATTGGATGCCGAAAGGAAAGGGTAACTATATCTTAGGTTGACAAATGAAGAAACGGAGCTTAATTGGACTTCTATGGAGAGTTGGCATGAAAAAATGCAACGTAAGAGGTCTCACTGCATCAGCAGATGGTTTTCTTCATCATCGAATGAAGAAACGGAGCTTAATTTGACCTCAGTTGGCATAAAAAAATGCAACGTAAGAAGTCTCACTGCATCTGCAGTCGGTTTTTCTTCCAAGCCCTACAGCAACAACATAAGCTTCTCAACCACATAACGTATCTTTGTGCAGGATACCATTTTTAAACAATTTTGAAAAATTTGAATAAATTGTTTTGAAAATGGAAAATATTGTTTTGAAAATTATTTGGACTTAATTTTGAAAATCACCGGACTTCATTTTATCAAAACTTAAGTCACTCAATCATCGACTACGGTCATCGATCGAGGGGGAGAGTGATTTAAAATAAAATATTTTCAAACGATATTTCTTCACAAAAGTTCCGATTTGTACGAAATAAAGTGGTGATCTAAAGATTTAATGTTATGTCATGGTATGATTTTCTTTAAAACTCAAAGATCTTTCAAAATGAATTTTTTTCTGTTCTTGTTTGATTGTGAAATTATTTTATTTTAAATCAAGATCTCTTAAAAACTATCATACCTGACACTAACAATCTTTAATGTCTTATATTGATCCTTATCCATCATTTTTCAAAATCAAATCTTGCCACGTCTTTCCCTAAAATTTTCTAAATGATTTAAATCAATTGGGATCACAAATCTCAATTGGTTTGAAATTTTTGATCGGGGGAGAGATCGTGATTTAAATCTCAAATCTGTTTTAATGGAATTGGTTTTAGTCCTTCAAAGGCACTCCTGCCTCCATGTGCCAAACGATTTCAATATACATAATGCACATGTTGAGGGGGAGCATTTATCCAAACACAAGATGAGTATTTAAACAAGGTACATTTTCTCCCATGTTTACTAAACCATATTAAATCTCTTGGGATCCAAAATCTCAAAGGGTTTGATATTTTTGATCGGGGGAGAATTTGTGATTTAATACGAAATTTGATAAAAGATGATTATTTTGATTCAAAGAGCATGTTCTCTCTAATATGTGCCAAACTATTTCATATATCGATGCACATATTGAGGGGGAGCAAATGGTTTCTTAAATGGCTTTTGTGATCATGGAGGTGCTTCAAATGAACTCTTGCCTCTATGTGATAAAATGATTTCAAATATCCTATGCACATATTGAGGGGGAGAATTTACTAAGAAAATCAAATGGCTTTTTCTATGAAAAACGTGATCAAAGAAAATATTTCAAAGTCCTCTTGCCTCCATGTGCTAAACAATTTCTAAATCATATGCACATGTTGAGGGGAAGGTTTTCTAAATGATCAAAACTATTAAGGTACAAAATGCTTTGATCTCGTATCACAAGTACCTTGATTGTTTTTTCAAATGATTTTTCAATTGGTTTCAAGGAAGAATGAACTGTACCAAAAGACCGACCATTTTACTTTATGTATGGAGTTATAAGGATGGTGAGGTTAGGTATTAGTTCCCACGATCCGCCAGAACCGGAGGGATCTACCCAGGGACAATCCACTAGATAGTGTAGAGTCTTTAGGTATATTGAAAAAAGGAGAAAAATGAGAAATGGGAAGAGTGCGGACTGAGACAGAGCTAGTACTGGAATAAACCCAACAAGGTTCTAGTTATGAAGTCTCGGTAAGCACTAAATGGGTTGAATAATGAAAAAGAATTGAATGTGAAAAGGGTGAAAATAAATAGCCCTCAATTAATTCAACCTTAGGGCAGTAACCGGGTTCAATTCATATGCTACTGGTGGTTACTAAGGTAACACTGGTATTGAAGACAAGACGTCATGGACCCAGTGACGCACTGCACTAAACTTCCCAAGCTACTCAAGTTCCTCTTAAAAAGGGCTTGTTTCATTCTCACCGGGAACCGACATTATCTATCGACTTTCTCTTAGAGATTGTTGATATTGAAGAAAGAGACCCTCTCCCTAGTCTCCGACATAGGAAACCAAATGTGCACTATTGAGTCTAGATCCAAGAGATCGTCCACAATATCTCATTAGGACACTAAATTAATGAAGACTTGCTGTTTCACACAATGTGGAAAGTAAGAATATCTTAAGAGTCCTACGCATTATCCTTGTGGTATTGCCAGAACATCTGAGTGATATGTAAAAATATTCACGATGAAGATGGAAATCCTTCTAGAGCCAACATCAAATGAGCTCTTGGTGGGTGACATGTGAGATCTTCTCGTAAGTTCAAGCTTGTGACAATTGGATAGAAACTATGGGGAGATTCAATCTTGAATCAACCTTGGTCCAGGAATGGAACTGACGAATGCTTTTGGAAAAACCGTTCGATGTGCAAATCTTCTTTTCTCTAGCACATCGAATGTGTATTCATTTTCATACACAAAAAGTATCTCTGATTGAAAAATACTTTTAGAAAAACCGTCGATGTGCGAATCTCTTCTTTTCACTAGCACTTCGAATGTGTATTCTCTTTCAAATACAAAAAGTATTTTAAATTGAAAATTGATCTTTCTCATAAAACCTTCGTAGTATTGCAAAACTCTTTCTTCAAGCAATACACGATTGTTTTCAAATCATTTTTTCATCAATCAGTGAATCTCAATTTGCTGGTTCACTCACTCCGTGTTGTCTTCTTTGAGACGTTCCGGTTTGAGAACAGCTAGAACAGCTGCGAAACCCTGTCAAGGTGATTCTTCGGAATTATACCTGATCACAGGCAGTACTTGTACTTATCAACGGGGAACCGTGGTCCGTGTACCTCAATTCAACGAAAGTGATAAAAGACACTTTCGTGTGTTTTATTGCTAACTGTTGTTTCCAGGTACATTTGGACGGTTGCAGCTGATCAGAATTGAGGAGTCAATCCAAAGCCGCATGCTCACAACATCCACACTTAATTGAAGAAATCATGACTGGTGCATATCTATAAAACCTGGCTCTGATATTTTTATACTATGTCTCTGCTACGCTGCTGCAATTATCATGAGCCAGTAAAGCTTCCGCTACTCTGATGGAAAGATGTCATGATTCAAAAGTGTGAGCATGTTGGTCCGAAAGTCACAACTTCACATGATAGCAACACAACTATGGATGATCCAGAGAGATTTGCTGTGGCTGATGATCTCAAAGAATTCTCGAAGATCATCAAAGATGTGGATCAGTTAAAGGCCTCCACTCAAAGTACAATATAATCAGACTATGGAGAGTCACTGCTTAAGCACAATGATACGAAAGTTGAAGAATTAAAGTCTACGAGCTCAAGAACGAAGTCAAGAATAGAATGCTAGGATTCAAAATGTAAAACATGGGGTGACCTCCCTTAGGGGGAGATTGTTAGGAATTGGAAATTCCATTGTGAAGAGTCGGTCACCCCAAATATTATCTAGCATAGGTTAGCTCGTAGACATATTGTTTGTTACGTTATTTAGTTGTTTATTAGTTAGTTTGTAGCGTAGAATATGGTAGTGCAACACCGTGGAGGAAGGTCGGGTCTTTACCCACTGTATACCTGATCCACAGGCCAATAGGAGGTTGTTATGTCTGTAACTATAAATACCCCTTCCATCCATGGAAGGGGTGGAGCTTTTCTTAATCTAACCTTTTACAATTTGTGAACCAAGTCTCTAGCAAGAAACTCCCTCTCTTCTACTTTCTCTCTCTAATGGCAAACATGTATTTTGATCATCCAAGACCACCCGAATCATCAACACAATAATATTACGATCCTACATAGTGTTAGTGAATGAAAACCTTGTTCAATAACAAAGAATTGATTAGTTTATTCCATTGTGCATGTTATTAGTCTTTGTTATTAATCCCTAGCTGAGCTTATAAACGATCTTATCATATATTTTTAGTCCGATAAAATCATCAAGTTTAGACGCTAAGTAGTTTCCAAACCTTCTCTCGAAAACCGTTGCTCACAAAAAAGAGGTCCACATCAAGATCCTAATTTAACACGATTTAGGGGACATCCTTTTTATTTACAACCGAGACATCCCATGTTTGAGACTCGAAACAGAAGCTTTTAATTAGAACATCCCCAGAGTCGAAGCTTGGCTTAACATTATTTAGCACATTTGCACGTTTTTCCTCGGTCTTTTAAACAACCAATTCAATGGGATTACCGTTTTATTAGAAGTCTTATTATGACTTTGAAATTTTTCCTCAACCTTTTGGAAATCCATGACAACGGGGGGTACAGTCAGACATAGAGAACTTTTATGGCTTTGCATTTTTACATTTATACATTTGAGCTTTATTTCACATTAATTATTTGTCAAACTCCGAGTCCCACGACCTTTATAACAATAGAAACAATAGCACGTACTATCATGAATTAGTTGTCTATTGCACCGCAACACTGACAGTACCTTGATGTGTTCCCAACTCTCATATGCAAGGATTCTCTCAAGAATGATTGAAAACTAAGTATCGCCAAAACCAAACACCTTTAATGACTTTGAAATTATTATTTTTAGGGTTTATTAAGCTGCTGGGAGCAAAAAGCCACAAGTAACTCTACGAGCTCTAAAGAGATCCAACTACTCCACGCTTAGCATCTAACTTCTATATAACTCTATCATTTCTCGATCTCCGCAAATTTAAAATCTTAAATAATAAGATCCGAGAATGCTTAGCCAATAATTTAGCTTTTGCAAATTAAAGTCAATCATTGGAACTTGCAAACTCTTGACTTTGTTCAAGCTAGAATATAGCTCCGTATATGAAAAACTAGCGAAAGCTTTTAATTATAAAGGTTAAGGAAACAAGCTAGGGCTCAACACGCCCGGTCAATTCAAAATTCTATTCCTACTCTCACCAGAGGAAAGTCAACAAAGTGTCGAAACATATATTATTTTGCAAATGCTTCGTCAAATAATCTCAAGTCTCGCATTTTAAAGATCACTTATTAGAAACTAGCAAAAAAATTTAAAGCTTCGCATATTTAAAATCACTCAGGGAAGCTTGCAAATTCTTGGCCTTGTGAGCTAGAATTCGCATCTTATAGCTTCTTATCTAAGCGACTAGCAAAGATTATTCAAGATTCACATATTAAAGTAACTCTAAGAGACTCGCAAAGAATTTTCAATCATAAAACTAGCAAAACCTTACAAAATTTTTAAATTTTGTCACTTTTTTCATCAATTTTTTCATTTTTTTTTCATTTTTTAGGAAAAACGAGGTTGCGCGAGTGTAAGGCAAAAAAAGCGCGGTCAAATCAAATCGAAGATTACCCCCAAGACTAAAATGAAACATTGTCCTCAATGTTTAAATGCAAGGGTTCTTAACACAAATCTAAATCCTTTTATTAATTATGCCAAATAGATAAACGTTAGTCGATGAGATTTAGGATATCGGATTTCCCATATAGGCAAAGAAGGATGAGACTCGAGTGGAGTGAAGATAAAACCACGAGCACGAGAGTCTTCAAACTTCGGGCAAATCCTGGACATAAACATCCAACACCAAACACGAGAAATCGAATAGGTGAGCCCCCTCACGTCACTTATTAGAAAATAGAAAGATAAGCATGGGTTGCCACCCACGAAGCACTTTGTTTTTGTTCACCGAGTCGCTAGCTTGACTCGTCCCCGTATTCATTTGTTCTTGGAGAAGCAAGTGGAAAAGATAATCTCCATCGGACTTTTGTTCAAGAGGTTTGGATAAACATTGAAACATAAGAAAGTCCCACTCCGATAAGATACCCACGGTTCTAAATAGTAAAAACTATAAATGGTGATACCGGGGTCAAAGATGGTATCCTCACTCCCGAAAGAGTGAAGAAGGAGAGAAGTCACATCATATGTGAGAAATGGAATAAAGATTTTGATAACAATTAGGATCCATTCTTCATCATCAAAATTAAATTTCATATCATCTTTAATTTGAATTTGATCATTCAAGCTCATTTGGTCATTTTTAACAAAAACCTCGGGAGTAATAGACGGGGTGATGTCATCAATAAGGGAGCTCTTATGATACAACCTTTCTTCCCCCAGACTAAAATCTTCCTCAAGATCAAAATAGAATTGATCATACTCCGTAGGAGATATGACATGAGAGAGTTCAGCGGAGAACTCCTCTAAATCAAAGAGAAATGAATCATACTCGAGAAGAGAGATAAGATCATGAGAAGTGGTGCTGCCACGACTCGTCTCTTTCGTATGATCGAAATCAAAGCAAAACGTCTCATAAGTCGAAAGAGAAAGAACGAAATGAGAATTGGGACTACTACTACTCTCCTTTGCCGTATCAAAGATAAAACTCTCAAAATCGGGTAAAGAATCCTTGAGCTTGAGCTCCGGAGGATCTGACGGCTTAAGTTCAACAATTTCTTTAACTTTACCTTCCTTCGGGGGGAGAGAAAATGACGGTTCATCGTATAACATCTTTTCTAATAAAGGAATATCTCCCCCCGGATCGCAACCGGTATCAACAATTTCCGGCGAAATTGGAGCATTCTTAAGAAAACATCGATCTCTTCCAAAATGAAATCACTTCCCTCAACCGATGTGAGAGAAGGGGAAGAGTTGGAAATGATAGGTTCTGAAACGGGAGTGGGATTGCCACTCGGAGAATTGTTTAAAAGTCCATCAAAATTAATCACATCGATTCAGTTCACTGACATAATATTAAAATTAGGGGTGTATCGTTAAGTTTGATCAAGATTAAACGTAATGGCTTCATTTTTAACACGTAGAGTTAATTCTTCACCATAAAACATCAATTAAAGCATGACCGGTCCTCAAGAAGGATCGCCCGAGAATAAGGGGAACTCGAGGATCGGCATCAAAATCAACTACCACAAAATCAACCGGGAAATGGAACTTCCCTAATTTCACAAAGACATCTTCGGCTATACCCATTGGATGAGTAATCGAATGGTCTGCAAGCTCAAAAGTCATTTGGGTAGGGGTAAGTTCGGGTAGAGAAAGCATTTTCCATATGAAAAGAGGCATAAGATTGATGCTTGCACCAATATCGGCCAAGGCTAAGCACTCAATCATTCTCGGAAAATCACATGGCATAAGGAATTTGCTGGGGTCTCCAAGCTTTTCGGGAAGCTTTTTAAGGAGCACCGCCCAATTCTCATTTAAGGTGTGTTAGCTAACTCAAATAATTTTTTCTTGTTATTCATTAAGCTCTTAAAAGTTGAAGCAAATTTAGGCATATGGAGTAAAGCATCCGCGAAGCTCAAATCGAAATGAAGCTTTTGAAAAAGTTGAAGGAATTTCAACATTTGTTGATTATTCTTTTCACAGAGCTTTAGGTTAGTCGGATAAGGCAACAATGTTTTTTACTCAGGAGTACTTACGGGCTTAGAACTTTGGACAACCGAAGGTTGGACGTTTTTGGTACTTCCGTTATTAGTAGGAAGTTCCGTGTCCTTTGTCGCCTCGGTCTCACGTTCCACTACTTTAGGAGGTAGAGAAGAAGAAGTAGTAGGAATCGTGGGTCCCTCATAAGCTACACCACTTCGGGTGGTGATAGCTTTCATTTCACCTCTCAGGTTAGGAATTGTGTTACTTGGGAGACATCCCGAACCCGAGGGTGTATTCATCTGCATAAAACTACTCATCATATTCTTCAATTCATTCGTTTGTTTGCTCAAAGTAGTATCAATCTCCTTCTTAAGTTCAACCCTCATGTTGTTTATCTTCTGCATTGCTCGTATGTTGACATCATTGTTCTTTACGTAATTCGTAAAATCTTGATTTGGTGCAACTTGAGGAGGCGTTTGTTGATAAACTTATTGTGGTGGTGGAGGAAGAGATTATTGATAAACTTGAGGTGGAGGAGCTTGGTAATTTTGATTATTGAAATTAGCTCCTCGGTTTTGATTCACATTTTGGTTTTGGTTATTGGGTTGGTTGAAACAGGGAGGTCCAAGGTAATTGTTTGAACAATAGCTGAGGAGATTTCGATATCCTTGTGGTTGGTTGTAGGTTCCCGTAGTAGCATAAACATTCTCTTGAGCGCAGCCACCGGCAGCTGGGCACTCGGAATAATAATGCGGACCTCCGCAAGTCTCACAACTTGGGTTAACAACTTTAACTTGATGAGTTTGATTCGTTAAATTCAATTGGCACATTTTTAAAATAACTGTGGACTATCTCAAGCTTCTTAGTAAGAGCCGTTATTTCTAAAGAGGAAGACGTGTTTGATCTAGTTGACTCGCGCTTCTCAGCGGAAGAGTCACAATAATTATGGTGGGCGGTCATGTTCTCGATAAGGTCATAACATTCTTCGGGTCACCTTTTCATGAAAGTACCACCGGCCACAACATTGATCGTATCATGGTGTCTCAATGTTAACCCATTATAGAACGTATCTATTATGGTACGAGTAACATATTATGATTTGGACACCGATTAGTCAAAAGCTTATAACGTTCCCATGGTTCAAATAAGGATTCGTCCGAAGGTTGTCAAAAATTACTGATATCATTTCTCAATTTCGTCACCATCGACGGTGGAAAATATTTTGCCAAAATTTTTGAAACCATTTACTCTAAAGTATGAATTGAATTCTTCGAAAGACGATCAAACCAAGCGGTGGCATGATGCGTCAATGAATACGGGAAAATGTATAAACGAAGGGCGTCATCGGAGACCCCATTTTGTTTCATACTCTGGGTGACGGTTAAAAATTTGTAGAGATGCTTATTTGCATCGTCACTCGATAATCCGTGAAATTGACAACTATTCTGAACTTGTTTTATCATATGGTGCTTCAGTTCGAAATCCGTGGCTTGGATATTAACGGGAGCAATCGATTTGCCCCTCCCGTACATAGTCGGTTGGCAAAGCTCCTCCATCGTTCGGAGACCGGGAGCTGCATTTTGATGAACGGGAGGAGGGTTATTAGGAATGGGACCCGCATGGGGTGGTCCTTGATTTTCTGCCATATTACATAACTCGGGTACGTTTAGATTAAAATTTCATCTCGATTGAGAACGAGTGCGCATGCACTAAAAATAAGTATATTAAATAGATTCCAGATTTATGTTTTGTAAGCTTAATATTTTGGAATCTTAATGTTATGGAAGCTTAATTATATTTTACATTGTGGTTAAATAGTTGTAACTTTCGGTGAAAGGCTGTTTTTAATAGTGTATTAATTGTATTAGATGAGTAGTAATTTTTTTATTTTTATGTGTGCTTTAAATATTTTTAAATAATGCTTATAAGGTAGTATTTGATTAAAAATAAAATTTTTGTAGTCAAATAATTAATATGAGAGATGGTCATACACCAATTATCTATACTACATATAATAGAAAAACGGTCAAATGTGAAAAGTTGAAAAGTTGAATTATTGAAATTGGTTAAATGAGAGAGAAATCATAGTGTAATTAATACTCTTATTAAAACACCACATTACTTAAAAGTACAATAATTTATTCACATTGTACAACCAATTAAAAGCACATCTACCAAATTAAAAACAACCAATTTAAACGCCCCTTACTAAAAAGTATAATAAAATTTTCATAAAGTACAATTTGAAGAAGATACAACATAATTCAAAATATAAAATAATTAAACACACTAATTAATGATATCTTTAAAACACCATAAAATGAAAAGTACATGTTATTATACATATTATACAAATTAATAAAACACACAAAACTTCATACAAGCTAACAAGTTGATGTTACATATAGTTTTGAAAACCGGACCGGACAGGACCAACGTGTTCAACCAAGAACCGGTGTCGCCACCGGTTCGGCTAACCAATTAAAGCCATTCGAAAACGAACCAGAGTGGACCCGTTGAAACCAATACAAACTGGTGAATCAGGTCTCATCGAGATCTATTTGTGCGGTTAATCGTCACAGGGTACTCCCCGCCAAAACGCACGAGTACCCTCCTATATACTATATATAAAGGAAAAACCAAAAAGTAAAAAGTGAAAAGTTGAACTAAAAGTGGAAATGTTGAAGACATATATTTCAAAAGGAAACTATTAATACACATCGAAAACCAGGTTGACCCGGGACGCTTCAAACCTGGCGGGTTGACCCGATTTACTTTGACTTGTTTTCGACCCAACCTGTCGGGTTGACTCGGTTTATATCGACTTGTTTTTTTGACCGGAACGGTTCAACCGGTTGAACTACCCGGGTCGAACCAGGTTTCAAATTTGACAAAATTATATGAGAAATGATGAAGTAGTTGTGGAACCCGTGACAAATTTGAAAAAATGATAGACCATTGTAGTTTTTTGTTGTTTATTTTGCTTTGACACATGTACGTTGTCATTTGTATAATATCATTTTGAAAAATATTGGTCTTGCACCACTTAAGGGACTAGCATATATGAATCGTCTTTTAAAAGTTAATATATATTATATAGCCCTTTGTCCGTTATAACAATAATGTTATGTAAGTTTATTAGAATCACAAAAATTAAATAGTATTTTTATCTTTATCGATAATTATTTGTACTCCAAACAAATAGCTTTGAAAAATGCTTAAATATCTAATGCAAATTGATAATACAAGATAATCTTATCATGGTGATATTAAATTTGTAAGGTTACAAGTTTAAAAGCCACACACCAAATAATAAACGCTACACATGTAAAAAAAAAATAGTTATCACTGCCTAAATTACTGACAAAACAAGAAAAGGCGGTCACACACGAAAGCTATACCTCTAAACTACAATATAATATTGCCAACTATATTATATCATTGCTTTTTGTAATGCTTGAATCTATTATTAGTAAAATCTTAATAACTTAAAAGTTAAAACAATCTTACTAGAAATATACTCCCACACTTATATCGATTCCACATAATTTCTTGAAAACTGTATATTTTTGCTGCCATGCAACCACGCATCAGAATTATAGTTATTCGAAAATGATTTTCTGATGCTACAAATACAGTTTGTTGAAAGAAACTTATATGTCGTCAAAATTTTACATAAAACTAGACACCATTGCCGCTAGACGCGGATACTCGTCTAGTAAGATAATATAGATATGTTGGGTTCAGTAAATACCCAAACCCCTTAATCTAGGATTTGAATAGAAAATAGCCCAAGTGTTTAGTCCGTTAAACACTAACAGGTCACTGAGTGCATAGTCTCTCAGTGAGTCATCTTCAGGATACTCAGTATGAGGCGAAGAAGAAGTCTCTCCACTCAGTAAAGCGGAACTTAAAGGGTGAAGACTGAGTCAAGAAGAAGATGATGGATTCAGTGACTAATGACAATAACTCACTGAATCCCTTAGACTCCTCTCCAACTACTTACACTGAAGACAAACTAAAGTAGAAGACTGAAGGATGTAAAGACTGAAGAAAGAGCGGGACATGGCGGGATAAGTTTGAATCAGATAAGACGAAGTACTTATCAACCAAAGTCAACTTTCCCTGAATAGCAAAAGATCAGGCTCAGTGTCATCACTGAACTTAGGAAAGTAGTCTTGTCTCTTACCTAGAATAGTCTTTGTAAACAGAGACAAAATACATCAGTATTTTGTCTTTTGTATGATGTCAGTTTGTCACTTAGGAAAGAGTCAAATATCATACATGTATAAATAGCATAAGAGATGGAGTGAAAAAATTAAGCTTGTGAATTGTAAAAACACACACACACGCAAGCCTTCTTTTCACTCCTCCAAATAAAACTTTATCTCTGAGATAGCTCAGTGGGTTCTAAGAGTTGTGCTCAGACTTAGCATGAGCTTAGAGAGGAGTCACCAACCTTTGTCATTTCAATCCCAAGTGCTATTCCGCAAGTACTTGGGTAACGTATTCTTTACGATTCATTTCTAATAAGAATATGATGTTGAAAATTATCTAGTGTGTTTTACTTACGTTAATTTCAGTCATTGTTCACTATTAACTTGTTTTATATTTCTAAACTGTTTTAAACGATAGTGAACGGGGAACAACAAGTGGTATCAGAGCAAGGCTAATTATAAAACTCGTTTTTTAGGCCGCTCTAAAAGTTTTTAAATTAGGATCCTAAATGGCTGATTTTGATGTACCCCAACTAGTCGACAAAAAGTGTGGAGCTTATACAGCTAATGCCCCTCGACTTGAAGTTGGCAAATTCAACAAATGGAAAAAGCGAATGCTTTGCTATTTGACTAGAATGGAACCTTACTACATAAAATGTATTAATGAAGGTCCATTCGTCCCAAAAACAGCTGAAGGTTTGCCTAAACCTGAAGCTCAGTGGACTCAGGATGAAAGAAGAGTGGTCAACCAGGACCAAAGATTTAAGAGTATAATCATATCTTGTCTCCCTGATGATACCATGGAGTCGGTTATTAACTGTAGTACAGCTAAGCTAACCTGGGAAGACCTGGTCCATAGTCATGAAGGTCCATCTGATACCAAGGAAAACAGGATAATAGACCTGAAACTTGAGTATAATACCTTTAGGGCTAAGGACTCAGAAACTATGTCCCAAACTTACACCCGGTACAAAACTTTGTTTAATGAACTTTCAAATGGTGGTGTAAAATTGTCCAAACATGAAATCAATGTTGGTTTTGTAAACAGTCTTTCTGAGAAATGGTTGAATTTCTCTCAGGGACTAAGGAATGCTAACCACATTCAGAATCTTGAGCTTCCTGAAATTTTATGGAAATTTGTCTATGAGGAAAACCTCATCAACAGACGATACCCTGACTTGAAAAAATCCAAGGAAGTCAAGAAGTCCCTGACAACCATTTCCAATCCAATGTCAACTGCCTTTTATTCTAACAATGTGATTCAAGATTTTCAGGAAAACTCTGATGATGAGGCAGATGAGAGGACAAACGAGGAGTACCTGAACGATTTAAATATTGAGTTTCAGGAAAGAGCACTCCTCGCTAACTCAAAAAGGTTTATTCGAAGAAACAAAAGTTTTTCAAACTCTAAAGCTAATGAAGATACTGAATGTTTTAAGTATCACAAAAAGGGTCATTTTGCAAAAGACTGCTTTTCAAAAACAATTTCTGAACCCTCTTACAAACCATCAAGGTCAAACCAGTCTTCAGGCTTTAGCAAATTTCAACCAAAAATCTTTTAGTCTCATCAAAATTTTCAAAGCAAATCTGATCAAAACAAAGTTGTTGATTATGAAACCAAGTATAAGAAAGCAAAAGCTAAGCTTGCATTGCTTGAGGCCAGTCCCTCAGAGACAACCAGTGTTAAACCTGTGCATGGTAAAAACAAAGGCCTCGTTGCTGAAACCTTTGACTGGGATGAAGAGACAGTATCATCTGATGATGAAATGGTGCATGTCCGTGCACTGACGGCCCTCTCAAAAGAGGACAAGCTAGCTATTGGGAAGAATCATGCCAGAAACGGGGAATGGGTCAACATCACAATGAAAAAGGTAAACATCTTACTTTCTATGGATGATGACTCTGATTGGCAGTCTTATATGAATTATCTTAATGTTGACCTTAAGTTTGTAGAAGAGCAACGATTAAATCTTTTTTCAAAATACAACAAGCTAAGTTTTGAATTAAACAAGTGTAGAGATGAACTACTTATTTTAAAACAAGCCAAGCTTGAGGCTGTCACTTTGCAAATTCAAAACACTGAACTAGTTAAAAGAAATCAAGCTCTTCAAGATGAACTTAAAAAGGTACAAGATATTCTTGATAGTTGGACTGCTAAGAATCCCTGGGTCTTTGATGCTGTGGGTGCCCCCAGTAGCAAAAAGAGAGTCATAGGTGAAGATCAGCTCCCTGGCTCTCACAACAAAGACCAAAGTTCTAAACCTTTTGTGTCTGGTGGCATGATTACCAATATGCTAACAACTCCAAATTCCAGTGATTGGATTGAACAGGTTAATCCTGAGAGTAAGCTTCCAAATTTCAATTCTGGAAGGATTCTTGAGCCTGAGAGCCAAGCTCTTAAGAGCATGCTAGGACTCCCTGATGAGCCCAGTAGTACTGAACACATCTCTGAGTCTGAAGCAGAATCTAAAACTCCGCTTCCACCCCTGAAACCTCTTCAGGGTAATGATCCAAGCTTTGAGCTTACTCCTCTAAAATTCAATCCTCACTCACCAAAAGAAAGGTCTGGACTTGGTAGAACCATCCTGCATAGATAAACAAAACAAATCCAACAAGAGTCTACTCCTACTGAGACTTTAACATCCTCTGTCCCTACTGAAGCTGACCAAATTCAGTAACTTACTGAGCTTGTGAGGAAGCTGACAGGAAAGATGGAATCCATCGAAAAAGCCCCTGATTCAATCAAGGAAACTAAGTCAGCCTCATCTAGCTCATCAAAATAAAAATCTACCAACAAACCCAAGCAGAAGTGTGAGCTGTGTCATTACACTAGTCATACCACTGACAACTGCTATAGAATCCTTTATTGTATGATCTGCAATAAGGATGATCACAGAACTGCAGACCACTTACAGTATGTAACTCTGTCAGTAAAGCAAACTATACCAAAGTTAGTCATCAGTATGCTTCATCCTCCAAAACATCTCTCAAGAATAGAGCAAAACCTTTTCCTCTTTGCCCTTACTGTGGGTTTAATGATCATCATCAGGATGACTGTCTCATGAACACATGCTGTGATATATGTGGAAATCCAGCTCATGAGACATCCCAACATGACAGTGTCATTCATGCAAGGAGAAATGCAAAACAACCCAAAATCACTGAGTCTTTCTCAGTCTCTAAATGCAAAACCTGTGGTAGCACAATGCACTCAACCACTGACCATGAGTCGATTGCAAAATTCTATGCTGCCTGAACAAAATGGGGTTGCTGAAAGGAAAAACAGAACTCTCATTGAGGCAGCAAAAACCATGTTAAATGGCTCAGCCCTCTCAAAGCACTTTTGGACTGAAGCAGTCAAAACTGCCTGTTACACTCAAAACAGGTCAATCATTGTCAAAAGACATAATAAAACCCCATATGAGACTTTCAAAGGTAGACTTCCTGACATCAACTACTTTCATGTGTTTGGGTGTCCTTTGTTTATTCATAACCACAAGGATCACCTAGGCAAAATTGATGCAAAAGATGATGATGGATATTTCTTAGGCTACTCACTGATCTCCAAAGCCTTCAGGGTGTTTAACACCAGAAGACAACAAGTTGAGGAAACCTTTCATGTCACCTTTGATGAAAGTTCAGAAAGCATCAGGTTCACCAATACCTCAGTGGAGGAAATAGGAATTGATGACTCATCAAGATATCCTCCTGATGAGTTCAATACTGAAATCAATTCCTCATATCAAGCTGATGCTGACATCTCATATTATGGCTTACCTCACAACCTACCTCAACCAACTATCAGTGAATTCATTGATAATCAATCAGTCCCTGCTGGGATAGGCAACACTGATCCAAATGATCAGGTACCTGTGATTCATGAAACCCAACCTGAACAAGACATCTCAACAGATGTTCTTAATGCTTCTGTGGTTAATGCACCAGAACTCACTCCTGAGTCTCCAGTAACCTCCTCAAGTTCAGATCCTAGACCACAAAGTAAGTGGACAAAATCTCAGGACATTGAGCTTGTAAACATCATTGGTGAACCCACTGAGGGCATGCTCACTAGAAGCATGGCTACTAATTTAACTGCAGCTTCAGCCAATGAATGTCTATATGCTGATTACCTATCATATATAGAACTCAAAAGTGTCACTGAGGCTCTAAAACACCCAAGTTGGGTTCAGGCTATGCAAGAAGAACTGCAATAGTTTGATAAAAACAAGGTCATGACCTTGATCAAATGTCCTCAGGATGTAGTTGTCATAGGAATGAAGTGGGTTTTCAGAAACAAAACTGATGAAAATGGCACTGTCATTAAAAACAAAGCCAGACTTGTAGCCAAAGGTTACAGTCAACAAGAAGGCATTGACTATGATGAGACATTTGCTCCTGTTGCAAGAATGGAAGCCATCAGGATCTTCCTTGCATATGCAACATACATGAACTTCAGGGTCTACCAAATGGATGTTGAAAGTGCATTCTTAAATGGTGATCTCAAGGAAGATGTGTATGTTCAGCAACCTCCAGGCTTTGAGAGTAGTGAATTCCCTGACTATGTCTACAAGCTTGACAAAGCCCTCTATGGACTTAAACAAGCTCCCAGGGCATGGTATGAAACTCTCTCAGCCTTCCTGATCCAAAACAAGTTTGTCAGAGGAAAGATAGACAACACACTGTTCGTCTATAGAACACAACAGGATGTGATACTAGTCCAAGTGTATGTTGATGACATCATCTTTGGCTCAACAAACTACAAACTTTGCAAACAGTTTGAAAAATTGATGACAAAGAAGTTTGAAATGAGCATGATGGGTGAACTCACATACTTCCTTGGACTACAAATCAGGCAAACTGATAAAGGAATATCCATCAGTCAAGAGAAATACACCAGAAATCTCTTGAAGAAATATGAGATATCTGACTGTGCCTCAGTGAAGACTCCAATGGTCCCACCTAACAACCTTGGAGCTGATCTCACTGGCAAATCAGTCAATCAAACTCATTTCAGAGGGATTGTAGGCTCACTGATGTATCTAACTACTTCTAGACCAGACATCCAATTCTCAGTCTATCTAATAGCAAGATATCAGTCTAATCCTAAAGAATCCCATCTCACTGCAGCTAAGAGAATTCTTAGATACCTAAAGGGAACTTCAAGCCTTGGACTTTACTATCCAAAGTGCTTAGGGTTTGATCTCAAAGGTTACTCTGATTCTGATTATGCTGGCTGCAACATGGACATGAAAAGTACCTCAGGGTCCTGTCAATTTCTTGGAGGAAAACTGGTTTGCTGGAGTGCTAAAAAGCAACAATCAGTGGCTATGTCTTCAGCAGAAGCTGAGTATGTAGCTGCACCAGGATGTTGTGCCAATGTATTATGGATGAAAAGTCAACTCAGTGACTATGACATCCATTACAAAATGGTACCCATCTTCTGTGATAACACCAGTGCTATTGCAATCTCCAACAACCCTGTCCTCCACCAAAGAACTAAACACATTGATATCAGATATCACTTCATCAGGGATCACATAATGAAAGGAGACATATAACTTCATTTCATCCCTACTGAATATCAACTTGCTGATATCATCACTAAACCCTTGGATGAACCTACCTTCAGGAGACTGAAAGCTGAATTGGGAATGCTTGACATTGAAAGTCAGGCATCTGAAAACCAATCTCAGTAAGTTCTCTGAAATGGTTCCTCCTCCTTGAACGAAACCCACAAAACATCCTCTCACTGAATGAGTAAGACTCATTCAGGGACCCTGACAGTTGATATTAAGCATTGAATGAGTAATTAAATGATCCAAGTATCAGTTACTTAAATGTCCTAGGTTGGTAACTATGCCAATTTAATATAGGAATATATGTCTTACTGTCAGGGGTCTCCTCACTTACCTCATCCCACTTGGCATTAAATGCCTTCTCTAACATAAAATATCCTATGGATATTTTATTGCTGCAAAAGTGCACTTTTACTGTGCACTGCAACTGTTCCCTTGAAATACGGGATTTTACTGTGGGTAGTGGTGGGTGGCATTAAATGTGAAATTTCAAACATTTTCAAAAACCGTATTTACATATCCACATTTATGCAAAAACCACCCCTCTCACCACTCTATAAATACCCCTCTCATAAATATTAAAACACACACAATTGATTTCTGCAAACAAAACTCTGTCAAAATCTTTTTCAAACCCAGAAATCATTGTGTTCTTCAAACCTCTTTCAGAAAAACCTTCATTGTAAACATTTACAAAAGTTTTTCATCACAACTTAAGAGATACAAAAAATTTTGATTGTTCTTGTCAAGACATTTTTTTTCAAACCCTAAAACCTTTTAATGGAAATGGCAAGAACACAATCTCTTCAGTTTGCTTCACAGTGGGTAGGCGATCTTAGCAATTTTGAATTTAAAACAAATAATGTCATAGGCAATTTTGAATATCCTCCAACTGTCCCGGCCTATAAAGACATTATGAAATTTTTGTATAACTGCCCACTGAAAACGGCCTTTATTCAGTGTCCCTCTGTACTATACCAAAACCTCCTCCAGGAGTTTTGGGCAACAACAAAGGCCTTTGACCCGACACCCTCTACTGATGAGAACAACCTGTTGGGAATAATCCGTTACCACGGATAGTTGTGGTTTACACTGCTCAGATTAACATTATCAGTGGAAACGTATTACCACTGCTGGTACATTATTACCACTGCTATTAGATAATGTTTAGATGAACGTGTCTAGATAAGTATAGAATAGATTTCGTGTATATTCTATAATGTTAGCTTTATACTTATCTTGTAAAGGACTCCTTGTTGTATAAAAGGAGATCCTAGGTTATTGTCTTAGGTACGTGTCTAATTACCTACGTATTACTCACAAAGGCTTCAAGGTGTAACCCTAGTGATAAGCTAAGATCACTCGTATTATTTATCAATAATATTGGAGCTCAAGTTTTGTGTTTAATCTGTGTTTACTTACATAACATCATACAATCTATCTTCTAAGTATTACTAAGTAAATTCTGCGTGCTTAATAATATTATACAAAATATCATTGACACAAGGTGTGTGTCTAGATCCATCAAGTGGTATCAGAGCCAGGTTCTGATATTTTGTTTTAGAAGATCCAAGGAATAAGCTTAAACTAGTCACTCAATTCAATGGAGATGGAAAACAACCAGTCCAACTCTTCTACACCAAGGCTACCTAAGCTCAAACTTAATGAGTTTGAGATGTGGAGGATACTGATTGAGCAATACTTTCTCATTCAGGACTATGCTCTTTGGGAGATCATTCAAACTGGTGATTCTTTCAAGCCTGTGACTAGTACTGTAAAGATTGGTGACACAGATGTTGTGAAAGTTTCTGTGCCTGAATCTAGTGTTGAAAAAGCTTTCAGGAAGAATGATCTTAAGGCTAGAAGTTTGTTGCTGATGACTCTTCCTAGAGATCAGATCATTGCATTCAGCAAGCACATGACTGCTAAAGAACTGTTTGAAGATATTTCTCAGTGTTTGGTGGTAATGATGCTACAAAGAAGACACAAAAGACATTGTTGAAGCAAAGTTATGAAACCTTCTCTGCTTCAAGTAATGACTCACTTGATAGCATCTTTACCAAACTTCAGAAGATTGTTACACAAGTGACTGTGTTTGGCATTGAGGTAGAAAAGGAAGACCTCAATTTGAAGTTTCTAATAAGTTTGCCTTCAGAGTTTCAAACTAATGTTACTGTCTGGGAAAACAAATCAGACATAGAAACAATGAAGCTCAATGACCTTTACAACAACTTCAAACTTATTGAGCAAAGGTTGAAGAAGGCAGGGAAACTTGGTACAAGCTATAGTAGCTTGGCATTATTGTCAACCTCTGTTGACAGTGATGATTCTGAAGATGACAGTGATGATGATGTTGCCATTGCTGGTTCTAAAGTTTCCACTGGTAATGTTAATGTTATCACTGCAGGTTCAAAGAAGAAGGTTGCTAGTATTGGAGATCCTACCTTTTATGCTTTCATATCCACATAAGTTGATGGCTCTGTCTTAACTCCTGAAGACATAGAGCAAATTGATGAAGATGACTTGGAGGAGATGGATATAAAATGGCAGATAGCTCTTCTTAGCATGAGGGCTAGGAAATTCTACAAGAAGACTGGCAAGCCTATTCACATCAATGGTGAGGAAACTGCAGGCTTTGATAAGAAGAAAGTAGAGTGCTTTAACTGCCACAAGTTTAGACATTTTGCTAGAGAATGCAGAAGACCAAAGACCAAGGACAACAAGTCTACTTGGTACAAGCAAAAGAAGGGACCAACAGTGGAAGAACCAAAGGCAATGTTCGCTATTGATGGTGTGAGCTATGATTGGAATTTCATGGCTGATGAACAAGAAGAAGAACATTCTGATGCTGCTCTTGTTGCTACTGAATTTGCTCTCATGGCTTTCTTTGACTCTGAGGTACAAAATTTTGAAAGTTGTTCTAAAACATGTAGGGCTGCTAGAGAAGTTGAAAGGCTTAATGATTTATATTCTAATGAAAGACAAGAGTTATATACTACTAATTATACTGTGTCTAACCTTAGGAGAGCTATAGCAGTATTAGAGAAACAAATAGATCACTATAGAAAAAAAGAGACAAAATATAATGATGATATGATTCTTCTTAGAAGAGAGGTAGAACATACAACAACTGTGAATGAAGCATACCAAAAGGAATTAGAAACTTCAAAAGAAAAATGAAAATGTCAATTTAACTTTAGACACCTGTTATTATCAGTCTAAGTCAATTGATAAAATCTGGAATGCTCTAATTCATAGTAAAGTTAAGTATGGTATGGCTTACAATATAGTGTCTCCACCTCTAAGGGGTGTTCATTCACCTCCAGGTATAGATTTAGCTCATACAGGCTTAGAAGAGTTTCAGGACCTTGAACGTGAATATGGTCCTTTAAAGGACAAAATGGTGAAAAGTGAGGAAGAGATTAAGCATGATAATGATGTTTTTGAGAGTGCTAGTAACTCATCTGTTGTTGATGAGAATGTTAAAAAGAATGTAGAGGCTTCTATCCCAAAAGTTGTTCATACTGTTACAGAGGAACCTAGGAAACCAGTTAATAAACCTAGACCAACTGTAAGGTATGATGAGATGTATAGGAACAAGCCTACAGCTCCTAGGGGTAACCAAAGGAGTTGGAATCATGTTAAATCTTAACAACTAGGTAGTGATTTTGTAATGTACAATAAGGCATGCTATATCTGTGGTAGTTTTGATCATTTACATGCTTATTGCGACTATCATAATGGGAGAAGGGAAGTCCATGGGAATAAAAGGGTGAATTCTAACATGTTTCAAAATAAAGTACACCCTAATTCACATTGCAAAATGGTCCCAATAGCAGTTCAACTAAGAAGTGGTCTCAAAAATTTTGCCACTGCAAAAACTGTTAACACTGCTCACCCTAAGTCACCTGTTAAAAGTGCAAAGTACAAACCAACTTTTGCAAAATCTGCACAAACAGGGAAAGGAACTTTTCAAGCTAAAAAGGTTCCTTATAACCAACAGTGGGTGCCTAAAAAGAAACCAACAGTTTCCACTGCTCATTTAAAAGTTACCACTGCAAGGGTTGTAAACAAGAAAAGGGGGGACATGGGCAATGCTGTGAAGGCCTCAGCACATTGGGAATGAAAATCTAAAGGAAATACCTCTACAACCAATCCTAATGGTGTATCAATGACCTTTGATAGATTTAACTATATTGATACACGAGGCAGATCCAAGTCAATCATGGCTTGAGTCCCTAAAAGAAACTAACTCTTTACTCTTATGTGCAGGAACATCCAAGGACAAAAAGATCAGATCAAGGATATACAGATAGTGGGTGTTCAAGGCACATGACTGGCAACAAGTCCTATCTTTCAGATTTTGAGCATTATTATGGACAATATGTCAGTTTTGGTAATGAAGTTAATGGAACAACAAGTATGATGCAAGAACTCTAATGGTTAAGAAAAACATGGATCATTATTATTATTTCACAAAATTGTACACTGAGTACAATAGATACATCCATGGAATACTGATTACATGCATCATTACATCAACTGGAAACCAACTACCAACTACCTACCCCAAACACAAGCTTCATAACCTATTCCCAACCTAACCACCATCTATGGTTTCTTTGGGAAGCCCCACTTTGGCATCACCTTAGAGGCTCCACGCATGTCAATCCACTCATACACTCTAGGGCATGCTAACCCCCTCACCACTTCTCTGACTGGTGGAGAGGATGATGAAGGACCAGCTGGTGGTGGTGCTGCTCTCAAGGCTCTTGCACGTGGTGCTTGAAGCTCTTCATTAGGGAGTATTGCAGCAAGGGGAGGAACACTCAAGGCTCTTGTGGAAGTCTCATCATATGTGTCCTCATAGGGAGAAATATAAGAACTTATTGAACTATCTCCCTTGGTCAAAGCATCCTGAGGTACTGGTTGCAGATTAGATGGACCATCAAATGGCGGGGTGATACTCATTGACATATGAGATCTTTTTCTGGATGACACTTCTTCAAAATCTTCTTTCTCTACTCTGCTTGGGTTGTTCAACACAAAGTCATCCCATGCACTGTCAGAAAATGAACTGTCTAAGGAAAGATTGATTGGATTAGAACTGCTCATGGTGATCTTTTGGAAATCTTTTATGAGAAAAGTGCTTATGTGGTAGTAATATGTGAAGTATGTGAGTAAGATGCACTTTAATAGAGGTTATGTTGTAACAAGAAGTTAATGTGGGAAAGGTGTAAGTGGTTGAGAAGTAAATGGAGTCCTGTGGCCTTGGAAAGTGTATCAGTGTCTATGAGTTGACTTAATTGAGTATAGTCACTGCTATGTTCATTCTTTTATATATACTAATCATTGCCAAACCTCAACAGTGATTCCAGTGTTTGGTTTATGTTTGTGATTTGCAGATTTGAAGGATTCCTTGTTTACAATGAATGGTTACTCTTTGGTGTTTGTCTTTCTAGTTGTTCACTGATTTCTATGCAGAAATTATTTTAACAGTGGGAACTATATTGCAACCAGTGGTAACAAGCTTGCTTTTACAGTGGAAAAAGGAAAACATAGGAACTTCATTTCATTAATAAAACATGATTCATTACAACCAAAGTGAAAGTACTTCTACTCATCAAAACACAAAAGACTGCAACCTAGCACATCCTACACCTAACTTCAGCTACTCCATTGGCTTCTTGCCTTTGCCCACATAGTCATGCTTATTTTTCTGTGCCCTCTTCCTTTTGTTCTCAAAGGTGGATTGCATTCTTGGACATGGAAGACCCAGAACTTGTGAAGGAGGTTTTGGTAACATTGCAGGCCTTGTTGGGATGGATATCTGATTCATATTGGAGATAGCTGTTTCCAGTGCTTTTGAAAGAGCTCTTGGCAATTCTTTGACCATGGAATAGGTCTCATCATTCGTCTCATCATCATCTGATGAGCTGGAGTAAAACTCAAGAGATGGTGCCAGTTTTGCAGCAGGTACACGCTTGGCAGTCTCCTTTGTATACTTCTTGGATGATGTGCTTCCAGCACATGCTGGGAAGTATCCAGCCCATCCTGATGCCTCTGAGGAAGTCTCTGACTCGATCACATACTCTTCTTCTGAATCAAAGGAGATGTCAATGGTGTTGGAAGGATTGCTCATGATTATTTTTAGGGATATTGTGTGTTTGAATGTGCTTTGATGAAGATTACAATCAATCAAGCCTCCTTATATAGACAAAGTCGGTTGAAAGGGTTAATTAATGAGTATATTTACTTTTTCCTATTTTGGTAGGTTAAGGAGTAAATATAGATATTATTGGGTTGACTTTGGAAGATAGTTTACTTGGGTAATGGTTTGGTTAAAGGTAACTTTGGTTAATAACAAGTTGGTTATTCCTATCTCTTACAGATACATAACCAAGTTTTGATGGGAGTTGATTTTAAAAGGTGTATATCTGAGATACACAACAAATGGTTATTGATTCACCATGTCTTATCCACATAAGAATCAACTAGTCCAGAGCAAACGGCTACTGGTAAAGACTTGACAAATCCGTTTATGGTTGATAGTTTACCAAAAACTATATGGTTATCAACTCACCATATCCTTTATGATTAAGAGTTGGCTAGTCCATAGCAAACGGCTCATGGTAAAGACATATCAAATCCGTTGATAGCTGGTAGTTTGCTAAAAACTATGATAAGAGCAGTCTTGTTTTCATATGATTGTATATACCATTGCTCTTTGAATTTTTTGTGAAAAATTACCACTGCTAGTTCACAGTTTCCACTGACAGTGTTATTTTACCACTGTTGTTCTAGCCATTACAACTGATTATGTCAGTAACTTATTTTTTACTAGCCGTTGAAAGTAACCACTGACTTCCATATATATATATATATATATATATATATATATATATATATATAGTGAAACTTTATTTTCAGAACCCACTTTAAACGCGAGAACTGCGAGAACCACTTTAAAACCGTTGGATTATTTGATCAATGGATGAAAATACCTATGGCATTTTCGTAATAAACTAGAAGGTTAATAAATATTAAAAAACCTGGAGGGGCATTTAGGGTATTTCGAAATAAATATTTTCTCAAAAAACTGTCTCACATATTTACTTGATTCTCTTTAATTGACTCTTTCTCTCTCTCACATGTTCCACTCAAACCCTAATTCATCATATTGAGCCGCCTTCAAAATCGTGTACTCCATGAAGATTTCACAAGAACCTGGATAACTAAAGCCTCACCGGAATAAAAAAACAACCTATCTAAAGCCGATCCAAAAATCGGTTTTTCAAAATATAACCACCTCGAACCTCCATAATTTTTGGCATTTCATTGGTTACAAGTGATTAAAGGTTTGATTCTTTATTTGATATTGAACCTGATTTTCTTTTCTTTTTTTTAAATTTTAAGTTCACAGTTATAGTTGGTTTTTGATTTATATTTGTTTTCACAAAAGCCGGTTACATCTTTTTACGGTTTCCACTTTTCAATTTTTTTAATTTGATGACCATTTTTGATTGAAGAATATATGTATTAAGGTTCTTATATAGGAAAAAATGAGAAAATGTATTTGTATCAATGGATGACTTTTCTTTGTATCAACACCTCATGGTCTCTTTATTTTAATAACGGATTGAAATCCATTTTCTATGATTGACGTGGCATGTTGAATGTTACTTGTTTGGTGAATTTTGTAAGATCCATGTTAATGTTTAAATTATGCTTTGTAATTAATTGAATATTGATAGGCTAATTTTGTCATGTAGCTAATTTATAGTATGATCTTCCTCTAGTTCAACTCTCTAGGACTACGCATGATCATTTACAGATATGTAATATTGAGATGAAAGCCAAAATTAAGTCTCATCAGATGCCTGAGCAGGTTTGTAACTTTTATTAAAAATATTAGGCTGCTTTTCCTTTTTGTTTGCTCGAATTATAAACATAGATAGTTTTTTGTGTTTGAATTATAAAACATATATGTTTCAGAAAGATACATATATGTTTACGTATAAAACATATATGTTTTGTGTTTTGGATTATAAAACATATATGTTTTGTTTTTATGATTAAAATACATTTTTACATCATTAGTTTAATATACACAAGATTTTACATATGCGTTATGCTAGTTGTTGTGATTAATTTTCGTTTTTTATTTGTTTGTGGTTTAATTGTTTCCGTGCATCCTTGTTTCAGATTGATTGATGAAGATGATGATATCATTTAAGACCGGGAAGTAGATGAACACGATTATACATGAAGATAATTTGCGACTTTTGAAGATATATGATTATTGCACGTGTTTTTGTATTTGTAATCAAGGGAAATGTAACATTTAAGTATATCAATCTTGTTTTTCTTTTTAATGATTTATGTTCTTTAATTTGTGTTTTAAACTTTCAAAAAAATAATGATCATGTAAAAATATTGGTAGGTTGATAAAAAAAAAAGTGTTAGCTAAAAAAAACATATATGCATTTTGACTAATTGAAAACATGTATGCACCTTGACTATTTGGGGGAAAAAACATGTATGCACATTTGCCTATTTGGAAAAAAAGGAAAGAAAGAAAAAAAAAACATGCATGCTCCTTGAGACTTCATAAAAATAATGATTAGGTATAAAAAAACATGTATGTTACCATGACTATTTGAAAACATTTTAGCAAAAAAAAAAAAAAAAAAAAAAAAAAAAATTCCGAATTTTTAGATTTATAAAAAACGGGAATTACAAAAAAACGAAAATAATATGAAAATGTATTTTACTATTATACCCTTTTATATTAAACAAAAATAACAAAATGCTATGGAGCATTAAATGATGTACATTGTGTATTATTAGTTGTAAAAATGTGGTTCTCGCAGTTCTCGCACTTAAAGTGGGTTCTGAAAATAAAGTGCCTCTATATATATATATATATATATATATATATATATATATATATATATAGGGTTAAAATTTTAAGGAAATTATCTTCTTTCCATATTGTGATAAATACTTTCTAAAGATAATTTTTCTTGCGCAATAATTCTAAACCCTAACCTTATCTATCTTTCTCTCTCAATTGGCTAGTTATTGTTTCAATTCTTACTGACATAATATCATTTTTCATCAAAAGTTTCTATGGCACCTTTAAAATTTGCAGATGAGCACAACCTAGTGGCCTACCTACAAAAGTCTAACGAGAAGAGTGGCCCTATTTTTCATCAGATTGTGGACTTTCTCAATACCTCTCATATAAGGTATGCTTTGCTTTTAAAACCCACACTATATATCTCACAAATCAAATAGTTTTGGACTTCTGCTAAGTCCATAACACTTGAGATTGGAGATACACATGAAACAGTGGATGCTTTAAGAGCCACTGTGGATGGGGTAACTATTGATGTTACCGAGGCATCCTTGAGGAGAGTACTCCAATTGGGTGATCTCAATGGTCTCATCAAATTACCTATGCCTGAAATTCATGATACTTTATCATCCATGGGGTATGATACCACTGACAAAAAGGCTACTTTCAAAAAGAGTGGTTTTTGTCCCCAATGGAGATTTTTGATTCATACTTTTTTACATTGTCTCAGTCCAAAGAAAAAATCTTATGAGCAATTTAGTTCAACCATGGCTTACCCTTTGGTTTGTCTAGTCACTGATAAGATTTTTAACTGGTCAAATTATATTTTTACAAGTATGCAAGGCAATGTACAGAGTAACACAAAAATTTTAATGTATCCAAGGTTTGTGCAAGCAGTGCTAAATGAGTTTCAACTGCAACCCCATACTACTGTTTATAAAATCAGTTGTCTAAAGCCTAAAGTTTTTCAAAATTTGAACAAAGATGGCAATATGATTTTTACACCTCTACTTCCTCAAATGCTTGCAAAGATTACAACTGAACAAAACACACCCATAATCTCTGTTCCAAACATTGATTATACTCCACCTGTTTCTCAAACCTATGAGAGGAGGAGCAAACAACTACCTTCTTTCATGACAACACAACAAGTTTCTGAACCTTTTGGTCTAGGAACAAGCAGTGGTGGTTCTAGACTTCAACCTAGTCCAACTAGGGAGGAACCTGAGCCAATGTCCCATGATTCACCTCTCCCAACAGGTAACACAGTTGGAATTGATGAGGGCAGTGAGCAACAATTGGAATTGATAGGTTTGTGTACAAATTTAGCCAAGCAGGTTGAATCTCTACAGAAGGATTTGGCACATGTCAAGAAGCAGCATGCCAAGGATGTTAAACACTTACAAGAAGAGATTCAGACCTTGAAGACAGAGTTGCAGGGGTTGAAAAGGCACAAGCAAACTGTTAAGTTGGTGATTTCATCTTTATCCTCACCTAATGATGGTGATTCAGCTGGTTTTGATCAAGATTTGGGTAATTCTCCTAAACAGGGGAGGAAAACAAGTGCTGAAACTCAGGGGAGGAAAATTGATTTTGAAGATGAAGGAGATACTAGTAAAGGAGCAAAGGAAGCTAATACTCAAAAAGAGCAACTTGATGATCAAGAATTTTTCTGTACTGCAACTGATTTTACCATTGATTCCATTTCCACTGCAGAGCCAAATATTGCCACTGCAAGTGAGGAAATTGATAAAAAAAAATAAAAAATACAAAGGTAAAGCAGTTATGGAAAGTAAAGAGCAACCTGGAAGAAAGATTTCAATGAAAGAACAAGTTCAGATTACTCATGATAAAGAAGTTGCTGAAAAGATATATGAAGATGAAGTTGCTGAAAAGAAAAAGGTTGAAGAATTAGAAGTTGCAAGCTTTTTGGAAGCTGAAAGGTTGGATAGAATGGAAGAAGATCCACTTTTCAATGTTCAACCTACAATACTTAGAGAGAAGACTCCAGAGTTTAGCTATGTTCCTACTGAAGAAGATATTGAGTTCTTGATTGCTAATAATCCAATAATCAAGAAAAAGGCAATTGACCTGGTAGCTGATGCATCCTTAACTGAAGAACAAAGAACTGCTCAGTTGAAGGATTTCATTCAAATGAAGAACAATCAAGCACTTGAAGATGTGATCAATTTAGTCAAAAAGGGTCAAAAGAAACCAAGACAACCAACCAAGGCAGAAATTCTTTCATATATGAAGACTTATTGTTGTCATGTTGGTGGTTGGAAGAAGCATCAATTCAAAGGAATGCCTGATGATCAAGTTGAAAAGGCTTACTACATAGTTCAAAAACAAGATAAAGCTTTTATTCCAATGGACTCTGAAGAAGAAGCAAGAAGGATTCCTAATTTGAAGAGAAAGGCAAAAGAAAGTGATTCTCAGACTGTTAAGAAGACTAAGGTTGCTGAAGAACAAGAAATTCCTACTGAGAAATTCACTGAAGAACAACTAACTGGAATGATTGTGAATGAAGAAGAAGATTTTTATCCAGAACCACTGCAAGTTCGACATCCTATCATTGATTGGGAAGTTTACACTGATAGCAATTTTGCTCCAACATGGAAGATCACAAGGCTAGGTGGTGAAACTTCATCATTTATTCAATTTGAAGATCTTATAAAAGCTTTTGACAGAGATGACCTTGATACACAATGGAAGTTAGTTCAAGAAAGGTTTAATGCTCAAGATCTTAAAGACATGAAGAAGATGCAGTTATGGGTTAATCTTAGAAGGCTCTATGAACCAAATGTTAATGATGATTTCTGGAAATTCTCATGCACATGTCCTGGTACTAAATGGTTTTACTATGATTCATGTGAAGTTCATCATGTCTCTACAGCAAATGGAGAAGATGCATTCATGCTTGCTGAGAAAGAATATCCACTCAGAGCTGGAACTCTCACTGTGATGTTATGTACAACAATAAGAGTTCATGAAGACAATGAGAAGGTCAGAGCATTGTTACATAGGCTTCAAGATCAATGTTCCAGAGCCATACATAAGTTAAGGAAGAAGTGAAGTGTTTGGTTGAATTTCCAAATCCTTGAAGATAATGAAGATTGAAGAAACTTATTGATTTGCAGAGAAATCATAAGTTTAGGGGAGGATTGTTGGGAATAATCCGTTACCACGGATAGTTGTGGTTTACACTGCTCGGATTAACATTAGCAGTGGAAACGTATTACCACTGCTGGTACATAATTACCACTGCTATTAGATAATGTTTAGATGAACGCGTCTAGATAAGTATAGAATAGATTTCGTGTATATTTTATAATGTTAGCTTTATACTTATCTTGTAAAGGACTCCTTGTTGTATAAAAGGAGATCCTAGGTCATTGTCTTAGGTACGTGTCTAATTACGTACATATTACTCACAAAGGCTTCAAGGTGTAACCCTAGTGATAAGCTAAGATCACTCGTATTATTTATTAGTAATATTGGAGCTCAAGTTTTGTGTTTAATCTGTGTTTACTTACACAACATCATACAATCTATCTTCTAAGTATTACTAAGTAAATTCCGCGTGCTTAATAATATTATACAAAATATCATTGAAACAAGGTGTGTGTCTAGATCCATCACAACCTTAGACCTTCAGGGAATATCTCATCAGGTTCAGTCTTAACTGGGGGCAACAATTCACCCTGGATTATATAACATTTTGCACCTCAACAGGGTTAGATTATAACAAAGGTGTTTATGTCGCCCATCCTGAACCCTCAACAGTGAAGGATGGGTTAAAACAAATTGTTTTAGATCCAACGTTTTTGGACAGGACCCCAGTCACCAAGAGTTCATTTCCCGTGGCTTGGAGGATCCTATTCACATTTGTGATTCAGGTCCTCGGCGGGAATCACTCATCAACTGAACAAGTTAACTCTATTCAGTTGATGATGGCATACTGCCTGATGAATGGGGTCACTGTCGACATAGGGGAGATCATTTACAGTGATCTCATAACCAAGCTACAGATCAAAACTAGGACGAAATACGTTTCGTATCCTAGGTTTGTCTCTTGTGCTTTGCAAGTGTTACTGGGTACAAATTATCCTCAGGAAGAAAATTTTGGTGCTTTACCTGGCATCCTGAGCCAATCAAATTTTCAGAAGGACCCATCCCTTGTCACAAACATTGAATTGACGGCCCATATGGTTGCTGTAAACAACCAGAGGGAATCAGTGTCTCCTAACCCTACTCCTACAAAGAGAAAGGGGAAGTCTCAGACTGGGACTAAAACCAAACCCAAGACTCAGGGCCCTGAGGCTTCAAGAGCACAGCCTAAAAGGCAAAGAAAGCCCAAGACTGATTTGCCACCCATTGGAGACCAAGCAACATCCACCCAGGTGACAATGAAGGACACTGATAAATCACAATCAGTGCCCTTGGTCCCAACTACTACTCCCCAAGATCCAGAGGGAAACATACAACCCGCTGGTAGGGGAGCGCCTTCCACAACGCCCAGTGATGACATTAGCAAATCCAAGCCTTTGTCTAAGGGCACACTGATCGATCCTAAAGACTCAGAGGGAACCATACAACCCGCTGATAGGGATATCACTGTCACTGACTCTGCTAAAGGCACTGGAAAATACCCATCAGTGTCTCAGGGGTCTAAGGGGGACAAAGACTCGAAGGGAAAGAAACAACCCACCGATATGGAACCCAAAACCAATCCTGACTCCAGAGAAGGCACTGGGAAACTCCCACCAGTGTCTGAGGGATCAAAGGGGGACAAAGACTCAGAGGGATTAATACCACCCGCTGATATGGAACCCATCACCAACCCCCTGTTAACCGTTGCTGATGTTACTGGAATACTGTTCTCAGAAGATGAGCTTGCTGATACTGATGATGAGATTCTATCAGCTGGGGAAGAAGTGGACGCTGAGGTTCAATCTGAACAAGAGCCTCAGCCTGATCCAAAGGAGCAAACTGAATCACCATTCCAGCCTGAAAATGATGACTCCACTTCCTCCACTGATGAATTTGCAAGATTTGATAATGTTCTCCCACTTACTGAAAGGCAACTCGTTCAGTGGATCACCAAAGCTTCAAGGAAATTATACTCTGGGGTCACTGAAACACTGTGGGAACAACATACTGAAGCTGGTGCAAGTTATGCTGATCTGAAGGCTGAGGTCCAAGCCTTTGATGAAAATGTTCATGAGCACAGGGATTTGATGTATGACAACATTCACAGACTGGATGAAAATTTGGCTAAATTCCTCAGACACCTTCAGGGTGCAGGCACAAAGGTAGATGAAATCAAGGAATCTGTCAAAGACGACTCAACACTTAACTCTAAAGTGCCGGAGGCTACAGAGGCGTACTTGAAACAATCCTCCAGCCTCGCTGAACTGATCGAAACACTCAAATCAGCAAATGTTCAGGGTCTTCATTCTTCAGTCCAGTCCCTTCAAACCACATTGAACTCTGTGAACACTCAAATGGCTACGTTGGCTCAGGCATCTACTTCCTTGGCCTAGAATCTTGGGCCACGCATGACTGCTCTGGAAGTATCTCAGGCTAATTTGGAAGCTAAGGTCACTGGCATACAAACAGATACTTCAGATATTAAGGCCATGATCACTGAAATTTATCAGGCTTTCAAGGGTCAAGCAGCTCCATCCCCCTCAGCACCAACACCAACTCTTGCCCTCATTGACGCTCCGGCAACAGTTGAAGGGGAGATAATTGCTGAAGAAACTCCTCTTCACACTGAGGGGGAGCCAACACCACCAGTCTCAGCAATACCCATCTCATCACTTCCACCACAAACATCAACAACAACAACAACAACAACACTGACAGTCACAACACCTATAATGACAACAACACCACCCTTGGTTGCATCATCTTCCTCAGGCCAGGACAAAGGAAAAGGCAAAATGACAATTACTGAGCCTGAGAAGATTCCCTACAAAATCGGTGACACTGAATACATTCTCACACCTCAACAGCTAACCAAATATCTTGCCAAAGAAGAAAGGAGATTGAAACAAGCTGAGGATGATAAGAAGAGTAAGGAAGCACTGGTTAAAGTGATTGCTGAAGAAGCTGAGAATGTGAGAATTGATCCAAAGAAGCTCAAAAAGGGTCGGGCAGGACAAAGGTTCAAGGATGCTCAGGTAGCAAAAATGGCTGAAATGAAAAAACAGTTGGAAGAAAAGAAGAAGAAAGCTGAAGCCCTTAGGCTAAGCAGAATTAAGCACTACAACTGGACGATGACAAGCCGAAGGCTGCCTGAAAAGATCACAGATGTCAAAATCATCCCCAGATCCAAACCACTGGCAATGAACGTCTACAGGGGGGTTGATAAGAGACATTTCGAAGTTCATGATCCCTTAAAATTTACTGACTTTGGGATCACTGAACTCGATGAACTCGGTCCAATAATTGAAAAGAAGCAAAATGCGGTGGTTAAGGAGCTGATGAAGATGCTCAGTAAAAGATATGAAAGACTGGGGGATGCACCAGCACAACTGGGAATTCAGCATGCCTTAACTGCACCTCAATGATCACAACCACAATCATCCACTGGCAAAAGGAAAAGGGTTGAGTTCCAGCCTGAGATAAAAGTGCCTGGATTCGAATGCAACAGGGAACTGCCAGAAGGTGTTAAGTTCGTGAACTGTTTAGTGATTGAAAAGCCTGAAAGAGGGCTATTCCACATTGATGTCTATGGAAATCCAGCATTTCAAAGATGGAGTGATATTGATCAGGCTGGTGTAGCTGCAATGCTGAGCTACATACGAGTGGCCTCTCAGATCCAAACCCCAGCAAACATCAGGTTCTGTCAAGACCTGAATGCCAAGATAAGAGACCATCCTGACAGGGAAACACTCATCACCAAAAAGTCAAGCTTGAAGCATTGTGAATCCATCTGGACTGACATCATTTTGAATTATCTTTTGTACTAGTGATAGGAACCTTGTAATTTGATCAATAAACGATGTATGTTTTGTTAAAATACTCAGTGTTCCTTATTGTATTCATTAGTACATTTAGTGTAAGAAGAAGCCATTTGCTCACTTACACTGATCAATCACTTAGGATATTTGTATATCCAAATAGAGGGAGACTGTTGGGTTCAGTAAATACCCAAACCCCTTAATCTAGGATTTGAATAGAAAATAGCCCAAGTGTTTAGTTCGTTAAACACTAACAGGTCACTGAGTGCATAGTCTCTCAGCGAGTCATCTTCAGGATACTCAATATGAGGCGAAGAAGAAGTCTCTCCACTCAGTAAGGCGGAACTTAAAGGGTGAAGACTGAGTCAAGAAGAAGATGATGGATTCAGTGAGTAATGACAATAACTCACTGAATCCCTAAGACTCCTCTCCAACTACTTACACTGAAGACAAACTGAAGTAGAAGACTGAAGGATGTAAAGACTGAAGAAAGAGCGGGACATGGCGGGATAAGTTTGAATCAGATAAGACGAAGTACTTATCAACCAAAGTCAACTTTCCCTGAATAGCAAAAGATCAGGCTCAGTGTCATCACTGAACTTAGGAAAGTAGTCTTGTCTCTTACCTAGAATAGTCTTTGTAAACAGAGACAAAATACATCAGTATTTTGTCTTTTGTATGATGTCAGTTTGTCACTTAGGAAAGAGTCAAATATCATACATGTATAAATAGCATAAGAGATGGAGTGAAAAGATTGAGCTTGTGAATTGTAAAAACACACACACGCAAGCCTTCTTTTTACTCCTCCAAATACAACTTTATCCATGAGATAGCTCAGTGGGTTCTAAGAGTTGTGCTCAGACTTAGCCTGAGCTTAGAGAGGAGTCACCAACCTTTGTCATTTCAATCCCAAGTGCTATTCCGCAAGTACTTGGGTAACGTATTCTTTACGATTCATTTATAATAAGAACATGATGTTGAAAATTATCTAGTGTGTTTTACTTACGTTAATTTCAATCATTGTTCACTATTAACTTGTTTTATATTTCTAAACTGTTTTAAACGATAGTTAACGGGGAACAACAAGATATAACTAACTACAACCTGTAAATTTATAAGTTTTTTATAGGTAAAGACTAAACCGATATAATTATTAAGTGTATATGCACGTCAAATAGATAGATGTATGTTTAAAACTCCGACATAATACAAACATTTTTTTACTTTTCTTTTCTTTTTTTCTTTTGGATATTTCAGCCAGAGGCGGAGCCAAGTGAAGAGTACTGGGGGGAGTTGCCCTTAACAAACCTCTGGTAGACACACAATCTCATATAAGAAAAATATCAAATCGGGAGATAAAAAGTTGAGTGCCCTCAGCGTTCATGAGAAATAACAATTAAAGTGTTAACTTCTATCTAATGCCTAAAAACTTTCGGCGATTTTGTTTGGTCGGAACTGAGTGAAAATGAAAGCGGCGAATAAGAAGAGAGAAGGGAAGTGAGACTGTAATGTAGTCATTGGGAGATGGTAACAAAAGTCAAAAGTCTTGATTTAGCATTATTTACATATTTTACCCTTTTTTTGTCTAAATAAAATACCTTCTCAATTTAACTTTAATAAAATATGCCAATGATGTTAATATAACTATTCAGATTAAGGTTTTCATATATTATGAGGATTTTAAGATTTTGGTACATTTAGTTGTAATTTTAAGTTTTCAACGTCACTGATTTATTATTGTAATTTGTTACTTAACATCAAAATTATGTTCTTAATAACTATCACATTCTTTCCAAGTACATTAATAATAAAATACTTGATATGTTTAGTTTTCTATTAAGTATTTGTATTTGGGGTATATATATAATATGATCTAAGTTGGTTAGTTTTAGAAAGTCTAACAAGTAATTAAAAGATGTCTTTTTCCTTTTGAAGAAACCCGACCTGATTTTAAATTATACTAAGAAGATGAAACCCGACCCGACTTCAATTTACACTAAAAAAATGAAACCCGACTTCAAATACGGTCTTCAATCATGCCATACCCTCCGTAATCACTTTTTCTGGCTCCGTCACTGATTTCAGCATGAGGCGTAATTTCATAATGTTTTAAGATAGAATAAGATTTGCACCGAAAACCAAAGAAATCAAAAGAGATTGATTGTTCGATTCTTTACACGAGATTGGATAATGAATTATAGAGGATGATGACCAATATTTTATAGACTTGAAGATTAACTCTTAGGTTATTATACAAACAAGTTACTATACTTTACAAAACAAATTCGCTTAAGTTATTCAACTTTCAAATTATTTATCCAAGTTACTTATTTTTGCTTAACCGGTTATGTACGTTACTATATTTTTAGTAAACAAATAAGACCGGTAAATGGCTTATATTTATTACGAATTTAGTCCATGTGGTTTGTGAGGTATTACAAATTTAGTCCATATTTTTTTTAAACTTATTTAACAATTAATACGTTAGTAAGGTCCGTTTTATCCATTTTTATACGTATTCGTCATTTTTTTCCGTTTTCGTCCGTTTTTATACGTATTTGCTCGTTTTCATACGCCTTTTGTCCGTTTTATACGTTTTTGTCCGTCTTTATACGTTTTTCTTACGTTTTCATATGTTTTTCCCGTTTTATATGTTTTTATCCGTTTTAGCCGTTTTTATACGTTTTCTTACGTTTTGATACTCTTTTTGTCCATCTTTATATGTTTTTCATACGCTTTCATACGTTTTTTTCGTTTTTATCTGTTTTTATGCGTTTTTGTCAAATTTTTTACGTTTTCGCCCGTTTTGATACGCTTTTTGTCCGTCTTTATACGTTTTCATCCGTTTTTATACGCTTTTAAAATGGGCGAAAAAGTATAAAAACAGACGAAAACATATAAAAACGTATAAAGACGGATAAAAAAGGTATGAAAATGTATGAAAACGGGCAAAAACATAGAAAAACGAACGAAAACGTATAAAAACGGATTAAACCGTATAAGAACGGATGAAAACAGATAAAAACGTATGAAAACATATAAAAACAGACGAACATGTATAAAAACGGATAAAAAAATAGATAAAAACGTATGAAAACGTAAGAAAAATAAATGAAAGTGTATAAAAAAGGACGAAAGCATAAGAAAAACCTGTTCACCTACTTTAACATCATCCCGACAACAACTAGAGTGAATGGTTAACCTTTTGTAAATTGAATGAAGAAAACGCAAACTTTAGTAGTTTAGTTGAACATTTTAGCAATGTTTGGTAATTTAGATGAAGAAAACGCAAACTTTAGTAACTTAGGTGAACATTTTCATTTTTATCTAATGACGTGGCATTGGTTAACCAGTTAACACCCGGTAGCCAGTTTTTGGAGTAACTAGAATGAACGATTTTCAAATGTTCAATGTAACAACCCTCATTTTAGGGTTATTTTTCATATTTTTGAAAAGTTACTATTCACTTTTACTATTCATCTCGTAAAAATTTTTATTTTACCATAATGACAAGATAAATGAAACTCGAAAAGTCGTCCTGACGACGTACGTCGAATCCATCCAGAACCGATTTCACAAAACCGTGACCGAGAACTACTTTAGGGTTTAAACGTCATTCGGGCATCCCGATATGTCCATAAAACACCGTAAACATTAGAAATATGCATTTCTACCATTTTACGACAATTCCACAAGTTTTGAAATTTTACGTTTTTCAGTTATTCGTTTTACGCAAAATACGCGTTTTTGACCCGCGTTTCTAGCTTTAAACAACGTTTCAGCAACCCGATGGAACTTCCACTCATTTTATATTTTATTATGGAGTATAATGATAATTTTCATCATTCTTACAAGTTTCGTATTTTTACGATACCCAGTTTTACGTTTTATGGCTTAACAACTTACAGTTGGCATTTAACGGAACCAAAACACATTCTAGAACCAAGATAAGACCAAGACTCATCATCCTAGCCACCTCACCATTTGTGACAGCCCATAAGGGGGTGAATCACCATGCCTTGTGTCTTGATCTTATGCCTTAAGTTCTAGGATGTTTACATGTGTTTAATTTTACTAAATAAGCTTCCTAAAAGTCTTGAAAGTAACTTCCTCATTTACACCTTCCTAACACCTTTCTAACCTCCTCAAGACACTATAAATACCCCCTCTCCCTCTCTTATAGTCGTTCATATCACAAACATAAACACACTTTCCATAATTTGATTCATAACTCCAAGTTTATGCTAAGAAGTTTCAACTAACAAGTTACTACATCAAATCCCTAGCAAGTTTAAGTGATCTTCTTGAGTTTAGATCTGCTCAAGTAACTTATAACTTCATCACTAATCCTTCAAGATTACAAGGGTGCCAAGGTGTGGAAGTCTTGCTCTATCCAAAGTCCTAAGTGTTCAATCAAAGTCCGAATCCTTATTGAGTTACTCCTTTAGTTAGAAAGCTAAAAGTTGTAAGCAACTAATCACCACCATCACTCCATCATATCATGTTTATTATTCCTAATCTTGTCAATTTCAAGCTATATATATGGTTACTATGTTGATTCATGATGTACATATACTCAATCACATGTTTTAAATTCACATATTGTCGTAAAGTAACAAACTAGTAAGCTAATCATATTCCACATGATTGATACCATTAAAACCAGTTACATATAGACTTGGTAACTTACATATTATATTAGACAAGATAAAAAGGGAAACATATCAACTTGAATCACCTGAAACGAAAAAACGAGTCAAAACTTATGGTAAAAAGAAGTTAGCGAAAACCTAGAATCGCCAAAAAGGCTTACTGCCTAATCTGTCTAAAATATAAGTGGTACTTCTGGTCCAAATCATCAAAAAGTTAAAACACGAAAGTTGTCTGGAACTATGTTTTACGGCTACTGTGAGGGAACTCGGCCTATAAAGACCAACGGTAACATTTTCTGCCTAAAATTTATAAAATTTATCATGGCTAGTTACATATTAAATTAACAAACTTCATTCAACCTTCGGAATAGTGATTTCGCAAGTAACGGAAGAATGACCATTTTACCCTTCTCCGCCAATTTTTACCAAAACTTCATTTTTGACCATGTTAATAAGTTATGATAATTAGTAAATGACGAGAACTTATAAAAACTAGATATTTACTAAAAATATGATAAACTTTATGATATAACAATCTTTACTCAAAACATATGTTTTATCTAGTAAGTGCTACAATACTAGGGAGCTTCATGTGAGGGGTTTTATTTGAGTAAGATTTACGATTTAAAGTGTCCTAGCTCCTCGAACGTTTACTACATGACCTCTGAATTATGATGGCCCGAATAGTAGTACGATATCTATGAACTAAATACGTTTTCACATACTAAACTGTTACTATAAGCAATAAATTATAAATGACTACATCATGATCAACATAGAGACGTATATAGGATGGTTTATGTTTTTCTAAACATTATTCCAAACCTAAGTCACAACATTCCATTTTAGGTTGCACGTAGCGGTTTCCCGGCTTATCCATCATATTCGTAAAAGAGCTAAACATCATCAAACTCACGATGAGTTCATAGCCCCACTTTCTATTACTTAATTGTTTTACAAACCCATGGGGGGAATACATGCTATTTTTAAACTGAAGACATTGCTTTGAAACTGTATGCTATATCTGAATGTATTATGTGCACTAAGTACCACTATTGCCAAACTTAAGTCCCTATTATCATGAACCATTAATCACTTGCGGGTGAACGCAAATAATGTGGATAGATCTATCGGGATTGACGAATCCCGTCTGTTTGACCAAATCCGGTAAACAAACGAACTCTATTTGAAGAACCATAGGTTTATTGGCAAATTACCTATTAGGGCAACTGTTTGACCAAGACCTGGCAAACTATTATATCAATTTCTATTGACAAGCTGTTAACGTTTTCGGTATCATGAGCTTAGTGAAATACAAAAGCGGACTCAAGTATCACATACTTGAGGCAGTTGCATCAAACAAAATCGGGATCAAGTATTACATACTTGAGGCAGCCGTATCAAACAAAAGCGGGCTCAAGTATCATATACTTGAGGCAGCCGTACCAAGCATCAAAGCGGACCAAGCAATAATAACTGTTTTGTTTTCAACCCATTGGTGTGAGTCTAATTAACTCACACTACCAACATAATGTGTTCAACCATCAAACAAACTCTATGAATTTCACTCAACCTTTGTGTTGACAGTTTTAAGCATGTGTTTCAGGTCCATAATGTCGGAAGCTGGCACGGAAGAGCAAGGACTAGATCAAGAAGGCTATAATTATTTTATCATTTAGTAAAGACATCAAAAGACTTTATATTGATGCATTTTGTAAACAATAGAACCAACTGGGACCTATTTTATAAACTTTGATATATTTCAATAATTTGAATGATAAATCCTTTTTAAACAACTCCTTTAAAGATCATTTTCTATTATTATGACTGTTGTGCCGTCGAGTAACACCCAGTTTGAATTCCGCTGCGTATCATGAAATTGGGGGTGTTACAGATTGGTATTAGAGCCTTAATTATAGAGAAACGGGTCTAATTGTGACCTAAACTATAACTACTTTTACAAACAAAAACATTTTATAGCCTTCCGTTCTCCGTGCCTTCCATCCTCCAGAAGATTATGTGACCTTTAAGCATTTTAAGCTACAAAAACATACTAGTATATTGATATATACACTCGACATAGTTTCAATCATAAACGATGTACTAAACATATCTGCATATGCCTATTCTAAGGCATTACGGAACAATCATATTTTCCAAATCTCCCAATCATGCATCTACTCGTGCATTTTAGGATTACAAACTTTATCCAAGACATTGTAACTGATTACAATGGTCTTTCCTACTTCCCAGACATTGTGAGATACAATGGTCTCATTCATTTTTCAAGACAGTGTGAGATACCGTGGTCTCTATTACACTCTCAAACAATGTAAATCCTACAGTGGTCTCTATTACACTCTCAGACACTGAGACATTGTAAATCCTACAGTGGTCTCAATTACAACCCAGACACTGTAAATGAAGCAATTAACTCATTTATTCCTTAGACATTGTGAGTTACACAATAATCTCTCCATCATTTTTTAAGACATTGTGAGTTACACAATTATCTCTTCATTATTTCTCAAGACATTGTGAGTTACACAATGATCTCTCCATCATTTCTCAAGACATTGTGAGTTACACAATGGTCTAATTTACTTCACAGACATTGTAAGTTATACAAAGTCTCTAGAAATTATTTTATAAACCTTATTTGATATTGTTTTGCATGAAACCCGTCACAGTTTATCAATTTCCCTAATGGGATTTCTAAAGGACAAACTGATTCATCATCTACAAAAGCTGAAGTTCAGCAACTTTCTCTACATTCATCAAAGTCCTATTTTGAAACCTTCATTGTTAAAAGTTCGTGATTCTAGCCAAGTATGGACTATTTTAGAATTACTTAAAATTTCCTTTCCACACGTATCTACCCATACTATCTTCTATGCAATGGAATGTGAAAACATAGGTTACAAGTCTTGTATGGGCGGGACTTGCAACTCAATGGTTTGATATCACCTTTGCTTAGTGGACATTTTCTCAAAAGCTATGGACATATCACAAGTATACCTAATTTAGGTATTTGAAAATTTTATCGAACCTCGACTACATATAGTCTAGTCACCTATATTTAACCTAGGGACAGTGGAACATAGTCTGACTAACTATGTTCGACCTAAAATTTTCAAACACTGAGAATAATTATACTAGGATTATGATCAGGTTAATTTCCTACTTAAACTCGATAAACCACCAGAATTCATTAAAAAGATCTAGAGACATGATAGTGCCTTACCACTCAGCGAGATCTTAACACTTATTTATACTACCAATTTCATTCTTGAAAGTTTTCATTTATGAAATAATCCTAACTACTATCTTGGGATAGTCATCAAATCTTCTCGTCATTTCTTAAAAGTACTAGCCTGTTTAGGTTTCAAGGATATCATTCCGCCATAATCCTTTACAATCCACTTATGATTTTAAAGCAAACTTAACATCTCTACCTAAGAATAATGGTAAGCGTACACTACACTCTTCTAATCGTCAACCTATCACATCATTATCTGAACCCCATTATAAGTCAGTATATAAAACTTCACAGTATCACGTTTCCTTCAAACACTAGTTGACATAAGCACTATAAGATATGACCTTCATCCCGAAACCACCTAAGACATGATCAACTTTGGAAATGGTTTGGATAACCACTTGCCACTAGCAAGACTTTCCTACAACGACAATTATCACATCATTACAAACCATTTCACATCAACAATATCTTACACCTCTGATTAACAACAGTTACCCTAACAACAACAAAACTATTCCATTTGAGACACTACATAGACGAAAGTGTCAGTCAACCATTTGCTAGACTAAGGTGTTCAGAGATCACACACGAAACAACTAATGAAACCATACAAATACAAATTAGGCTGCATGCTGCACACTATCGCCAGAAACAAAAATTACATAGATGTAAGGCGTTAAAATTTACCAAAAACTCCATGTTAGAAATTAAGGTTTTGTTGAAAGCCTCAAATACAATAAGATGTGATTCGTTTTGAGAATCGCGAAAAGCCAAACTTGAGATATATTGGACTCTATAAGATTTTAACAAAACCCTTTAGATTATCAACTTAAGCCACCACCAAAAACTTAGAATGGTACATAACACATTCTATGACCAGAAACTTGAGAACGCAAAGATTAAAATTCGGCGCATACACCCACATTTTCCTAGAACACTTCAACATCGGATAACACACACTGAATTCCGGGACGGAACTCCCATTAAGGTGGTGAGACTGTAACAACCCGCATTTTCGGGTTACTTTTCATATTTTTGAAAAGGTACTATTCACTTTTACTATTCATCTCGTAAAAATTTTTATTTTTATTTTACCATAATGACAAGATAAATGAAACTCGACAAGTCGTCCTGACGACGTACGTCGAATCCATCTAGAACCGATTTCACAAAACCGTGTCCGAGAACTACTTTAGGGTTTAAACGTCATTCGGGCATCTCGATATGTCCATAAAACACCGTAAACATTAGAAATATGCATTTCTACCATTTTACGACAATTCCACAAGTTTTAGAATTTTACGTTTTCCAGTTTTGCGTTTTACGCAAAATACGCGTTTTTGACCCGCGTTTCCAGCTTTAATCAACGTTTAAACAGCCCGATGGAACTTACCACTCATTTTCTATTTTATTATAGAGTATAATGATAATTTTCATCATTCTTACAAGTTTCGTATTTTTACGATACCCGGTTTTACGTTTTATGGCTTAACAACTTACGGTTGGCGTTTAACGAAACCAAAACACATTCTAGAACCAAGATAAGACCAAGACTCATCATCCTAGCCACCTCACCATTTGTGAAAGCCCATAAGGGGGGTGAATCACCATGCCTTGTGTCTTGATCTTATGCCTTAAGTTCTAGGATGTTTACATGTGTTTAATTTTACTAAATAAGCTTCCTTAAAGTCTTGAAAGTAACCTACTCATTTACACCTTCCTAACACCTTCCTAACCTCCTCAAGACACTATAAATACCCCCTCTCCCTCTCTTATAGTCTTTCATATCACAAACATAAACACACTTTCCATAATTTGATTCATAACTCCAAGTTTATGCTAAGAAGTTTCAAGTAACAAGTTACTACATCAAATCCCTAGCAAGTTTAAGTGATCTTCTTGAGTTTAGATCTACTCAAGTCACTTATAACTTCATCACCAATCCTTCAAGATTACAAGGGTGCCAAGGTGTGGAAATCTTGCTCTATCCAAAGTCCTAAGTGTTCAATCAAAGTCTGAATCCTTACTGAGTTACTCTTTTCGTTAGAAAGCTAAAAGTTGTAAGCAACTAATCACCACCATCACTCCATCATATCATGTTTATTATTCCTAATCTTGTCAATTTCATGCTATATATATGGTTACTATGTTGATTCATGATATACATATACTCAATCACATGTTTTAAATTCACATATTGTCGTAAAGTAACAAACTAGTAAGCTAATCATATTCCACATGATTGAGACCATTAAAACCAGTTACATATAGACTTGGTAACTTACATATTATATTAGACAAGATAAAAAGGGAAACATAACAACTTGAATCACCCGAAACGGACAAACGATTCAAAAATTATGGTAAAAAGAAGTTAGCGAAAACCTAGAATCGCCAAAAAGGCTTACTGCCTAATCTGTCTAAAATATAATTGGTACTTTTGGTTCGAACCATCAAAAAGTTGAAAAACGAAAGTTGTACGGAACGATGTTTTACGGCTACCGCAAGGGAACTCGGCCTAAAAAGACCAAACGGTAACATTTTCTGCCTAACATTTATAAAACAAATTTTACCGTGGATTTTCACAAGTTAAGATTATAGAAACCATGTTATTATCATAGCTAGTCACATATTAAATTAAAAAATTTCATTCAACCTTCGGAATAGTGATTTCGCAAGTAATGGAAGAATGACCATTTTACCCTTCTCCGCCAATTTTTACCAAAACTTCATTTTTGACCATGTTAATAAGTTATGATCATTAGTAAACGACGAGAACTTGTAAAAACTAGATATTTACTGAAAACATGATAAATTTTATGATATAAAAATCTTCACTCAAAACATATGTTTTATCTACTAAGTGCTACAATACTAGGGAGCTTCATGTGAGGGGTTTCATTTGAGTAAAACGTATCGACGAGTTGCTGGATTTACGATTTAAAGTGTCCAAGCTCCTCGAACGTTTACTACATGACCTCTGAATTATGATGGCCCGAACAGGAGTACAATATCTATGAACTAAATACGTTTTCACATACTAAACTGTTACTATAAGAAACAAACTATAAATGACTACATCATGATCAACATAGAGACGTATATAGGATGGTTTATGTTCTCCTAAACATTTTTCCAAACCCCTAAGTCGCAACATTCCATTTTAGGTTGCACGTAGAGGTTTCCCGGCTTATCCATCATATTCGTAAAAGCACTAAACACCATCAAACTCACGGTGAGTTCATAGCCCCACTTTCTATTACTTAATTGTTTCACAAACCCTTGGGGGGAATACATGCTATTTTTAAACTGAACACATTGCTTTGAAACTGTATTCTATATCTGAATGTATTATGTGCACTAAGTACCACTATTGCCAAACTTAAGTCCCTATTATCATGAACCATTAATCACTTGCGGGTGAACGCGAATAATGTGGATAGATCTATCGGGATTGATGAATCCTGTTTGTTTGACCAAGTCCGGTAAACAAACGCACTCTATTTGAAGAACCATAGGTTTATTAGCAAATTACCTATTAGGGCAACTGTTTGACCAAGACCTGGCAAACTATTATATCAATTTCTATTGACAAGCTGTTAACGTTTTCGGTATCATGAGCTTAGTGAAATACAAAAGCAGACTCAAGTATCACATACTTGAGGCAACCGTATCAAACAAAAGCGGGCTCAAGAATTACATACTTGAGACAGCCGTATCAAACAAAAGCGGGCTCAAGTATCATATACTTGAGGCAGCCGTACCAAGCATCAAAGCGGACCAAGCAATAATAACTGTTTTGTTTTCAAACCATTGGTGTGAGTCTAATTAACTCACACTACCAACATAATGTGTTCAACCATCAAACAAACTCTATGAATTTCACTCAACTTTTGTGTTGACAGTTTTAAGCATGTATTTCAGGTCCATAATTTCGAAAGCTGGCACAGAAGAGCAAGGACTAGATCAAGAAGGCTATAATTATTTTATCATTCAGTAAACACATCAAAAGACTTTATATTGATGCATTTTGTAAACAATGGAACCAACTGGGACCTATTTTGTAAACTCTGATATATTTCAATAATTTGAATGATAAATCCTTTTTAAACGACTCCTATAGAGATCGTTTTCTATTATTATGACTGTTGTGCCGTCGAGTAACACCCAGTTTGAATTCTGCTGCTTATCATGAAATTGGGGGTGTTACATTCAATAACTTGGATGAACAACTCACAAAGTTTAGTAACTTGGATGAACAATTTGAAAGTTTAGTAGTTTGGATGAACAATTTGAAAGTTGAGTAACTTGTATGAACAATTTGAAAGTTGAGTAACCTAGGCGAACTTATTTATAAGGTATGGTAACTTATTTGTATAATAACCCCTAACTTTTTCAAGTTTAAATATGACATTTCTAAACATAGACCGAGACTATAAAGAAAACCTTATACTCGAAGAGGAATTTTCATTTGCTTACCTTTATTTTGGTGCTTACCAAGGGACAAATCCCCACCATGCATCTAGTTTAATCAAATGGTAGAGATTAACCTAAGATTTATTAGATAAACCTAAGTCTATGTTTTTTTTCTTGTCTTTTTGTCTTTCTTTTTTATTCATATTTTATTTGCTTTTTTCTATTAATTCACGTTTTTTTTTATTATTATTTTTTAATTTACGTTATTCAAGTTTTTTTTTAAATTCGCGTTTTTTCTTTGCTTTCATACGTTTTCGCTCGTTTTCTTACGTTTTCGTTCATTATTCATACGTTTTCGTCCATTTTCATCCGTTTTCATACTTGTTTCTACGCTTTCATACGTTTTCATACTTGTTTCTACGCTTTCATACGTTTTCATCTGTTTTCATGCATATTCGTCCATTTTCTTACGTTTCCGTTCGTTTTCATACGTTTTCTTACGTTTTCGTTCATTATTCATACGTTTTCGTCCATTTTCGCCCGTTTTCATACATTTTCGTCCGTTTTCATACTTGTTTTTACGCCTTCAAACGTTTTCATCCGTTTTCATACATATTCGTCCATTTTCTTACGTTTTCGTCCGTTTTCATACGTTTTCGCCCGTTTTGTTACGTTTTCGTTCATTATTCATACTTTTTTGTCCATTTTCGTCTGTTTTCATACATTTTTATCCGTTTTCATACTTGTTTTTACGCTTTCATACGTTTTCGTCCGTTTTCATACACATTCGTCCATTTTCTTACGTTTTTGTCCGTTTTCATACGTTTTCGTCCGTTTTTAAATGTTTAGGCAATTTTCAGACGTTTCTGAATATCACAAGTGATATTATGTGATATTCAGATAATCACAAGTGATATTTTGTGATATTCAGAATATAACTTGTGATATTCTAAATATCATAAGTGATTTTCAACTAATGTCTTGTAACATGAAAATCACAAGTGATATTCATAATATCACAAAGTGATATTCAGAAAATCACAAGTAATATTCAGAATATCACAAATATATAATTTGAATAGCAGCTACATAGTTTGAGGGTATTTGTTTAACCTTATTTTATTTGCTTATGAGTTTATGTGATTTCGGTTTATGTTTCACAAGCTTAATTTGCTTATTTTGAAACTTATAAAAATATATAGGTTTATATTTACCATGTATAAAGAAAAAATGGTCAAATTTTGGTTTAGAGTTCATACATATTCGTCCGTTTTCATACGTTTTCGTTTGTTTTTAAATGTTTATGGCCGTTTTCATATGTTTTTGAATATCACAAGTGATATTCTGTGATATTCAGAATATCACAAGTGATATTCTGAGTATCACAAATGATATTATGTGATATCCATAATATAACAAGTGATATTTTGAGTATCACAAATGATATTCTGAATATCACAAGTGATATTTTGTGATATTCAGATGATCACAAGTGATATTCATAAAATCACTTGTGATATTCAATTCAGAATATCACAAGTGATTTTCTGAATATTACAAGTGATTTTCAACTAATGTTTTGTAAAATGAAAATCACGATATTCAGAATACCACAAAGTGATATCCAGAAAATCACGAGTGATATTCATAATATCACAAAGTGATATTCAGAAATCACTTTGTGATATTCAGAAATCACAAGTGATATTCAGAATATCACAAATGATATTATGAATATCACAAGGTGATTTCTGAATATTACAAAGTGTTATTTAGAAAATCACAAGTGATATTCAGAAAATCACAAGTGATATTCTGAATATCACAGAAAATCACTTGTGTCAGAAAATCACTTGTGATAGTCAGAAACGTATGAAAACGTAAGAAAACGGACGAAAACATAAGAAAATAGATGAATACATACAAAAATGGACAAAAACGTATGAAAGCGTAAAAACACGTTTGAAAATGGATGAAAATGTATGAAAAATGGACGAAAAAGAAAGAAAACTGATAAAAACGTATGTAAACGGACGAAAACGTATGAAAACGGACAAAAACGTAAGAAAACGGACGAAAACGTAAGAAAACAGACGAAAACGTAACAAGACTGACGAAACGTATGAAAACGTAACAAAACAGACGAAAACGGACGAAAACGTAAGAAAACAGACGAAAACGTATGAAAACGGATGAAAACGTAAGAAAACGGACGAAAACGAACGGAAACGGACGAAAACGTAAGAAAACAGAAGAAAACAGGTGAAAACGTAAGAAAACGAACGAAAACAGACAAAAACGTATGAAAATGGATGAAAATGTAAGAAGACAGACGAAAAACAGACGAAAACGGAAGAAAACGTAAGAAAACAGACGAAAACGTAACAAGATTGACGAAAACATATGAAAATGGACGAAAACGTAACAAAACAGACGAAAACGTATGAAAACGGAAGAAAATAGACGAAAAAGTAAGAAAACGGACGAAAACGTATAAAAACGGACGAAAACGTAAGAAAAATGACGAAAACGTAAGAAAACAGACGAAAACGGACGAAAAAGTATAAAAGCGGAAAAAAGGGACAAAACGTATGAAAATTGACGAAAACGTAGAAAACGAGAAAAAAAATGTGAAAATAAAAAAAGGGATTAAAAAAAAGACAAAAAATGAGAAAATAAATAAGAAAGATAAATAGAAAAGAAAAAAATAAGAAAAAAACATGGATTTAGGTTTAGACATATTAAGGGTGTGTTTGTTTGACTAACATGTTTTAGGTCTGAATCTGACTACCACATCTTACTGATAAGAGATGGTTATAAAGTCTGAATCCGAATGAAATACTGTTGTTTGTTTTTTTATAATTGTCTGAATGGTTTGAGTTGTTCGTTTTTAAGTAATATATTAAACCATAGCTATACGATGAATAAGTAATTTGTTAAAAATGAAACAAAACATTTTCTTAGCATAAATATAACACTTTAAAAAAAAAAAAAAACAAAAAAAAACAAACAAACAAAAAGATATAAAAATCTTATATGTATACTACTTATAAAGCATTTACACAATTTTCTTTAATCTAGATTAATATTTTAAATGTTATTATCCTCAAACTTTTATCATTTTTCATTAGTAACCAATAATTTTTTTCCCTCATGACTACGCATTGGATTTGTAAGTTGCATCAAAGGTCACCCAAAACATAATTCGCTAGTATAATTATTTAATGTTATACATATTCGATTTACACGAGTATCCGTCTAACTACATATAAAGTTGCAAAAAGTTGGAAATTTATTAAAGTTACATGAAATTTTCATATCTTGAAACTGTTAGAATACAAACAACGAGTATTTTTTATTTTTTTAACTACAACCATTTTTTAAGCAATAATAAAAGTTAGCACATGACACCTCTGCTATATATATATTGTACATTGAAAATAGATATAGAGGACTAGTACTTTGTACTTATTTTGGCTAGTTTTTTTTTTTTTTTTATTTTCGATGTATCTTCTTCCTCAAAGCTTTATTTTTTTTGTTCAAAAAATTTCAGATCCACTTTTTCATAAGAGAAATGATACATAGACCTAAATTTAGGCCTAAACTTAGACCTAAAACCACTTGGCATCATCCTGATGGGTTGTAAAATAAGTGGGTCCCGGTCTGCAGCCATCAAGATGCTGACACTTGTTTTAGGTCTAAGTTTAGACCTAAGTATAGGTCCATGTATCATTTCTCTTTTCATAATTCTTTATACTACAACAATATCTGTTAGGAGTTTGAAGGTAGGTGAAAGATTCTGTGGGTTTAAAGAGTTTGAAGGTGAGTGAAGGTCATGGAACGTTAAGATGCAGTAAGATCAAACCTCCAGCTCTTAGTCGGTAAGAGGTTTCATATCTGACCGCATCTTACTCGCAAAAGAAAAACAAACAGCTCGAAAGTCTGACCGCGTCTGACCGGTAAGATGTCAGACACGAGTTAGACGTTTTTTTTGTAAAAACAAACATCCCCTAAATCTTAGGTTAATTCCCATAATTAGATCAAAATATATAAAAGGTGGGGATTTATCCTTTAGTATGAAAGGATTTTTGAGTATGCAAAATAAAATGCCTCTATACTCGAAAGTCGAAACTAAACCAATTGTAAAGAAGAGATTCCCCGAATTTGGTGATACACTAACATTATTGAGTTCCGGAGTTACCATGACACAAAAGAATTCAAGACTACAATATGTAAAGTTATAATATTTCTGTAGGTTAAAACATTATAAATTTTATCTGGACATCAAATAAATATACTTTTTAAACCCCGTGACGTGCAGGGATAACCTCTTTGTTAGCAACAAAATTATAAACAAGCATTACACATTTTTCGCGTCACTAATATAACTTACAACTACATTGCATAGATACAATCATCGGTCAACAAAGAGTTGCACATCTGGGTTCAAGACTGAAACTGTTTAATACTGAACTATTTAATAAGCAATGCTTAGCTGGGTTCAAGACTGAAACTATTTAATACTGAACTAATGGGGCAGCACTTGAGATACTAATTGTGCTTTCCTTTTAGCTAGTTGTAGATTATAACCGATTTCTCACATCTGCATAAACAAATAGTAGATTTTTTAGTTTCCTCGGTGAATTCTCATGATTTCTTATCTAAAATGTATGAACTTTTATATTTATAGAGGTGGGGAACGAATCCGTGGGTCAGGTGATGGTACAAATCGGGTCATTATAAAGAAATTAAACATGTCAAACAGGGCCGGGCTAGGCTGACCCGTCATAGTTATTCGTTTTCCTTATAAATTTTATGACTACTGATATATAAAAAGGCAAATCTCAAGTAAATCATCCATTATATAAATCCGTTTTGACCCACAAATTCTTATGCATGTTCCTATTAGAAGCCCATTCCGACCGTTTTTATAAGTTGTTTTCTCCAAATTAAACCAAAACATATTAACAGAAAAGTAAGCCCAATTTGGCCGAGTATTATCCAACACGGCCAAAGAGACTTCTTTTACATTGTGATCATATATACATATAACATTTCTTGGTCACTTTTGACAGCTAAAATAGCGTGTTTGACACTTACAAGTCAGCTGTGAACTCTTTTTTGGGCGATTGAAAGCACCCGTCATCATCATTTGCATCATATGACCATTTGAGTGCATTGTATAAGTGCTCCAATCCCAAGTACTCTTCCCAAGCACCATAAACATCACTATTCTAAAACCAAAAGCATAAACCAAAATATGTCAATAACTTGCTCATCGAATATATATATGTATATTAAGAGATAAATATTTTCTTATAACCTCAAAACGGGTGGAGACAACATCAGAATCTTGAAGGTATCTAGGATTGCCCATAGATACAAATGCAAACTTCCACTGATACATAACACATTATGGTTTATATGCAGCAAAATGTGAGAGTGGTAAAGCGAACTAGAAGAAAGAAAAAAAAATATGGTAGGAAAACGTAATCGTGAACATACCTTGGAAAATTCCTCATCTGGAACTTCTAGTTTCTTCTGAATGCGTAATCTAATTTCAGCTAATATTTCGTCGTCTCGAATGACAAAGATAAATGGTTCCCCAAAGTTATCTACTTGCTATTAGTACAAAGTTAATATACTTATGTTATTACTTGGAGAATGATGTATGAGGTAATGAACTAATGATAACAGCGAGTCACATAACAGGTCAAAGTGGGTCATCTTTAAAACAGGTTGAAACAGGTTGGTCGGATAGTCCCAAAAATACCTTTTGACGATTACTTTACTTCTCTTAAAAAAACTAATACGTTAATAGCGATTACCAAAACAGTATTATCACAATAGTAGTTTGAATTTTGTCAGAAAAGAAGTACGTTCTATAAGACTTTTAACCTGTATAACCAATTTGACTCACGACGGATTAGAAATACAGCACAACATAACCCGTATTGACCCAATCATAAGTATATGCGCTGAAACTTGAAATTGTGACATTTAGTTCATAATTACGATCAAAAGGACAAGGTAACACAAAATAAACATCCTATTAAATCCTATAATACATACCAATTGGCCCTCGTACAGTTCTTTTGTAAAATGATAAACGTGAATCAGACGATGCTGAGGACCCAAATCCTTTTGCTCTTCTGGAATCTATGATACAAAAGCATAGTCTTTTTAAACCTATATGACAAAATTTACAAACAATTTGGTATAATATATCAGCATTTAAAGCATACCTCCTCAGCACGTAACGTCCGGTATTGATCGTTGATATTCTCAATTTCTTGATTAAGAGGGAAAACCTATGTACGATGAAATGAGGCCACAATTACATGCACTGGTGATTGGCCACTATGGTAATACTTAATACTTGAATAAAATTTTTAAAAGACTTTACTAGTTACGATATCGTTCAAATATTTATAAGCTTGGTAAGCAAATTTAAGAAAACGAAAATTTGCAACTAAAAGGGTAGAGTCAACTTATGGCAAAGAAATATCATAAGTTCAATACCTGGTAAATGATGCTGTTACAAGTCTCAAGTAATCGAAGCTCTGCATCTTCATGAGACAACTCAACCTGTTGCACGATACATTGACAAAAAAATACATGATTTTGTTACTTTATCAATAGTTTGGTGGAGGTGGATATTATGACTGTTTACTTGCGAATGGGTCTATTCTGGTTATGTTTAAATGTTTAATCTCTATTGGGTCAAACGGGTGAGCTCAAGAAAATTAGCTTAAAAATGAAACGGTTCGAAAGTTCTCAAAGTAATATAATATTGCATACAGCCTCTAAATCATTGTATTCAATAAATTAGACTATTAGTGACATAGCATACTTTTTTAGTACTAATTAATACTCTAATTACTAGCAAAAGCTTAACAGAATTTTAACCTGTGCCATAACTTTTACCCATCACTCAACCCGTTCACACTGCCACCTCAAGCATTTAGCAACGAAGAATAGGTATTGGTCAGTTAGAAACACGTAAAGTTGCCGTACTTACCTTTGTTTTGAGGTAATTGATCACATCCCCCACAGTGCTTTGTTTTGGCAATCTAATGGTGTGTATGACTACCTAACAATAGTCAAGAGGAAAACAAAATGAGAATGTCAAACATAAAAGCAAAACGAGTATAGCTACAAGTCAACACTCACCTCATTTGTTGTTGCATGATGAAAAGCAACCTCAAGGGTTTTGAGGTGTTGCACTTCAGGAAGAGGAATGTCCACTACTTCATGATACAAAATGTCTGAAGTCTGTTCACGAAAAAAAAAAAGCATAATAACTAAACGAATATGGCCTGAGCAGCAATGTAAGGTGAAAATGACAAAAATGTGACTGTCACGAAAGTAATCTTAGTTTAGAGACAGTGTGCATCTTTGTATAGAAATATACAAAATCGAGGTGGCAATATTAACCCATTTCTTAATAATAATGGGTCAACAGTTTGACCTCTTTGACATGTGCCCCTTATATAGATAAACAAAATTAATAAACACTCCTAAAGAAAAGTAGTCTAAATTCACCAACCTAAAATCAATGTTTGAGATAAAACACATCCCAATTTGACCCATTCAAAAATAGTATTGCATGATACATTGACCAGTGACTCAGGTTATGTTTTATCTCTAAAGGGTATAACTAGTTAAAAATGATTATCTTAGGAGAACACGAATGTTGCTCATTTTGACCTTCACCAAAAATCAACTTGACAGTGCCAATTAGTGCTTTGTTTTGGCAATCTAAAGGAATATATCAAACAAAACGATGTACTCAAACACAAAACAATAGAAATAATCATAGCTGTAAGTCAACACTTACTTCAGCATTTGTTGAATCGCCAAGAGCAACCATTAGGCTTTTAGCGCCTTGCACTTCAGTAAGAGGATTATATGGGACTTCCATGTCGGTAACAACACAATCTTCATTTATTTCATCATCGTTTTTCCTATCATTATCTTTTAGCTTTCTTTTCATCTCCTCATCTAAAACACTATTTCTAACCAACTCTATTGAAACAACACCATCTAATGCCGAATTCACTAATGACGTTCTAAACGTTTCCCATGAATCCGGTAAACTACCAAGAAAATACAATACTTGAACCTCTTCCTTAAATTTTATTCCAATTTCATGAAGCTCGTTCATGATCTCCTGAAAAACAATCAAGTGATCCGACATGGCATTTCCATCCCGGTACCTCAAACGCATCAATTGTTTAATCAAATGCAGTTTATTGTTACACGTCTTTCGGGCATATAGCTGCTCAAGCTTCTCCCATAAAGTACGGGCATTCACTTCTTCACAAACATGATTTAATACAGTGTCATTAACACATTGTCTAATGTATGCACATACTCTACGGTGTAACAAGTTCCATTCTTCTTCATTCTGGCATTCTGGTTTTTCAGAACAAAAAACTGGTTGATGAAGTCCATTAAGATAAAGAAGATCCTCCATCTTACATTTCCATAATTTATAGTTACAACCATTTAGATAAATCATACTTGACGTATTTGTCTCCATTGAAAACGAAAAACCAAATAAGTAACCCAATACTGCCGGAAAATGGTCTCTTACTTGAGATAACCTGTTAAGAAACGAGTATATTAACATTTGTTGGAACAAGCACGAGAAATCTATATTATGTATAATGTAATTCCCCCCTTTTCTGAACAGCTTGTGTAATGAACTTTTTTCTTGGGTTTTGAATACCTGATTATCCTAACGATTTGATTAAATTTAGTAATGTGCAGTCACCTACTGATACTAACATGTACGTTTAGTGACCTAACCAATAAAACATAAGATATTAAAAAACGCAAACAATGTAAAGCACAATTTGTTAAAAGGTAGTACTAGTTTATGTTTTTAGCCACATTTGTCAAAAGGTGAGTATTAGTTACTTTTTACAAAGAGTAGATTAATGGTATTGCTTAAGGTTTTTGGAATGTTTAGGGGAGCTTAATTAAACAGCTTACAAGCTTATCGCCTTACCAAAACACAATAAATTGTTTGTCATGTCTTTCAATAGCTTACTTAAGTTACGGTTGATAAGCTCCTTAACACTAGATGTTTACTTAAGCTACGGTTCCAAATCAGAAGTCAAGATTTCTAGAAGTGCTTATAAAGTAATCAAGTTTTGCTTTCGTGATCAGAAGCGCAATGACACTTAAGAAGACTACATGAGGCAAAAAACATTGGACGTCCTCATCAAGCTCTTGTTCCTAGATATATAAAAAGCTTTTGCTCTTAAGAGAATGAGACGGTGTAAACATCTAAGGAAAATATACCAGGTTCTAAAGTTTTAAGAAGGCCAAAGGTTAGTGTTGTTTCATCAGTGAGACATTTGATTGAATAAACCATTCACACAATCACACTAACACTTTGATTGTGTGAGAACAAAACATAAATCTTAAAAGGGTCATTGAGGCAATTAGGAAAAAAAATTGATTCCAACAGACGAACCTCCATGAAATAAACATCTAGACTCATATTGCTCACCGCGCATTTGCAAATAAACATCCAACAACCAAATGAAAATAAAAACAGATAGAAACACAAAAATCATAACCACTTAGAAAATCAAGCCTCGAATCCACATTGTAACACAAAAACTAAACAAAAGATATCTCACAATTTAACAATGGTTACCACTGAAAATACATGTAACATATCACATCCACAACATGAGTAAATATGTGTAGAGTTTATCCAAGGGAAAGTGTTTAACGTAACATATATTACCTTTCGGAGGAGTTTTGGGGCTTGAAGATATATTCTTATCAAAGATGATCTCCCTTTTCTTCCTATATATTGAGGTGTAAGTTTATATGAAACCTGAAACATCAAAATTAAAATCATAAGGTTAGTTAGAGCATATAATTAATAATTAATAATAAATAAACCATGTAACAAACTCAGGATTCTTAAAAAAACCAAAACTGTTAAGTGATAACTATAAGTACCTGTTGTATGATCTATGACCCGAAAATAATCAAGTGGGAAAAAAGATACAAAGTAGGAATTTGAAATTCAAATTCAAAAGACAAATAATTGACATTGGAAAATGTTGCCTAGCTAAGAACCTTACATAAGTGTTGTATTAATGATGTCAGCACATAGTGTCCTATAATCATAGCCTAATTAAAAATTTATAGATTGGCTATTTAAAACGCTTATTAGCTTAAAATTAATAATGTAGCAAACTGCTTAACTAAGAGCACCTTCAAGGCAATAAGTACTTAAATTTTTCAACGTGTTTATCAACTTATTGCTCCAATGCTAAAAAACTTTTTAACCATATCTCAACCTATAATCATCTCTCACATACCAAAATATCATTAGGTTAACCAATAGGTTGAGCAATATAATCTTAACCTATTGCTTAAATAAGTCATCTTTAAGCTTTCACTACTATGCATTAACCCATCTTTAACCTATTTTCAAACCTTTATTGACCTACCCATTGGATATGCTTAAAATGAGCAGTGCTAACCTGCATGCTCATTGTGTTTTGATAATGCATAAGCTAATAAGCTACCTTTTAAAATGGATATAAAATATCCAAACACCCACAAATTTAGGGTTTTACTAGATCGATCATATCAACCAACAAAATAAATGGTTAAAAAAAACTTACCAAAAACAGACAGTAAAAAGGATATGCAAGAATGAGGTTTGTAGAGAGCTCCAATGGTGATATTGACTGTTGAGATTGAAGAAGAAGAAGGTCATGTAAAGCTACTGTCAAAATGTTGCACCATTTTCACACTAAAGTGTCAATTTTAGTCAACACATATAATAAATGACAGCACGACTATGAACAACTACTTTTTAGTTCAAAAAAAGAAAGTACAACAACTTTAACATTTACTGTAGCATCTTCACATATGTTCTTTTGTCGTTTCATTTCCATAAAAATATTTTTTATTTAGAGTAATAAACTTTCCTAGAATGTTTAGTTTTCTCCTTGAATATTATTTTGTTACGGAGTATTAATTTTAGCTATTTTACTTTGGATAATTATTTAGAACATCCACTATGATAAATCTTTTTACGTTAATACATAAATAAATTTTAGACATTTTGATTTTATAAACCTATATTCACTATAGCATAAACCTTTACAAATTCATAAAATGTTTTTTTTTAACAAATGCATTAAATATATTAAATTTATAAAGAGGTTCAAGAATTAGGACCTCTTCATGCCACATAGACATGAAATTAGTGTCCACTATGGTTGAAATAAACATAAACTTTTTCATTTTTCTTAGACCTTTTCATAAACCAACCATAGTAGATGCCAACGCATCCAACTAATCATTATATTTTCTTGTGTGTTCAACTTTTTCTTTTTTATTCTACATAGTATATATCGTAAACTTTTAAAAACTTCTATTGTGTGTGTCATTACAGTGAGTTACGATGTGACATTATTTAATCATTTTCCTTTCAATAAAAACATGTTTTATTTAAATTATAGCCATTATATAGAGTAAACTCCAAACTACATCCTTGTAGTTTGCCAAATTTCACTGTGTATATCCATGTCAGAAAAGTTGGGACATCTACATCATTTCGTCAAATGAACATGAGAGAATCCTTATCCATAAAACAATAATAAAAATTAAATATAAAAATTTAGAATTTAAAAAAAATTAATAATAATAATATTATTATTAAAAATAAAATAATATAATATTAATAATAATTATAAAAAATAAAAATAAACTACAAAATGCATCTTTGTTACAAGAAAAAAAAAACATGAAAATACCCCTCATGTTAGAACCACGTTAGAAGATAACGGAAACAAAGTTTGTGTCGTTCATCCCTAGGGATGTATATTGTCTAACGTTTATTGACAAAGAAATGGAGATGTCTCAACTTTTCTGACAGAGATGTAAACTGTAAAACTTGGCAAACCACAGATATGTATTTTGAAGTTTACTACTTTATATGTTAACCACAGATACCTCAAACGTCCAATTCTCCTACTTAACCTCTAAGTCATCTCCTAAAAAAACCACAAACATCGACGGTTTCTCCCACTTAAGTGGGAGAATGGGGTGTTTAGCGTTTTTTTGCACAAATGGTTATATTTTAATAATGCTTGTAGATACGGGTTGGTTTTTTTTTCTTCATGTAAATTTGGGTCCTTTTAAGTTTTTTTTGGACCCACTAAACATATGAAATATTCATATATCACATTTAACTTATTATATAGTTTATTTATACATTTTTCTTTATTGAAATATTCATTTTGCACCCTTATGTTATGGCTAATGATTTGCACACTCCAATTTCTTATTTGTACACTCAAATCTGTGCATTAAGTAGTTGTACATTTATCTCATACTGCTTTACCGGTTTGTACATTTGAGTGTACAAATAACAAATGAGAGTGTGCAAATCAATGCCCTTATGTTATGTACAACAACAACAACAACCGTAGCCTTTGGAATATGTTAGCCTTAATAGAAATAGATAGAAAGTGATGGCCATTCACGTTTAGAAACTTTGTAACGTGTGTTAGATATTGTAATAGAATAGTCAATGGGCTCGTGGATTGGGCTAAGCTAATAGGTTATTAGTTATGTTAAGCTAGTATCTTATTATTTATAATCTAACCCAATAAAATCCAAGCCCAAACGAGGCCCATGGCCAAGCCTTTAGGGCATTCTGCATGTAATATAAATACACCTCAAATGACACATTTGAGGTGTGTGCTTGAGTGTGTAAGTGTGTGTTTTGTTTATGAAATACAAGTTCTTTCTTTTCATCTTTCTCTCTTGTTTCATACGCATTTACATCAAGTCACCAAACCATAATCGGGTCATAAACGTGATATAGTTAATATATTCAAGGTCCTATAATTGGTATCTATCGCCAAACAATGATTTAGGAGTGTTTGTGTTTCGTTTTTTGTTGAAACGTTACTTAAAAGTTGGGTTTTTTTATATAAAAACGTGAGCTTTTTGCTTAAAGTTTTGATTTTTACGTATTTTCTACGTTAGAGTTGTTGTTTTTATTGATCTTTAAGTGTTTTAGAAGAAGTTTGTGCAAAAGAAATCATTTGGAATCGTGTTTTTTGGTGAAAAATCGTGTTTTGAAAAAATCTAGGCCGTTACAAATAAGGTTTACGAGTAAGAAAGTCAAAACCCTTATTTTACGAATAAGGAAAGTCAAAACCATGATCTTACGAATAAGCTTATTCGTAAGAAGTGAACTTTACGAATAAGGTTTACAAATAAGCTCCTGGTGAAGATTCTTCATGTAACATCGATTACTCGGTACTTCCCTAGCTTGGATAAGTTTGTGGAATAATTCGACTTGTGAAATCTCGCTAGCTTGGACAAGTTAGTAAATATGATTGTGATTCTTACGAGTAAGGACCGTGTTTACGAATAAGATTTATTTCTTACGAGTAAGAACCTACTTTACGAATAAGATTCATTTCTTACGAGTACGAACCTTTTTATTAATAAGATTCATATCTTACGAATAAGGACAATTTTTACGAATAAGCGATAAATCTTACGAGTAAGGCCAGTTATTACGAATAAGACATAAATCTTACGAGTAAGGCCATTTTTTAAGAATAAGATTCAAATCTTACGAGTAAGGACCAAGTTTACGACTAAGCACCCAATTTTACGACTAAGGTTTTATGAATTTGGACAAGATTTTCATCAAAACTTTAAACGGTCATAACTTTTGAACCGTAACTCCGTTTTCAGCGATCTACCCATCAAAACGACCATCAGAACGATGAGAACGTTAAGCTGAATTGGCGCTCCGAACAGATTTCATACCAAATTTTCACTACAACAACCGTGCTTAATCTTTATCAAACACAACTCCTTTATCGTTGAATCGATCCTACATCAACTTTATAACAAATACCTTCATCAATGGCAAATCAACAAGACATTCATGCAGTCGGTTCTGAAAACCGTCCTCCTATGCTGGAAAAAGGTGGATATCTTCAATAGACAAGTCGTATGCTCCGCTACATCAAACCAAACTAATGGAAAACTCATGATACAATCCATTAAGTATGGACCCTTCAAGCCACGACAAATCCAAGACCCTGGAAATCCTGATGCAACACCTCGCGTTCCACCATATTTTCGTGATCAATATGAATCAGAATGCAATGAAGAGGATAAGAAGCAGATCGAAACAGATGACATGGCAATACACATCGTCCAACTGTGATTACCAAGAGATATCAGTTGTAAGAACTCCACAGCAGAATATGGTAGTTGAAAGAAGAAATCGCACTCTTGTGGAAGCTGCTCGCATAATGCAAATTTATTCTAGTGCACCGTTATTTTTATGGATTGATGTTATAGCCACTGCTTGTTTCACTCAGAACCGATCCCTAATCCATCCAAGATTCAATAAAACCCCATATGAACTAGTAAACAATAGAAAACCTGATATCTCTTACCTTCACGTGTTTGGCGCTTTGTGCTATCCGACGAACGACAGAGATGATCTAGGAAAATTGAAAGCTAAAGGTGATATTGGAATCTTTATTGGATACTCATATAACTCGAGGGCATTTCGGGTGTATAATAGAAGAACTAAGAAGATAATGGAGATGATGAATGTGAATTTTGATGAAATTTCACAAATGGCTTCTGAGAAACTCGCTCTAGAACCCGCGCTTAACCCGATGGCTTCTAATCAAAACAAAAAAGGACCCGCACCTAACCAACAGACTTTTGGACACATCCGTTCAGAACTCGTACCTCAAAGAGCTCCATCAACTTCTTTTGATAAACCTTCAGAACAAGAATGGGAGAATTACTTCGAGTTAATGTTCGATGAATACTATAGTGGAACTTCGACAAATGCATCAAACCATCATTCCGCTGCACCCGCTCAAAACCAACAACCACCACCACCAACATAAGATGCATCTACCACAGTCGAAACCAATGCACCAACTCCATCGACATCATCTACATCTACTCCAACAACTCCAATTCTTGAAACCGTTTTGCCAACAATTGATGAGCGAAACCAAAATACATCATTTCAAGAAGAACCTACACAAAACCAAAATGATGCAACATTAGATGAAGATGTATTCGAAAACCCGTTCACTACGGAATCAGCTGAATCATCTTTAAGCTTACAAGAACCATCTAACTCGCATATGTTAAACCCATGGTATCCTTCTACACTCAAGTGGCAAAAAACCATCCAATTGAATAAGTTATTGGTGAACCTTCAAGGCCAATTCAGACGAGACGCCAACTTGCCACAGACTGTGACTTGTGAATTTACATTTGCTCCATAAGCAATAAAGAACCAAAGAACATTCAGGAGGCAATGGCATAAAACGCATGGATAGAAGCGATGTAGAAGGAACTTCTCCAATACCGTCTACATGACTCTTGGGATCTGGTTCCAAAACCAATTGACATGCGAGTCATTGATCTCAAATGGTTATGGAAGAACAAAAATGATGAAGATATGACTGTAATTCGCAACAAAGCTCGTCTTATGGCCAAAGGATACAGAAAGGAATAAGGAATAGATTTTGAAGAATCATTCGCGCCGGTAGCTAGACTTGAAGCAGTCAGGATCTTCTTAGCCTATGCAGCTCACAAAAACATCACAGTATATCAGATAGACATCAAGACTGCGTTCTTGAATGGATCTCTTAAAGAAGAAGTGTATGTGAGTCAGCCAGAAGGCTTCATAGACATAGAACATCCTGACTACGTCTACAAGCTCAAAAAGGCAATCTATAGTTTAAAGCAAGCATTGAGAGCGTGGTATGACGAACTGACTTCTTTCTTGATAAAAAACAATTTCACCAAAGGAACTTTTGATCCTACATTGTTTACTCGAAATACAACAATGACATTTTGATTGTTCAGATTAACGTAGACGACATCATTTTCGGGTCCACTAATCCGAATCTTTCAAAACATTTTGAAAATCTCATGAAAAGCAAATTTGAAATGTCCATGATGGGGGAACTAAAATATTTTCTTGGTTTACAAATACACCAATCCCCTCATGGAATTTTCATTAATCAATCTAAATATACAATTGAGATTTTGAAAAAACATGGAATGGATAATTATGATTCGGTTGTCACATCAATGGTAACATCACCAAAAATTAGAGCCGATCTCTATGGGAAACCTATCGATCTGAAGAAATATCGAAGCATGATTGGTTCTCTCATGTACCTCATTGCTAGTCGACCCGATATTCAATTTGTTGTTTGCTTATTAGCACGAATTCAGGCAAAGCCTACCGAACTTCACCTCAAAGAGGTTAAACGGATCTTTCGGTACCTGAAGACATCCATTCACATGGGACTTTGGTATCCGAAGGAATCCGGATTTGATCTAATATCCTTTTCAGATTTGAACCACACAGGTGATCAAGTTACAGCAAAAAGTACATCAGGAGGAGCACAATTTTTGGGTAAAAAGTTAGTAAGCTGATCTTCAAAGAAACAAGATTGTACTGCACTTTTAACTGCTAAAGCTGAGTATCTGTCTCTATCTGTGTGTTGTGCTCAAGTTCTATGGATGAGGACACAACTCACTGAATATGTCTTTACTTTTGACAAAATACCTATGTATTGTGACTCGAAAAGTGCCATAGTCATCTCGTGCAAACAGGTACATCACTCAAAGACCAAGCATATCAGAGTCTGCTACCACTTCATCAAAGAGCATTTAGAAGAGGGTACTGTTAAATTATTTTTCGTGAAGACAGATTACCAACTCGCCGATCTATTTACTAAAGCCCTTGTAAAAGAACGATTTGACGATTTAGTTAGACGAATTGGAATGCGAAGCCTAACCCCTGAGTAGTTAGAATGTCTTCTTGGATCTTCTTAAAAATGATTTCCAAAAGCTTCGCTGTAAATATTTTTAAAAAACCAAATACATTTGAAAAACCAACAAAAGCAAAATATAAAAATATAAAACTTGAAAAAAATATAAAAACAATATAAAATAAAAAAAAATCCAAAAATATTCTTCTCATGACATGTCTCTCGTATAATCGATATTCTGTACGTTTCTAGAAATGTCATTCAACAATGATACGGACATGTGCAGATGCTTGAGCGATAGTTATCTAAAATGTTTTCTAAAACATGTCGTTTCTCAAAAATTTCTTTCACAATGGCTTTCGTATACTTCAGTAAGAAACCCGAACTTAAAATGATGACTTTTGATTATTTCAAATAAAAAATCGTACTTCTAAAATAAAATTTCTAGTGTATGTGATACGCGTACAACGCGCGTTCGGGGTCAAAGGAAACTTCCTTTTCTTCGAGCAAGTTTTTCAACTACCTAGGCAGTTAACCTAATCATTGTAGTGTAGTATTAGGGTAAGCCTCGGGATTGATATCGTTGTCTAGGGGAACAGGAATGCTAGTGAAAAATTACTACGCTAAGGTTGGGGTTGAGGAAGATTATTTTTTATCTTTTTTTTATATTTTTTAGAAAATTGAAAGGTACGATCTCGGGGTTTGGATTTGGGGGGGGGGTACTTCTACCAATTACTCTACTTATCTAATTATCTAATCTAAGGGGTAGTCTATGTCTATTGATGGGTGCTCGTATGATGATTAAAAATGTGTCTACCTAAATGCTATTACTCCCTAGTTATCTTTTATTGGTAGTTGAATTGTCACGTCCTTATTCTTAACGCGTTGTGTCTTCTAAGGTCGTAGGGTATGCTTGTCTCCCTAACTCTTTGAGAATACCTTAAGGTTATTGCCTACAAAATCTCTAGGATTCATAAACTAACTCTAAGGTTATCTTTGGATTTTTAGCCTACAATTACTCTAGGTGATCATAAACTAAGGTTCACAAAGATTACTCAAGCATTAAAAACACAACGATGGCCTATTGCAATCCTAATCCAATTATAATTAAGATAAGAGACAACCAATCAATATTTAATAACTAAGTTTCATGGATCTAGGCAAACACACAAGTAAATTAGCCGGACATGGTAAACATGCAAGCATACACATATACAATCGAAGACATAATGAAATCAATGAAGTAAATAACTTATCTTGATGTAAAATAGGGTATGAGAACCCTAAGATACTGCCTAAGACAAACCAAAATCGTTTTAGGTTTTTACTCCACAAATCTACCTCTCTAAAAGTCTGAAAATCGAATTCTATATATAGAGTTACAACTGCGACGGCGTCACTCTTTAATTGTCACACCGTCGGATCGCCACCATTAGAGTTTTGTCTTGACCAAGTCAACTTTGGGACGGCGTCACATTGTGGTTGTGACGCCGTCTGAATCTGGATCTACGCCATCTGAGGGAAAAGGTCTTCGTGATGCCCTACTCTTCAAAGCCTGACGTCGTCAGGTACAAAATAACAATTTCACTTTTGAGCCGTCACAATTATAGGGACGGCGTCGCTCTTTGTTTGTGACGCCGTCGGGTGCACTTCCAGCAGCTTGAGTGTCTTGATCTTGACTTTAGCCATTTTCTTTACATATTCACGCCTTTTCGTCCAAATACGCATCATTCCAGCATTTTGCCTTCAAGAGACCTAAAAAGTGAAAAGGAATGAAATTAAGCAGTAACGGATATAAAAGTGGTCGATTAAGGGCTTAAATTACCCCTCAAAAATTGTACCTTTTAAATCCTTATCAAATATCCCTACACTTGGTATTTGCTTGTCCTCAAGCAAATGTGCTTTAGCCAATCAATTTATAAATTAGGGGGCATGAAGCATTGGTTTAGAAAAATTCACAACAAGTATAAGCCCCGCAAAAGTCATAACAAGCACGAAAATTATATACTAGCACCTCACAAGTGGTGTTTGGATATTCTCATCTCTCGGGTGTATATGAAATATATCAAATTGGAAATGGAAGATAAGCACTAATTAAGTGGTCCTAGTACATAGATTACCATAGGCTTGAGACTAGATCAAACCTCCACCGCTTTGGCGTAAGCACCTAGGAAAAACTATCTACGAGGTCTTTTAAAGGGTTGTAACGTTAGGCTTACGGTAGGGAAACAAAGGGTTTGGTTGAATAGGCGATTTAGTGGTGGCAAGTCAAAAATCTTTATGTTACAAGCATGAGAAGAATGGCGTTGCTAAGCCAAGACTCGACACTCTAAACTCTAAATAACTTTGAAACAAAACATCAATATAAGATAGATGTAGGATGGTAGCCCGTATGTTTTTTTCATTTTTTTTAACACTCTTTTTTTTTATTTTTTTTCATACACTTTTACTCTACGATAACATCAAAATATAAGGGATTTATAGGCACATGCCTACACTTGAGTTTTTTTTATTATTCTAACACTAATTTGACCCGAATTGAAAAGATCAAAATACTTGGAGTACATTATTACGTAAATAAAGGGAATTTGAATTTAACGTTCTTTCCCGTCACTCCATAAAATTTAACTTTTCCCATGAGTCCCAATCGTCCCAAAACTGTATACAAAGGATATGACTCGATTTAGCAACTTATGCAAGTAACTAGATAATTGAACTAAGGGTTTAGTATGATAACAATAATGCACTAAAAGTGAGTGCATACAAGGTAGGCTAAGGCGATTTGGGTGTACATTTGGGGGTGGATTGTAAACAATGCTCTTCATTGATATTCCGGAAAACCAAAACATCATGAGAACCGCGAAAAGGATAGGCTCTGAGGGGTTAACTAGGGGTATCGTGTACTAAAGATGAGTACAACGCAAGGGTATGGGGGAATTACTCAACCGATGTGGAAGAAGTAATTATAATACGGGTATCAAACAAGGGTTATCCTAATGCCTCTTACCATTTAGTTATTCCTAACTACACAAGTATAGTCTCACTAGCGATCTAGGGATGCATCACAAAACAAGTTCTAGAATCTATTATACTACCGGTACATTCTCGAAGCATTAAAGATGAATGCTTTAATTCCTACAAATCTAGGGGCGAACCTCACATTTTTGGGGTGGAATTTGAGTGGTAAAGGGTTTTGTGCTAGTCATATAACTTCCTATCCATGAGACGCTTTATTAAGACTAATGACCCACTCCTACATGTCATGAAAAAATTTAAATTTGGTGCCAAAATTACCCTAACCGATATTTCTCATGGTTTATTACACATATGAAATTGGACAAGACAAATGATCAAGGATAAGCATAGTTTCAAAGTTCTCGTTTTATTCTCCCTCCCTACACTTAAACTGAACATTGTCCCCAATGTTCCCCGAAAGTATCAAAGTTATGATAACATAAGGTAATTAAAAGAGAAAGAAACTAATACTCCCCTGATTAGATCGGTAGGATCTGTGTGAAGTAGTGGTTAAATTCTTCTCCAAGAAGAATGTATGCGTGAAAAGCTCCATCCAATGCTATGTTTTTTCTTCTTGATAAATAAAACCTGCACACTTTAAGAAAACAGAAAACCCAAAGCATCAAACCGAACAAAGAAAAATCACAACAAGATGTAATTCCAGACTTAAATAAGATATAATGCTTGTGGAATGGATGTTTGCAGATTTTCTGGAAAATTAAGACCTGAGAATTTCCAAAAAATTAAAAATAGCACAGAAAATGAGAGAAAGTAATAAGCTGTTTCTACTCCTCCTGACGTCATCAGGTTATGATCCTGACACCGTCAGGTTATCCTGACAGAAACTGGTCTGCTGCATTTTTCTTGAAAAATTCTGGAAAAATTACACCTTTCTAAATCTGGAAAAATTCCTGCAAAACATCCATTATGACTCGATACAAGCATTTGACTCTAACAAACACATATATATCATTTTCAATAAGTGTAGTTCTCATGTTCATGTTCTTTTACAAATGTGTATAATCCTCCCTACACTTATCCTTTTTGTAAAATACCTTTATCTGTAATTAAGACGAGTTAAAGACAAAATAAAGCATTTTCACAAATTCAAACATGAGAACATACAATAATGAAAAGATATATGACACACAAATAAAAAAAGAAAAAGAAAAACACATGGGTTGCCTCCCAAGAAGCGCTTGTTTTTGTTCGAGTCACGAGCTTGACTCTACCCTTATTTAACGGATAAAGGGGAAGTTTTTTCTACGCTTAAGCTTAAGTTCGGGTGATAGTAGCGATACACACCCTTAGGGTGGAAATTTGCTACGTGAGTAGAGGGTGATGGGTGATATATATGCTCAAAGGGGTGTGCTCCATTCATTATAACCTTACCTAATTCTATGGGTGTAGCGGGTGAATCAAGTCTTTCTCCTAGAAATGGATTATCTTCTATCAACTTCAAGAGATTCTTAGTTAAGGATCCATCTTGACCTAATAAACCCAGTTTAAACCCATAATGTTTTTTTGTTATCAACCATGAATGGGTGATGTAAGTGTGTAAGGTCATAGGTTACTCCTATATTAGCTTCCACTCTACATGGCCTAGAGTCCACTACCTTTATCAAGCAACTACCCGGACTATTTATTTTGATGGGTGGATTGGGGCCTAATTCAATTCCTCGATTCACATCTAAAGACGGAAAATTGGGTAAGGTTTTTGGTTGAGGCTCCGGTTCATCAAAATTAGGAACTTCCCTAGGACTAAGAGAGAGGTCATGACAACAAGCATCTAAACCTACATTCTCTAGTGGCGTTTTGTCCAAAGGTTCTATATCAATCAGGGTTCTTATAGTCTCTTCTACTTCTTTCGGGTAAGTTATAGGCGATGTGTGTTCCTCAAGTGATGGTAGGGCTTGTGGGCTTGGAGTTTCCACCTCATTCTCCATTATATCTAGATCTCCTAAATGTTCATCATGTGTTTTAGTATGATCTAACCCAAATACACTCCTAAGTATCTCAAATCCTTCTTTAGCCATTTCAAATTCTTGGTCTGATTCATAAGAATCATTCTAAGAAAATTGATCATTATGTTCTATTTGCCTAAAGGATTTCTCATGCGTGTCATATGTTTTGAAATCTATCCCACACATGCAACTAGGTAGTTCAACTCTAACCATCTCACAATCTTGTTCAGGTTTAGGTTCCATGTTCTTAAAAACTATGTCTTTTTGATCATGGTGCCTAAGATCATTTAACTGATGGTTTATGCTTAGGAGGCTTTTCTCAAAAAATTTCTAGAGGGTCTCACTAAAAGGAGTTGATTCTAACAATGATCGTTGAATAGAAGCCACACAAGCAAAAAATTTATCAAATCCATCCAACCTTACACCCGTCTCCTTTCGGATATCTCTAAGATCACTCACAAATTCATTAGAACAATAAAAAGCAATCCAATTTGTGAAATTCGATTGTTCCTCATTTGTTAATGATTCAAATGCAACTTCACTTGCCATAGCGACAAATGAAAAGGGTTTTACGAACACAAACACAAAGAAGGAGGATAGACTACAAGGAAGCTAAAAATGAGAAAAAAATCTTACTTGATAGGAATCAAGCAAAGGAACCTAAACGAGATAAAAATCTAACTAGCTATTCTATTCCCCGGCAGCGGCGCCAAAAACTTGATACGCGTACAACGCACGTTCGGGATCAAAGGAAACTTCCTTTTTCTTCGAGCAAGTTTTTCAACCACCTAGGCAGTGAACCTAATCGTTGTAGTGTAGTATTAGGGTAAGCCTCGGGATTGATATCGTTCTCTAGGGGAATAGGAATGCTAGTGAGAAATTACTACGCTAAGGTTGGGGTTGAGGAAGATTATTTTTTATCTTTTTTTATATTTTTTAGAAAATTGAAAGGTACGATCTCGGGGTTTGGATTGGGGGGGGGTGGTACTTCTACCAATTACTCTACTTATCTAATTATTTAATCTAAGGGGTAGTCTATGTCTATTGATGTGTGCTCGTATGATGATTAAAAACGTGTATACCTAGATGCTATTACTCCCTAGTTATCTTTTATTGGTGGTTGAATTGTCACGTCCTTATTCTTAATGCATTGTGTCTTCTAAGGTCGTAGGGTATGCTTTTCTCCCTAACTCTTTGAGAATACCTTAAGGTTATTGCCTACAAAATCTCTAGGATTCATAAACTAACTCGAAGGTTATCTTTGGATTTTTAGCCTACAATTACTCTAGGTGATCATAAACTAAGGTTCACAAAGATTGCTCAAGCATTAAAAACACAACGATGGCCTATTGCAATCCTAAGCCAATTACAATTAAGATAAGAGACAACCAATCAATAATTAATAACTAAGTTTCATGGATCTAGGCAAACACACAAGTAAATTAGCCGGACATAGTAAACATGCAAGCATACACACATACAATCGAAGACATAATGAAATCAATGTAGTAAATAACTTATCTTGATGTAAAATAAGGTATGAGAACCCTAAGATACTGCCCAAGATAAACCAAAATCGTTTTAGGTTTTTACTCCACAAATCTACCTCTCTAAAAGTCTGAAAATCAAATTCTATATATAGAGTTACAAATGAGACGTCACTCTTTAATTGTGACGCCGTCAGATCGCCGCCATTAGGGTTTCGTCTTGACCAAGTCAACTTTGGGACGGCGTCATGTTGTGGTTGTGACGCCGTCAGCTTCAACTTCTGACGCCGTCTGAATTTGGATCTAGGCCGTATGAGGGAAAAGGTCTTCGTGACGCCCTACCCTTCAAAGCCTGACTATGTCAGGTACAAAATAGCAATTTCACTTCTAAGCCATCGCAATTATAGGGACGACGTCGCTCTTTGTTTGTGACGCCGTCGGGTGCACTTCCAGCAGCTTGAGTGTCTTTATCTTGACTTTAGCCATTTTCTTCACATACGCCTTTTCATCCAAATAAGAATCATTCCAGCATTTTGCCTTCAAGAGACCTAAAAAGTGAAAAGGAACGAAATTAAACAGTAACAGATATAAAAGTGGTCGATTAAGGGCTAAAATGACCCCTCAAAAGTGTACCTTTTAAATCCTTACCAGTATGCTTCAGTGCACAACATTTAAAACTGGTGAGAAATCATCATCATCTTGAGCACCTTTTTAAAGATTATTCAAAACGATTTTTCAAAATGTTTCAAAATATTTTGTGCTCAAGATAACTGTTGGAATCACTCCTAAACTAGAATTCAAGTGTTAGTCATTAATATGTAATAGGTAGCTTAATTATGGCTTTTATGTTTGTAATCAAGGTTAGGCTCATGTAGAAAGCCCATGAGCCTATCCAAAGCCCAATAAGTAAAGGATGGGAACTTGGTGTGTTGCCCTAGTTCCCTCATATAAATAATCTTGTAAACCCTCACTTGAGGGTTGGTTGTTCATTATTTTACATTTCCTACGCATAACTCTTCCATACTATATCGTGTATTTGTGTTATCTTGTTCAACCGATCTCTCTTATATATACTTCTTCTTATTGATGCTTGTGTTACTAATATGGTGACCTAACAGTGGTATCAATCGCCAAATAGTTGGGTGAAACGATTTTGTTTTTGAGGTTTGTTTTGGTTCTACGCTTAAATCTCGGTCTCAAACTTTCAAACGCAAAAAGCTTTAATTTTTACGATTTCAAATCCAAGATTCTTGTACTTTAAAGGTTATTTGGTGTTAAAGTTTAAGTTTTTGGCAAAATGTTTCAAACTTTATGTGTATTACTTGGTTTTTACGCTTGATTTCATTCGTGTAGCTGGTTCTACGCGTAAGGTGTACAAAAGTTTTGGATCATCAAGTTTCACACTTTTGTGTTATCTTGGTGATATTGAAACTGTCTCATCACAAAAATCTGGTTTAGAAACACTTTGGGCTGAAATCTCAGTTTTGGAACATCCTGCGCGTAACAAAACCCTAAAGTTACGCGTAAGTTATCCGTGGTTTGATCTTCAATTTTCTTGGTTTACTCATACTTCAACTTTGGATGTCTTTTACACTGGAATAAGTGTAAAGGAATTTTGGGCAAAACCCTAATTTTACTCATAAGCTAAAACTTACGCGTAGAACTCTTTACGCCTAAGCATTTTCTTACGCCTAAGCCTTGTCTTACGCATAAGCTAATCTTACGCATAAGCTTTCTACGTCTAACTTTCAGTTTACGCATAACCTTAGTGTTTCTCAATTCTTACGCGTAAGCTAATCCTACGCGTAAATATTCATTTTACGCGTAAGTTTGGTGTTTTTATGCCTAAGCATTACTTTGCCTAAACTTGGTTTCTACGCCTAAGGACTCTTCATCAACAAAGTTTCATTCGACTACAAACATCCATCATCAACACAAGTTTCAAGATGTCTCAACCACCATACTCTAACTACTTTCCTCATGTGTATCCTCAACAACAACAACAACAACAACTCAGTCAACAACAACAACAATTCAATCTACAACAACAAGTTTATCAACAACAATTTAACCAACAACATTTTCCACAACAAGGAGCAATTCCACCACAAATGGTTCAACTACCACCTAGTCTTCAAGTACAACCTTACACAAACTTTTACAATCAACATCCATCCAGGAATACTATGAAGGAACCGTCTTGGTTTGCAAAGATGTGTGAAGCTTTAAGTAGCCAACAATCCATTCATGAGGCTGGATCACTTGATAGACCTCTAATGCCCACTCCCAGAAACTACGATCAATGGGTGATTAGGTTCTTTAGGTTTTGTGATCTAAAGAAGCCACATGGAAAGTTCTTAAAGAAGGTCATCCTGGAAGGTCCGTTTCAGATGCCGACTGTCATCACACCCGGAGATCCAAATGCTACTCCACCAAGAGATGATGTCACCAACATTGCAACTCTTTCTGAACTCACTGCTGATGAACTTCTACATTTCGAAGCTAATGAGCTAGCAATGCAATACATCCTTTTGGGATTACCCAATCCGATCCTTCGAAGTGTTGATGCTCAAAAGACTGCTAAAGCAATGTGGGAACATATTCATCTTCTCATGGAAGGCACTGAACTCAATCAAGAGGATATGGAATCCAAAATTTACTTGGCTTATGAACACTTCATGATTGAACCAGGAGAGACATTAGAGTCATATCATCATCGATTCTCAGACATTATCAATGACTTGGAAAAACATAACGTCATTATGCCAAGAATTGCGGTCAACACTAAGTTCCTAAGTAGTCTTGGTCCTGATTGGGAAAAGTATGTCATCTTCATCCGTCAAGCAAAGAATCTTCATCATGCTACATACGGATTGTTGTACGACTATTTGAAGCCTCATCAAAAAGAAGTTGACAAAGAAAGGCTTATCCATGGACAAAATGTTTCACATTCACTTCCGGATAATCAACAATTAGCTTTCTGGGCTCAAGCTTGTTATCCTCCACAACCCACTGCTCAACCAAATGCAACAATTACACCATATGATCCATCAAAGCAACAATCTCACGAAACTCAATTGGTTCCATACAACAACAACAATGATCAAGCACTTTACAGTGAATCCAATGAAGATGCAGAAGCTTTCGATGCATTGCAACAAGGGTTTGTCATGATTGCTAGAGCCTTTGGCCGATACTCTAACAAATCCAACAATCGCATTCGTACCTCATCTAACACAAGGAATCAGGCTGTTGTTAACAATGGACGTGTTGAAGTTCAGAATCGTGGTAATGTTCGTCAGATGGGCGGTGGTCAAGGATTTAATCCAATGGGAAGGAATAACATAGGTGCTCCACAACAACAAAGGGCTCAAGTGGTTGAACAGGGTAATGCGCAGAATGGGATTAATGGTCTTCGTTGCTATAACTGTAATGAGAAGGGTCACCTGGCTAATGCATGTCCAAAGCCGAGGACTAGAGGCAGTGCTTATCACAAGGAGGCTTTACTCTTGGCTCTCAAGGACGAAGCTGGTGGAACCCTCACAAACAAAGAACAAAGCTTTATGGCAGATGCAGACTCAGATGATGATATGGAGGACTTGCAGGCTAATGCAGCAGTTATGTTGATGGAAAACATGCAAGAACTCTACATGAGTGACACAAGCCCAGTGTACGACACTGACGGCTTGTCTCAGGTACCGGATCAAACCATATTCATCACTGATCTAATATCTCCGTCAACATCTGAATCCGACAAGGCTCAGAATGTTCAACATGAGCCGTCCACATCTCATTCTGATGATACTTAACTAGATCCAGTAGTCATATTTGACGATCAAGATGACCTCATGGTTACCATTGATAATCAAGTTGACTCTGTGGTTATACTTGAGGATCTGAATAATGATCATGTTGAGACTCACGTTGAACACGCTGAACCTTTGCCTCATCCAGATATTGACCTCTTACTTAATGATCAACGATCCCGCATGGAACAATGTTGTGCCCTCAATCAGCAATTAAACGATAAAAATGCACTGTTAACCAGGGATATTGAATGCTTAAAAAGGCAACTCAACGTTTTTAAAACTCAAGAAAAACGTGAACACGGTTTTGAAGTCGCTTTTGCTAAATCTTCACAAAACGAAAAATCACAAGAATGACAGATACGTGATCTAGTCGCATCCAAGAATGCTTTTGTTGTCTCAAATAGAACAACTGAAACATGATCATAAAAAACAAATTAACGCTCTTACTTTGGAAAATCAAAAAGCCAAGGCTGAGTTGTTAACTTGTCAAAAACAGTTCTCTGAATACAAAAAGCATTCAACGAAACGAATAGATGCCTATCTTGAGGAAATTGTCGACTTACAATACAAAATCAAAGAGTTTCGAAATGTTGTTTATAAACATGGTGAATCAATCACAAGAATTCAAAAGTTTACTTTCAAACCAAATCCAAATGGATATGGACCGAATCTTGCTGATTACAAACCTATGTTTTCAAATAGAGCATTCAAACCAAATCCAGAAGTTTACAGTGCAGAACATAGAATTGATGATTCCATTATGAGTGTTGTTGAATATAATCGTCAAGAGGAATTCGATGCAGATGACGAGAGTCGGTCAAAAATGGAAAATGTTGTTTATAACAAACCTTTTAACTATTCAAAATCCATCACTTTCGTCGAACAAAATGATACTTCTAACACACCTTGGGTTATCACACCTATGTCTGAGTCTTCTAATGTTGGTCCCCAACCCAATTCTGCACAAATTAATGGTCCTTTACCTTCACTCAGTGAAGTAAAATCAATACCCGAAAATCGTCAAATTCTTAGATATTTTGACATTTTCACTTCTGAAATCAAACTTTTAGAACGTGAGATTGAATTTCATTCTGAAATAAAAGTTGAACATTTTCAATCGCCTCAGGCGTGAGAACAAAGAGATATTTTTCCGAAAAGAATTTTACCCCATGTTCGAAATCTGAAAAATTGTGCATTGTATTGGGAAAGGGAATTTCATAAGGATCTTGGACCGATGAAAATAGTTTTCGAGAAAACAGAAACATCTATTTCAAATACAAAACGTAAAAAGAAAATGTTACGAAAAGATGTTGATCGACTCTTGGAAGATGTTATCTGTGCTGATATCCATAATGTGGTGTTATTATATTCTGTTGAATATGCGTTTGCTTATATCTCTGCTGATTCTGTTGCAAATGTTGAGAATACTGATTTTGTGTCACAAATCAAGTCTTTAAAAGTTGAAAATGAACGAGTGACAAACAAGCTTTCAAATGCAAAACGTCTTCTTCAATGGTGTCAAAAAGATTGTCATACTCGTGAACTCGCTTGGCAAAACAAACTCCACCAGTTGCATACAAAAGATCTTACTCCAAAAATTGAGCAACTGGTTGATGAAAATGTGTCTTTGAAGTGTCAAATCTCAAAATATGAACAAGAACTTTCAAAAATTAAAAATGCACATAGTGTCATATCTGATTCACTCAAAAAGACTCGTGCTAAAGCGTCAAAAGACCTTGATGATCATCTTGCATACATGAAAAATGTCTTACGACGAGATGGTCTCACTCGTACTGAAAATCTTAATTTGTTACACACTATCCATGATCTTAAAGCAGAGTTGGTGAAACTTAAGAAAGCTAGGGATAGTAACACAGTAGTAACTGCACTCAATCATATTCCAAATGACTCTAGAACATCTAATGACAAACCACAAGAAACTAATGTGCTTCCTTCTACTGAAACAGGAATAGTTGCCTCTTTTCCCAACGCCTGCACTTCACAGCCTAGGAGCAATACAAGGAAGAATAGGAAGTTGTAACATAAGAAAAGAACAATAAAGAATGCTGAAGTAGAAGAACACCCTAGAACTTTGAATAAAACTCAAGTTGCACCCACTTTAGATATTGCGTCTGACAAATGTAATGGAAAAAGTGATGTAACGAATGCTAAACCTTTAAGTACTTTTTATGTTAAGTCTGAAGCTTCTTGTGTTATATGTCGTAAAATTATGCTTTCTGATTGTCATGATAAATGTGTTGCTAAAACTATCTTGTCTCGTTTACGGAATCCTAAAAAACAGAATACCACTAGGCCCACTAAAGCTTCTAAGTCTGTGCTTGGTAAACCGCCCTCTTTAGATTCTAAGAAAAGCATTGATGTCCCTATAGCTCCATTATCACCTCCAAGGAACGTAGTACCACCTAGTTCATTCACTAAGACTTAAGCAAAGACTAGTTGGAGATGGCAGAAATGGTTACATAATACACTAGGATTTAAATGGATACCCAAAATCATTGATATGTGTGTTTCTACTATAACTGCTTCGGAACCCTCTAACTCTTCGGGTTCCACATCTACTTCTATTCCATCTGTGTCGTCTGTGTGTAATACAGGTGATACAGATCATCCTTTGGATTGTTGATAGCGGATGTTCCTGACACATGACAGGCAATCTCAAACTGTTATCAAACTTTGTTGCAAAGTTCATTGGCACTATCAGATTCGGGAATGATCACTTCGTCGCTATCATGGGCTATGGAGATTACATCAATGGCAACATCGAAATTAGCAGGGTTTATTATGTGGAAGGTCTCGGTCACAATCTCTTCTCAGTCGATCAGTTCTGTGATGGAGATTTGGAAGTTACTTTTCGGGAGAAAACTTGTTTCATTCGTGATCTACAAGGAAACGATCTTATGTCTGGCACCCGCAACTCAAGTCTATACACAATCTCTATGCAAGACATGATTTCTTCATCTCCCATCTGTCTACTTTCAAAGGCAACATCTACAAAATCTTGGCTATGGCACCGACGTCTCTCACATTTAAACTTTCAAACCATAACCAACCTTGTTCGATACAAACTTGTTGAAGGTCTCTCGAGATTCCGGTATTCTAAAGATCACCTATGTTCAGCTTGTGAACAAGGCAAAAGCACTCGTGCTCATTTTCCTTCAAAGGTGGAACACAACTCTCAGCATGTGCTTCATCTTCTTCACATGGATTTGTGTGGCCCGATGCGCGTGCAGACGATTAATGGCAAACGCTACATCTTGGTAATTGTAGATGACTAATCCAGGTGGACTTGGGTTTATTTTCTTCAAAGTAAAGATCAAGCTCCACAGATGATCATCACCTTTCTCACGAAAATTCAAGTTCAACTCCAGAACACCGTCAGACAAATTCGAACAGACAAAGGAACTGAATTTGTGAATCAAACTCTTCGTGAATATTATGAGAAAGTGGGAATTGAGCATCAAACATCAATTGCACGTACTCCAGAACAAAACGGAGTTGTTGAAAGACGAAACCGTATGTTAGTGGAAGTTGCCAGAACGATGTTAATCAATGCTAAACTTCCAGATTACTTGTGGGCTGAAGCCGTCTCAACTGCATGCTACACTCAGAATCGCTCAATGATTACAAAATGCCACAACAAAACACCTTTTGAGCTTATCCACAACCGAAAACCGAATCTCAAACACCTTCATGTATTTGGATCCCTTTGCTACCCGAATAATGATCGTGATGACTTTGGAAAGCTCAAAGCCAAAGCTGACATTGGAGTCTTTATTGGATACTGTGAGAATTCTAAAGGTTACCGGATCTGGAATCGTCATACAAATCAAGTTATGGAAACAATTCATGCAAATTTTGACGAGCTTACTAAAATGGCTTCTGAGCATAACAGCTTGGAACCCGATCATAACCGTTTAAACTTCCCTCAAACCCCATCATCAGCTGAACCAAGCCCCCAGCTTACTCATCAACAAATGGAAAAGCTATTTGCTCCTCTGTTTAGTGATGATATTGATGAACGTGCTCCAGGTGTATCCAATGTTTTCGCTGCTCAACCTGATCATATTCCAATACCTGATACACCTGCTACAACAACTACTGTTGAAGAAGCACCACCAGTTGACTCTACAACAACAGTTGAACAAACTGCATCCAACGACGCTGAACCAGCTGATGATGTTCTGAACAATGAAGTACGCCCACCTGCAAATTAAGATCCAAATGCGTTCTTTAACCCGTTTGCTAATGAAACTGCTGCACCTGATGTTGCAGAGTCATCAACAAGCCATTTGAATCCTCCCAATCTGCATAATGTATATCAACATCAACCTTCTACACATCGTTGGACGAAAGACCATCCTCTAGAGAACATTATTGGTAACCCAAATCAACCAGTCGTAACAAGACAACGTCTTCACACAGACGGTGAACATTGCATTTATGCACTCACTGTCTGCCAATCTGAACCTAAAAACATTAAAGATGCAATGACTAAAGACAACTGGATTGAATTCATGCAAGAAGAACTCAATCAGTTTAAACGTCTTAAAGTATGGGAATTGGTTGAAAGACCAACAGGGGTCTTCGTCATTGGTCTAAAATGGATTTGGAAAAACAAATTGGATGCTGAAGGAACCATAATCAGAAACAAGTCACGTCTGGTGGCTAAGGGTTATAGACAGGAAGAGGGTATTGACTTTGAAGAATCATTCGCTCTGGTTGCTCGTCTTGAGGCTGTTCGGATATTTCTCGCGTTCGCGGCTCATATGAACATAACGGTCTTTCAGATGGATGTCAAAACTGCTTTTCTGAATGGGAAACTGAAAGAAACAGTTTATGTCAGCCAGCCAGAAGGATTCGTTGATCCAGAGTTCCCGAACCATGTCTACAAACTGAACAAGGCTCTCTACGGACTCAAGAAAGCCCCTCGGGCATGGTATGATGAGTTATCATCCTTTCTCCTATCTCACCAATTTGTCAAAGGTTCGGTCGACCCTACACTGTTCATACAATATCACGGGGCACACATTTTAATCGTTCAAATTTATGTGGATGACATCATTTTTGGGTCAACACATTTAAAATACTGAAATGCTTTTTCAAAACTAATGAAAAAACATTTTGAAATGTCCATGATGGGTGAACTTACGTTCTTTCTAGGACTGCAAGTTCATCAATCACCCTGTGGTATTTTCTTGAGTCAGTCCAAATATGCCCTTAAACTTTTAAACAAATTTGGAATGCAAACCTGTGACACCTATGCCACACCAATGGCACATACCAAGAAACTAGACGCTGATTTACATGGGAAATTAGTGGACCCTACCAAATACCAAAGTATCATTAGGTCTCTCATGTATTTAACAGCTAGCAGGCCTGATATTGTCTTTGCTGTATATCTTTGATCCCGTTATCAGTCAAGACCAACTGAAACTCACCTCTCAGAGGCTAAAAGAATCCTCTGATACATAAAGGGAACCATTAACTTGGGGATATGGTATCCGAAGGATTCTGGTTTTGATTTAATAGCTTTTTCAGGCGCTGATCACGCAGGATGCTTAGATTCACGGAAAAGCACTTCAGGAGCATTACAATTTCTTGGTGATAAACTGGTGTAATGGAAATCGAAGAAGCAGGATTGTACATCGCTGTCCTCAACCGAAGCAGAATATGTAGCCATGTCGGCGTGTTGTGCTCAAGTCATTTGGATGAGAACACAACTCAAAGACTATGGTTATGTATTTGACAGAATCCCGATGTACTGCGACAATCGAAGTGCTATTGCGATCTCGTGCAACTATGTTCAACACTCAAAATCAAAGCACATCGATCTTCGATATCATTTCATCAAGGAGCATGTGGAAAAGGGTACCGTTGAATTATACTTTGTGGGTACTGAATACCAACTGGCAGATCTTCTCACCAAAGCCTTAGCTCCTGCTAGGTTTAATGAGTTGGTCCACCGGATTGGTATGCGGTGTTTGACTCCAGATGAACTGGATGAACTTTTAAAACATTCTTAAAAACTAGTCAAATACCAAAACCTCTTTCGTAAATATTTTCCAAAACAAAATACAAAATTATAAAATCTGATAAAACAACAAAAATATTCTTCTATCTATATTTCTTTTAACATGGCAAGTACAAATCTTCCGTCCACACTTTACTCTTTCAAAATTCAGTATTTTTCTCGGTCAAGTGTTGAGGGGGAGAAAGTAAATATTTTTCGGTTTCATAAAACCTTGCACTTGCATGTTACCTCATCCCGGTTGTTTCTTTGATAATGGTGGTCACATTTCTGGTTTATTGACACTCCCCGGACTCAAATTTATAAAATTTCATTATTTCTTAAGTCGAGGGGGAGTGTCGTCAAGTTTCTTTCCAAAATATCATTCGTTTGGTAACCAAAATGGAAGTTATGGGCGTTTGATGAAAATGGTTAAGGTGGAGGGACTAAACCTGTCAAAAGTTCAAACTCTTTTAAACAAAACACCTCCACCAAGTTAACTCTTCACATTTATTACAACACTTAATATTTCACCAACTCTCATCCACGATCCAAATTCGTTTCACAAATCCGTGTTTTTTATCATCAAACTGTAAGTGTTTTTATGATCTTTGTGGTTTTCTAAACAATGGTTTTGATTCTTATGCAAATCCAACGATCCAATCTTGTGTTTGAGTGAGATTTGTGTTCTACGCGTAAGCCATGAACACAAAATTTTCATTTGTGTGTTTATGTTAATGAAAATGGTGTTAAAATGCTTAAATGTTATTACATTAATTGTTTTCATCAAACAAATTCTCCCAGAAACATGATTTGAACGATTTTGTGAATTAGGGTTTATGCGTAATTTTGGGTGTTTTCAAAAGTGAGTGTTTCTGGTTAAAAAGGTAGTTGTGTGATGTTTTTTACATGTTGAATTGATTAAATCCAGGCTTAGAACTTACCCAGAAACACCAATTATGTTAAAGTTGAAAATTAGGGTTTATGTTCATAGCATTTGGGTAATTTTGATCCGCTTAGGTTTTGATGTTAAAACTTGGATAAAACAACTCAATAGGCTTCCTAGACATCCCAGAAAAATTTTTGGTGTCAATCCTATGGCTAGAATCCTTACTCGTAATTCTTGAAAACTAGGGTTTAAGTTATACGCATAAGATACTCTACGCGTAATTGTTTTATTGCGAATTCATGATTTGAACTGAAAGGGATTGAATGTATGTGTTAATAATTGGTGTTATGATGAACTTATTTCAGGTTATTACGCGTGAAAAATTCAGAATCAAGGTTAATTTGAACATCTACGCATAAGGATCACCTTACTGGTAGCATGTTATACGTAAGAGAAACCTTACGCATAACCTTTACGCGTAAGGTTCTACAATGGGGACTACGCGTATCCTGTGAAGGATATGCGTAAACAGTAACCTTTACGCATAAGGTTCTTACGCGTAAAGCTCCATATGCGCTTACGCGTAAGCTCTATGCCTAAGGCCCTCTTTTCCTACGCGTAACATTTCTTACGCGTAAGTCAAGATCCTACGCATAAGCTTATGCTTACGCGTATAACTATTCCTGTTTACGCATAAGCTTGCAAAACCTACGCCTAAGCCTAGTTTTAACCAAAATTGTGAATTGTTACGCGTGTAAACTTGTAAATAAATATATCATAACGTCACGAAACCAAAATGTCACCAATTAGCTTAAATGTTTAATAAGTTGTGAAAATAAGTGAAAACTTGGACTTTAAAACTCAAAGTTAATCTACTCACGAAACTTATCACGACGTCTTTGGACTATTGGACTAACAAGTGACATTAGACTCGTAACAATCATTGACATATCACATTCAATAAATAGACAATAAAATCAACTGTTGACTAACGTAATGTCTTTCGATATGTTGGTTCTTTTGACTAAATATCTTTCAGATCACGATATGGACGTCCAAATGCAAAATGTGGCAGCACCAAATGTTCTCACTGTTGAAGATATCTTCCCTAATGGTTACCCAATGAAGATCGGAAAGAACAACCTCAGAGTTGATTTTGATAACTTCTCTTGTTCTGAGTCCTCGTGTCAGATTGCAGTGGATATTCTGAAGACTCACCCTTATCAGAACATGCTCACAAACTCTGCTACTGTACCGGAGATCTACATTCACCAGTTAGGGCATACAATGCAAAAGATCAAAGGTCAAAATGCTGTGACTGTGACCCTTAACAACAAACAAGTTACCATCACGCCAACAAATTTGAGGGCTATTCTTCTTATTCCTGTCATCGAACCTACTGAATACAATGCCACTCCAACTGAAGAGGTCGTTCTCCAGTTCATGGTCGACATCGGCTATGATGAAGCTACTGGGGTAATCACTAAGCATTCATCTGTTGATCTCAAGAACATTCCCCAGCCGTGGAGAACCCTCTACATAATCATTGCCAAATCCGTTTCCGGACGTGATAGTGGTCATGAGCATCCCAAGCTCATGGAACTACAAATATTTTGGGCTTTGGTCAACATGAAAGACATAGAAGTTGAAGCTCTGATATGGGACGACATGATGACTTACCTTAAAAAGCTTGGCACCAAGATCCCGTATATCAGATACACCAAACTGTTGATCCAAAGAGCTCTAGGGTATAATCCTGATATTCCCTTGAGACTTGATGACCCCAAACAACACTCCGTGTTGTATGAGCCCACACTCACTGTCAGATTTAAGGAATCAACAACGAAGAAACAAGGAGCAGTGTTGCCAGATCATCTTCTTACTGATGCTATCAAAGAACTTTATTCGTAAAAACGATATCTGGCAGCATTTGAAGCTGGCAACGTAGGTTTCATGGATGAGAAATCTTCTGGTACTCCTACTAGGAAAACCAGGAGAGGCAGTGCAGGAAGTATCACGAGCACTGAGAGTACTAGAAGGTATCTGAAGAGGAGTCCATCCCGTACAAGGAAAGTTCCATCAAAGGAGGCAATCCCTATTCCCAAACCTGAACCGCAACAAAAGCTAATGGATGAAGACTCAGAGGACACTTAAACGGACGAAGAGGTCATCTACTCTGAAACTCCAATTGATGACACTCAAATAGTATAGAAACTCTAAGTCCGAAAGCTGATAAAGGCAAAGGGAAAACTCCAGTGATTGAACAAGAAGAAGAGAGCTCAGACGAAGAGCCACTAGATGAAGATAGAGATTACTGAAATAAGTTGAAGAATATCAGACTCCAACATGTTGCTCAGGAATTTAGTCCTTAACAAACTCGTGGCCCCGGAAGGTCAAGTGGTGGTGCACTATCTACACCAGTTCCTGATGCGGTTAATCAACCCGATAATGGGACTGGTACCACCACCCACGAACAACAACAAAGGCAACTGGAGGACTCTATCACTTATGAATTTGAGGAACCAGATACGGAGAAGTCTGAGAAAATTTCTGATGAAGATGCTAAGGTTGCAGCTAAAGAAAAAGCAGATAAAGAAGCTCAAGCTCAAGCAGATGAAGAAGCCAGGATTAAGGCTGAAGAAATGGCTAAGTCTGGAAAAGATGACAAAGTTGATTATGATGATTTTCTTCTAGACAGCCCAGCACCCTCCAAGGAAGAAACTTCTGAGCCCCCAAAGGACCCTGAGCCTCCTCATGTTTCCTCATCATCAGACTCTTCCTCTCACTCCTCACCTCCACCATCCAAAGGCACAACCAGATCCACATCCAAGTCAGTAAAGAAACCAACCGACTCTTGGATATCCCGGGCTAAGACAAAGATTGTCAAAGCTGTCAAGCAAGTTAGGAAGAAAGACGTGACCAACAAAAAGTTGAATCAACTCGCTGACATGATCAATCTTCTACAAAACGAGATAGACAAGATGTCAAGTGAAAGGGAGTATATCCAGAAGTTTATGCAACGTGATGTCCAAGGGGAAATGAACATGATGATTAGGGAATATACTCATAAGTTCCTTCTCGACATTGTTCCTAGAGTGACAAAAGAGATGTTCACCAGACAACTCTATCCGAATCTCATGCAGATAGCCAAGCAAACTATAAGATCAACACCTCTAACCGTAACTATCAATCCAACTGATCCTATAGTCTTCTCCGATGCTGAATTGGTTTCCAAACTGGTAACGCAAATGTCAAAACGATCTGCAACATTTACCTCTGACGAAGGTAAACTGTTTGACGCATTGCTGGAATACCAACTTAAAACAGCATGCAGAGTAGAAGCTGCAAGGCCCAAGCGTCCAAGAGACGATGACGATAAGGATAAGGATAAGGAGCCTAAACGCCCTAAGAACACTGGTGAATTATCCTCCATGCCACCACCACCCCAAAGGACTCCAACCAAAAGAAGATCTCCACCAAGTTCTGCTGCTACTGAAAAACCTCAGGACCCTGAGTTACCACCATCTACAGAGAAAACCGGTGATCATTTCGAGTACACTGGTGGTGACGATGAAGAGTTCCCAGAGCCCCCATAACAACCCACCTCTCCCACCACAACAAAGAAACCAGAATCCTCATCTAAGCCAAAGAAGAAGAAGAAGAAGACGAAGACAGATGTTCTCTCATGGCTCGATGATGATACAACAGAAGAATATGACTGGTTTTCTAGACTTTGTGATGCTACTCCCTCACTGCCAGAAGGTCAAGAAATGGTAGAAGGACGTACTATGGAGCATGTGAAGCTGATTCAATAACAATTCAGAGTGAAGAAGATGACTAAGGCTGAGCTAAGGCGAATTAAGAATGATGCCTTTCAACTGTTTAAAGACAACTCATAAAGTGCAATCAAAGTTGAATACCATCTCGAAAACATTGCACGAGCCATGTCGAACAATATCGATTGGCTCAATCCCGAAGCTAACATCGACTTCACAAGAAAAGACAAAGCTCCATACTAAACAGACTGGACAAGACCTCTACCTACAATTGGCCAACCGGATCAACCCAAGATTCCATTCCGTTATTTCTTCAACAATGACCTAGAATTTCTTCTACACGGTAGCGATGTCTCCAAGAAATACGCTACATCACTCACACTTCCTTTCCCTGCATCAATATACTCCAACAGCATAGCAATCGAGGAAAATTCTACCCACATGTTTGCCGACAAAGTGGAAAAGTATGACCTTGATGCAATATATGGGATTCACCATTGGCCTGAACGCCGAAGAATCTTCTACAAAAGCTGTCAAGTTCAAACGTCGAAACACGAAGTGTTAAGTGATAAGCGGATCATTGCTATTAAGCATGTTACTCTCTCGTCAAAGTGGGATTACACTTTCCTCAAGAAAATAGTGGTCAAACGTCAAGACGAAGAGGACTATGACTTCTGTGAAGCGGATTTTCAAAGATTGTCTCTTAACAACATTGAAGATATGTATCTCGCAAAGGTACAGGGACGAATGCGACATTTCTCTACAGAAATCCAACGTGAGTTCATCAAGTCGTTGTTAATCTTCATCAGAAGCATAGTGATCCAAGAACGTGTAGAGGACATTCAACTTGCCGTGGAATCGTATCAAACGCGTGTTAACCTCACTAAACCACAGCTCGACCTTCCCGACATAAACAAACTTCCTCAGTACACCCTCATCAGCAAACCATTTGGAGTAGTCTACCGCAGTGAACTACACCGAAATTGCTTAATGGCGTGCAGAGAGCTTCATAAGTTTGGGGATCATACACTGAAGAAAGTCAGGGATGGTTTAGCTTATCGGTTAAAGGAGATACATGAAGGCATAGAGTCGAAGAAGATATGGAATTCTAAGGAGAAAAGGGATGTTAAGAGGATCATCACTCGCATCGATGAAAGGTTGTTCAGGAGGGACCAGTTTAGAACGTTGGAGAGTTTCGTAGGTGGTCGTCCCAACATTTCTCTCACAGGCTATCAACGTCCAGAACGCATTCCTGGAGTTATTGTTGGACTACCGGATTCTCCTGGTAACCCTTTATTTGTTTCATTATCATTACTTGGTTGTGTGATTTATATTTAACTATGGCTTGTGCATACATAACAGTGTACAACCCATACTTGTAATGAAAGGACCCTGTGGTACGCTTCAGTGCCACAATCCTTATAAAAGGAGCGAAAGCTTCTTACTTTTGAGTAAAACTATCAAAATTTTCATTTTCAAAGTTTTGCTCAAAAGAACAAGTACTTCCCCTTATGATTTTTCAAAACCTCAAAAGTTTATATCACTTTTTGAGGGGGAGTATTTGTCCACCAAAATCTTTGTTCTACAACGTTCTTCATGGAAATCTTCCCACAAAACTCAAAATGGTCATATTCCATATCAAAATTTCATCAAAAATAACATTTATATGCCATTTTTGAGGGGGAGAAAAATTATGTGATAAGAAATATGTTGTAACTTGCAAGAGAATCATCGTGTGAATAGTTTTAACCAATGAATTGACGAACTCTGAAATGTTAGTAAATCAAAAAGACTTGTCCGGGACGGGTAATAATTTCAAGCTAATTCGCTAGTGATGTAAACGTGTCTCGCAAAGGACTTGTCTGAGTAGAATGTACCATTCGAGAAACTCTTGGTAGACATGAACTTTGACGGGTTTGACAACCTTTTGAGGTTGTCCACACCTTCAAGGTAGTTATTAGAGCTAGTTGTCACCTAAAAGCTGACAATGTAACTCTTTAACTATGCAACGTAACCGTGTCTCGCGGGGGATTGTCTATCATGAGTTGATCAATTCAAAAGTGCGCGCTCTTCTCTCACCATGCAGATTTCAGTCAAAACTCTTAAGTACGTGTGGAGGGGGAGTAATTATGCAAAATCTTAAAACTCTCAAACAGTGGTATTAACTACTTTTATTCATATTTACTATGAGAGATTTTTCATGAAAATGGTTTTATGGCAACATAGGTTAGTCATGGAGTTATAAGGTGACTAAGGTTAGGAATAACCGTCCTATGATCCGCCAGAGCCGGAGGGATCTACCCAAGGACATCACCAATAGTTAGAATTAGAAGTCCTTAGGTATGATTATAAAAAGGAGAAAATGAGAATCGGAGAAAGAAGGAGTTGAAGAATGAAAAAGAAGAGTAAAAGAAAAGGGTGAAATAGCCCTCCAGATTATTCAACTTAGGGCAGACACCGAGTTCAATTCATCTGCTACTGTTTGTCACTAGATGACACCGGTATGGAAGATTAAAAGTCGTCATGGACCCAGTGACGCATGCACTAAACCTTCTTAGCCACTCAAGTTTCTCTCAATAGAAGCTTGTTTCATTCTCACAGGGAACCCTACGTAAACTATCGGCTTTCTCTTAGAGATTGCCGGTATTGAAGAAGGAGACCCTCTCCCTAGTCTCCGCTCAGGAAAACCAAAGCGCACTATTGAGTCTAGAGCCACGAGATTCATCAAAAGATCTCTTAGGTACACTTGACATTTCATCACTTGTTGTTCAACAGTAAGGACGCAAGTGATACAATATCGAGTCCTACACAAATCTTAGCAATCTGTCAAGAACATTTATGAGAGGTTCACACATGTGATCCTCAGTGATTGAATGGAAACTCCTGCCAGGGTCAACATCAAACAGCCCTGACAGCAGGTGACTTCGGTAACTCCCCGTGGATTACGCTTAGTGTATCTCAAACGGTCTACACTCGTGAGGTGATACTTCGGTGTACCTCAATGACTCATCTGAACTGTAGGTGTACTTCGGTACATCGCGTTATCTCACTTGTGGGACTCCAGTTCAGGAACAACCTTTGTGAGAATTAGAGTTGTGTTTTCACACTATGCTGTTAACACTCTCGAAGTTCAAACTTGTAAGCGTTGGATTATTTCTAACCCATGTTTTATGTTTTCTTCTTATAGATGCTTGCGGGTAGAAAAGTTCGTGCAGATTCTCCACATGCTCATACCAACTACAACACTAATTGAAGTTCTCTCAAAAGGTAACACAAAGTAAGAATGATTCTTCATCAAATTCAAAAAATCTATAAAGTCTAAAGACTAAGAGACCTACATCAGTACTGAAATCCAACGTTAAAGAGCGTGTGAGCATGTTGGAGAAAGACGTGGAGACACTGGAGGAATAAAGCGGACCTGATGCAGACAGCCACAACATACTATCACTTCCATCACAAAGATCAAAGAACAAAGATAATTATGACGTCAAAGCAGAATATTTCAAAGGAAACAATTTCTCTACACTGGGGAGATTGTTCGTATCAAGGCACTTCTTCTCACAAGAAAAAAGAATGTCAGAAGACGTCAAAGCTACTATTACATCAGCACCTACAACGTTTATATCATCAATCACTAACACTTAGGGGGAGATTGTTGGAATCACTTCTAAACTAGAATTCAAGTGTTAGTCATTAATATGTAATAGGTAGCTTAATTATGGCTTTTATGTTAGTAATCAAGGTTAGGCTCATGTAGAAAGCCCATGAGCCTATCCAAAGCCCAATAAGTAAAGGATGGGAACTTGGTGTGTTGCCCTAGTTCCCTCCTATAAATAATCTTGCAAACCCTCACTTGAGGGTTGGTTGTTCATTATTTCACATTTCCTACGCATAACTCTTCCATACTATATCGTATATTTGTGTTATCTTGTTCAACCGATCTCTCTTATATATACATCTTCTTATTGATGCTTGTGTTACTAATATGGTGACTTAACAATAACTCCCTCCAAAACCTTAATTGATTATGCTTTATTAAAGAGGGAGTATAAAAGTAAAATATTCCAATTTCATGCAAAAATCAAATCCGTTTGTCTCCCCAAAAGCTTTCTAAAAACACGTTGTTTAATCCGTTGATATAAAAAATATCACGAATATGTTATTTTTGAGGGGGGGAAGACGTAATTAAAATGTGATAAAAAATGTTTAAAGATTGTGGTTTGAATCTCAAAAGAGCTCGACTCAGTTGCAACCAATGAATTAACGAGAAATAAAAGTCAGTAAATGTACCATTTCCATTAACTCATGATAGACATGCACTTTGACGGGTCTAACCTCCCTATTCGAGGAGAGTTAACAGCTTCAAGTTAGTTATTAGGGCTAGTTATCACCTAAAAGCTGATAATGGATCCCTTTAACTACACAACGTAACCGTGTCTCGTAGGGAATTGTCTATCAGGAGCCGATCAATTCAAAAGTGCGAACTCTACCCTCACTGTGCAAATTTAAGTTAAAACAATATAAGCACATGTGAAGGGGGAGTATTTCTGAAAGTACAAAACTCTCAAGGTGTTAACAAAATATGTTTCATAATCATAAACACTTTGAGATATTTTCAAGAAAAAAAGGTTTTATGGCAACATAGGAACAATCATGGAGTTATAAGGTGACCAAGGATAGGAAAACACGTCCTATGATCCGCCAGAGCCAAATGGATCTACCCAAGGACAATGGACATAGTTAGTATTAGAAGTCCTTAGGTATGATTGAAAAAAGGAGTATATGAGAAAAGAAGAAAGAAGGGGTTGAAGAATTAAAAATAAAAGCAAAGAAAATGGTGAAAAGAAATAGCCCTCCATAATTCACCTTAGGGAATAAACCGGGTTCAATTCATATGGTACTAGTTGTCACTAAGATGACACCGGTATTGAAGACAAAGACATCATGGACCCAGTGACGCACTACACTTAACCTTCTAGCCACTCAATTCTTCTTAAAAGGATTTGTTTCATTCTCACGGGGAATCCTGCATAATCTATCGACCTTTTACTACGATAAGTGTTGATATTGAAACAGGAGACACTGCTCCAGTCTCCGACTACTAAAACCAAAACGCACAAATCTAGTCTAGAGCCACGAGATTCATCAAAAGATCTCTTAGGAACACTAAACATTTCTATACTTGACGTTCAAAAAATAAGAACGCAAGTGGTTAATATCATAGTCCTACGCAGATCTTAGCAATCTGCTAGAACATTTATGAGAGGATTTACAAATGTGATTCTCAGTGATTGAAGGAAATTCCTGCTAGGGTCAACATCAAACAGACCTGATAGCAGGTCACTTTGGTAATTCTTTACGGGTTACGCTTAGTGTTCTCAATGGTTTCAAACGGTCTACAGTCATGGAGTGATACTTCGGTATACTTCAGTGAATCACTTGAATTGTTGATACACTTTGATATATCTTGTTAGCCTTCTTGAGGGCCTCCAATTCAGGAACAACCTTTGTAAGGATTAGAGAAGTATTTTCACATTATGTTGTTAATACTCTCGACATTCGAACTGTAACTGCTGGAAATCCTACCAAGGAGATTCCTTTCACGAATCAAATCCTGAAGACGTGGGTCGTTACTTGGATTTATCCAATGAAATGATAATTATCCCTCAACGGGATTCGGACGGCTGATGTTCCCAACCAAGGTAAATGGAATCAAGACATTCATCTATAAAACAGTCGTAGTGGTCTATTCTATAAGAAAAGTTCATCGTGATCGATTGGTACTTTCAACTAACATATTTATGCAGGTACTGATGATAGCTCCTTGGAGGAAAAACCATTTACCACTACCATTATAATCAACATCTATTTCCGTATGCTCATACTCACATCATAAAGATAGTCTCATCAAAGATCTACGCAAAAGAAAAGTTCAGAAAGATTCTACGCGAAAGTCCAAGAATCTGCTAAGTTAAAATACAAAGATCAATGTTAAAAGTTGAGAACTAGACAAGTAGGAAGATTCAAAGTTATCAAGAAGTATGAGCATGTCGAAAAGGAAGATAACGCACCAACAACAAAGATGTTGATGAAAGGCATATAACACCATTATATGATCACAAAGCATGAAGGAACAAAGAATCAAGACTATTCATGTCGACACACAAAGTTCAAGCTCAAGAAGACTAAAGACCTAATCAAGTGGAGCATCTTTTGAATGAACACCCTTAGGGGGAGATTGTTAGCCTTAATATAAAGAGATAGAAAGTCATGGTCATTCACGTTTAGGAACTTTGTAATGTGTGTTAGATATTGTAATAGACTCGTGGATTGGGCTTGTGGATTGGGCTAAGCTAATAGGTTATTAGTTATGTTAAGCTAGTCTCTTGTCATTTGTAATCCAACCCAATCCAATCCAAGCCCAAACGAGGCCCATAGCCAAGCCTTCAGGGCATTCTACATGTAGTATAAATACACCTCAAATGACACATTTGAGGGGTGTGTGCTTGAGTATGTAAGTGTATGTTTTGTTTATGAATTACAAGTTCTTTCCTTTCATCTTTCTCTCTTGTTTCATACGCATTTACATCAAGTCACCATACCATAACCGGGTTATAAACGTGATATAGTTGATATATTCAAGGTCCTATAGAATATTCTTTTGAAATATTCATTATAAATATTCTGGTCCCAAGATGCAGTTATGTACATACATGATCAAACCCCAGATATATATGTATAAAAATGAGGGTGTAAAATAAAAAATTTGAAAAAAGAAGAGAAGCATACATTAACTATATCACAAGTTGATGGTTTATATAAGAACTTTACATGCTGGAAATAAGCTTAGTGGGTGCATAAATACTATACTAGCATTAACTTAAATAGAACCATTTGTGCAAAATCTTGGTGTTTGGGGCATTTGAGGTATTCATGGTTATAGTGTAAACGAAACATGTTTTTATTGAACGTTAAGGAATTAAATAATGTCACGTCCTAATCTCATTGTAATTATACATACAATAGAAGTTATTACCCCCTCCCCTCAAAATTATTGTCAGGAGACAAAAATCACATAGTTTGCCACTTTAAATTTCAACCACTCAAATAGAATATTCCCCCTCTAAATTCTCTAGTTTTTACTTAAAAAGGAAATTGGACAATTATTTTGAGATATCCCGAGAAAGAAATATGGACTATAATTTTGAGACAAAGGGAGATAGACACAATAAAAGTTATTAAAAATTTGTATATACAATAGGGAAAAAAATCGATACACAAAAAAAACATAGATTAGTCGGATACATTAAGAAATAATTATCCCTTTTACCTTTAACGTATGGCTGAGCAGTGATTCCATAAGTTCGATAATTTACGAATCAATTTCAGTATTGTCTTTCACAATTGTCTTTAAGGCAAGACGTGCTTCACAGTCAACAATTTCAATTTCTCATGATAATTTGGTTGAGTTTTCAACATTAGAAAACTCATTAACATTTTTTTGAGTAATAATGTATTAAAATCTTTTAGCCGACTAATCTATGAGGTTTAAGTTCGCTGTCACATATAATCAAACCACATAAATGTTAGAAATTGGGGTTAGAGTGATGATAATATTGGATATCTTCATGATTCTTGTAAGTTCACTTTCTGTAAAAAGTATTTCGACCCTATTGGTGCCTGGTATCACGAAATCCTTATTGGGATAATTCGAGAAGAACACTTTTTTTCTATGCAGAATAAAACAAAGAAAAATAGAGAGAATTGTGAGTTTATGTATGTTTTGAAGAGACCAGTTATGTCTGTTAAACAATAGACAAATATGAAAATTATGGCGGTTAATTTCGGTTAAAATCGAAAGGCCAAGTATTATTTTCCATAATAGAACCAATCTCATCATCAATTGATTCTTTCCAAAAAGCAACATCTCAATATTTCATAGGTTCTTGGATCCTCCTCTATACTATAATAGTAAGAGTATTGAGATTCTATTTTATATTTTGATCCCTGAACTAGATATAGTTGAAAATCATAACCGTATGATTTAGCTTTTCTGGCTCTTTTACTTTTACGAGATTCAGGTGTCTCACTTGGTACATCATTTGAATGATCATCCTTTTGAGATTCATCCGAAATTGGTATAATATCCTTTGGTCTAGGTATTGAAGAGAAAAGATTCTTATCAAATATTGTATCTCTTGATTCTATAATTGTGTTAACAGAAACGGAGTCATTAGGTTCTATAACATAGAACCTATATGCCTTAGAATGCTCAACATATCTAACAAAGATGTAATCAATACTCTTTTCACCCAAAAATTTTCTTTTAGGATCCGAAAGTCTAACAACAGCCCTACACCCCTAAACTTGTAAAAATGTCAAGTTGGGTCATTTTTTATACGAAAGTTTATATGGGGTAGTCTTGTTCCTCTTATTAGAAACCCTATTTAATAAATAGCAAGCCGTCAACATAGCTTCTCCCTAAAACCCGTCACTCAAACCCGAGTAAGATCACATGGCATTAACCATTTCTTTAAGAGCTCTATTTTTCCTTTCAACCGCACCATTTTGTTGTGGTGTATAAGGAGTCATAGTTTCATGAATGATTCCTACGGACTGGAAAAATACAGGATCATAATATTCACCACGTCTATCCGTGCATAAGGTTTTATTTAAATCATTTTGTCGTAATTCAACTTTTGTTTTACAAATTCTAAATCTATCTAGGGCTTCATCTTTTGCATGTAACAAGTAAACATAGCAAAACCTAAAGGCATCATCTATAAAAGTGATAACATACTTTTTATTGCCTAAAGATGGAGTTGCATGGAAATCACATAAATCACTATGTATTAGTTCAAGTATTACAAATTTCCTTGTTATACTTTTAAATGGTTGTCGAGTGATTTTTGTTAACATGCAAGTATTACAGTTTTCTGTATTTCCATCAATAACAGAATCATCAAGAACTTTTAAATCATCTTAGGAAATTTTAAGCATTCTTTTATAGTGCACATGTCCTAAACGAGCATGCCATAATGAGGAATTAACAACATCAAAACTAGACATATAAACATAACTAGAATCATCAAGAACTTTATTTAAATTTAACATGAACATTCCATAGTTATAATAATCAAATCCTAAAAATACACCAGACTTTGATAAGATCATTGGATTCATACACTTGTTTGTATCCACACTTATTTAATACATGACCATAGATTAAATTCTTACGAAGTTTTGGTACATACAACACATTAAACAAAGTAATAGATTTTCCATAACTGAATTCCAACACCACACTTTCTTTTCCATGAACATGAGTGAAATGATCATCACCCATGTAAAGGACATATCCATCTTCCATAGGTTCAAATGTCTTAAACCAACAACGATCTTTACAAACATGAGTTGTGGAACCAAAATCAATCCATCACGCAATTGCATCAATCTGCACATAAAATGCTTAATAAATTAGTGAAACACAATATTTAATAAATTTGTTCCAACCATGTACTAAATTCCGGAACCATTAGTGCTTGCGCCATCCTTTGTGTTTTTACTACGGCAATCCTTCTTAGAGTGACCAAATTTGCGACATTTCCAACATGCAAATTTAGGCTTCTTGTTGGAAACAGAACCATCGTTTTTGAAACCACGTTTCTTTCTTGTGTTTTGTTTGTTTTTTTTCCACCCTCCTCCATCATATTAATTGAGGGTCCAGCAACTTCTTTTCCTTTGCCCTTGTCACTTTCGTGCGCCCATAGAGATACCTCTATACGCAAGTGACTACCAAATTGTACCAAAGACAAATCGTCTTTACCATGTTTCAAACTGTGTTTGAAATCCTTCGAGATCGGAGGCAACTTGTCTATCACACATAAAACGGACATTGACTCATCCATTTTCAGAATGTGTTGTGTATATTGTCCAAGGATTATAAGGATTTTGTTGAATTGTTCCATGACAGGTCTTGAGTTGACCATCTTGTAATTATTGAAATTAATTACAAGGAACTTCTTACTAGAAGCATCTTATGCCATGTACTTGGATTCAAGAGAATCCCACAACTCCTTTACAATTCTACGTTGTGATAGATATCAAATAGGGGATCAAATATATCATTTAGTATGTGTCCTCTATAGATGTAGTCGTTGTTCTCCCACTTCAATCTGCGTCTGACTACTTCCATCGCATCATCCTCCAACAACTCTGGCATAGGGGTAGACAGAACATGCTAATACAAATAAGCCATAAAAATATTTAATTTTATTCTACGATCTTCTTATGTTTTGTCGATAAAAATCATAAAATCGTTGTAAGTAAAATAATAGAATACAAAACTTTTCATATAAACAAATCCATTAAAATGATCACAATTTAGACATTTTAAGTAATAGTTATTTACATGTTATTAAAATACACTAAGGTATAAAAGAAATATAATTTTATTTTTCCCTCATGCATGACATCACTCAAAGCGCTGACCTTGATGTATTGTCACATCAAATCTTGAAAGATTTCACAAGATTGCTTTGTTTAAATTAAGAAAAAACTGGATTTCTGTGTCATAGGGTCGGATCCCTCAGAATACACTAGCCGAATCCCTCTTTTAAGTAGGATCTGGCGGATTCGGATGAACAATGGTTTTTAGCCTATAAACACCAAGCCATTCTTTATTGTTCCTCACCCATCTTTTGCATAACTTTTCTTATATTCTTATATCATCGCTCTAACTTATGATCATAAATCATTCTTGTAAACACTTTGTTTTTGGTGATTCTCTTTAAGCTCTTCATAAAAGACGAGATCACGAGTTTGCATACAAGACTTGCAAGCTTCAAAAGAAGTGTTGTTAGCCTTCACCTACACTACAAGATCACTGATTTGATTCTTGTATTTCATTCATCTCATTTTACCATAAATGTGCAGTGTTAAATTTGTGTTGTTGGGTTGGTTCTTCCATTGTAAAGAACCCGATATTTAGCTTTAAACAAAAAAAGTGTAAGCGACGTTGTGAGGCTTTTCCGCCGGGTAAAGGAGCTTGTTGACATAGTGTTTACGAACTCTCTAGTTGTGTACTCAGGGAGTAGAGTAGGGCAAGGAAGGTGTCCTTGTAGCCAAACCACTAGAAATTACTTGTGTCACGGTTCTATCATTCTTTACTTTCTTGCGGTTCATATTTATTTATATGCTTGCATCATTAATACTTGACCACCCACAAGATATCACATAAGTCTGATCTAAATATCTTGAAACTAATATTTTAATTGGTAAAACTATTCAACCCCCATTATAGTTTTCCACAATTGGTATTAGAGCAGGTTTTCTAAAATATTTTAAAACTTTTTTGATCTAATAGATTTCGAAAACTATAAAAAATGGCAATCTATGCAATGACCTCCACTATTTGAAGCTAACAGTTTTATATATTGGAAAAATATATTTGAAACATATGTGGAATCTAAAAATATTGATCTTTGGAACATTATTGTTGATGGTGATTATTAATCGATAGTAGAGAACATTCCCACCGACAAAGATGATAGTGTTTCTTACGAACGTCAAAAGATGAACAAAAGAAAAAGCTTTCCAAAAACAATGAGGCAAAAATGGTTTTATACAATGCCTTACCCAAAAAGGAATACGAAATAATTTTTATGCATAAAACAGCTAAAGATATTTGGAACTCTTTGGTGATCACTCATCAAGGAAATAAACAAGTGCAAAATAATAAAATTGATCTATTTGTTCAAAAATTATTTTTCAATATCGGATGAAGAAAGTATGATAATGCATTTCTAAATTTAATACTATTATTACTTCATTACAAGCACTTGACGAATCTTTTTAAAATCGTAATCATGTTAGGAGATTTCTAAGAGCTCTTCCAACCAAATGGAGACCAAAGGTGACTGCCATAAAAGAATAAAAGGACTTGTCTATTCTCTCTCTCGACATGCTCATTTGCAATCTAAAGGTTTATGAAGTGGTGTTGGCAAAAGAATCTGAGGCTTCCAAAGACAAGAAAGAAGAGTACAAGTGTCTAACACTAAAATCCAAGAAGCAGTCAAGCGACAAAGAAACTTCATCTTCGGATAGCGAAGATGAAGAATATGCTATGGCGATAAGGGACTTTAAAATTTTCTTTAGAAGAAAAGGAAGGTTCATGAAACAACCCTACGATGATAAGAAAGCCTATAGGAAATCAGAGGAAGATAAGAAGGCAAAGGGTGATCGTAAGTGTTTAAATGTGGTGATCCAGATCATTTCGTAAGTGATTGTCCCAAACACTCCAACAATGAGCGAAAGGCGTTTGGAAGCGGCTCTTAGGGTATGAGCGAAGAAGAAAAGGACGAAATTTGTCTCATGGAAAAAGATTCCGATGAGGTACATTCTGACTCTTACTATTATAGTAGCTCATCTCTAGATGATGAAACCTTACATAGCGAATATAACAAACTATGCAAAATTAGCCTTAAAGTCATTAACAAAACAAACACTTAAATAGTAAGAATAAACAATTAGATAATGAGGTATTTGAACTAAAAGAAAAAATAAAAAGTTTAGAAAAAGATAAAGAGATTGACTTAGAGTGCGAATCTTGTTTGGACCTTCAAAACAAGAATAACGTTCGTAAGTCTAAACTCGCTAGATTTAGTACACAATGCTTAGATGAAAAGGTTACCTAATAATAAAAATGGTCTAGGATTTACAGATTATATTGGTTCCACTAGTGAAGTAAAACAAACAAAATTTGTTAAAACTATTGAGAAACTGTCTTCTGATCAAGCGGATCCCTTGAAAAGGGATCCGGCCAGCAAAAAGCTAGTAATCCGAGCACCTGATGTAGTAAAACCAAAATTTGACCTGACCAAATCTTCTAGAACGGATTTTATAGTCATAAATAAAAAGAACTTGCATAATGCTTCTGTTAGAAGCGTAAGTACACCACCATCTTTAAACCATGGTCAAGGAATTATAAGAGGTAAACCTATATCACAATCAAAACCAAACTCACCTTTTAGGAGACCAAACGTTATTTACCCAAAAAGAAATTTCAACCAAATTGAGTTGGAACTACAGTCCTCACCATGGTTATCAAACACCAAACTTTGCACCCTGGAATACATATCTACCACTCCCTTATATGAATCATATGAATGGCTTGTATAACGCAAATGGACCCATGAGATATTGGGGACCAAACGCTTGAGTTGGTCTATGTTTATAGATACGTCTAAAAGTAGATTAGGAACCAAATGAATAGATCAAGGATAGTGGGTGTACAAGACATATGATGGGTAATAAAAGCCTATTCTCCACATACACGGCGTACGATGGAGGTAACGCAGTGTACCTGGATTAAATGACAAATTTGGTTACAAATTGGTTACACATAAGTTCAAAAACCATGTGGTGTTGTATTTGGGTGGGGTTCGGCCGATTGGGGACCAAGGGGGGAAATGAATTTTTAAACTTTCAAATTTTGATGTATTAGTGAATGTCATGATGTTTGATGCAACAGTGGTGTGTCGGTTGTACGTTTTTCATGCTTATGCAAGCCAAAATGTGAAAATATGTGTTTTCATGTAAAAATGGTAAACTTAATTACGCGACCAATAGAGTAGGATTAATAATGTCAAAACATGCTAATTTGACGTGAACCATTTTTTGTTTAGTGTCGGTATGCGTTAATTTTGTTTTTTCACATTACGCGTGTTTATCTCCCGATTTTGGGTTTAAGTGATCACATAAATGTTAAAAGTGAATGTTTTGAGGTTTTGGTCAAATATTGACCTACAAAATTGACAGTTCATGATAAATGTCGTTTTCGAGTTTATGTGGTTCAGTTTACAGTTACGTGCAAAGGTAAATAAGCAAACTTTTCAAAGTAATAGTTTTGAGTGAAAAGGTAAATAATGACCTGTAAAGTATGATTTGCTACATATACGACATATCCAACATCTAATGATACGCCGTATGGAAGGATTCTAGAAGATTCGATTGAGTTAATTAATGAAGACACGACATATCACCATCAAGGTGCATACGCCATATCAATGGACGGACCAAACCTAATTTTGGCCTATAAATACAACCCTATTCCATCTATTTAAGGAGTTCTAGATTTTGGAATAGTTGCAAGGTTCTGAAGTTCTACAAGGTTCAGAGAACCCTGTAAGACACCAAGAGTGAAGGTTTAACGCATCATAAACCTTAGATTATCAGTTTTTCATTATAATTTCGATTATTATGTCTACTCTGAATAATATTTGTTTATCTTTTGTCATGGAAGGCTAAGCCTTTTATGCTTGTCTTGTTATGAACCTAATTTATTTAATGATTGAAGCTCTTTAGTTTATTCTATGTGTGTTTTGGATGATATTATGTACTGTTAAAGACTTATGCCTTTGTGTAGATCATGGTTACCTGTTTAGATTTGTTACCACTAATTAGATGTAGAATATGACATGACATCAGTAGCTGTAAGTTCATATGTACAGATGTTGAACATATTATAAACTATTGGCACACATATTGGAGGTGAGCGTGATACACCGATAACCAAGGGCACTCTCCATGTTAGAAATGGTACACAATAAGGTGTAAGATTTAGTAGTGACATTAGCGACTTACCAATAACCAAGGCTGTTTACCATTTGTCAAGAAAACTAAGTGGCCTGGCAAACTACACAAAATGTTGGTTACATAGATAAGTTGAACAAAATTAATGCTTGGAATATTAGTTTGGGTAGCAGAACCTGGTGGGCGTGCCCGGATTTTAGGCAGAAGGTAGGGGAAAATTGATAACCAAGTGACTCCCTACATATTTGATTTCACCAAAGCATACTAGATAAACATTGTACTAGAATTTGATCATTAATGAATTAGGGGATTAGCAAGGAAAGCATGCCTTTATCTCTTGATCTTCTTTCCACTGAAACCAATCTATATGTTTATTTATTTTATTATCTGTTCATTAGATTTATTAGTACTAAAAACATAGTCGGTGGATTTAAAACGTACGTGAAAACTCTTAAAAAACTGCTAGGCATTTAGGATCTCTTCACTCCCTACGAACGAACCGATCTTACCGACTCACTATATTACACTGATCGAGTACACTGCTCGTAAGTGTTGGCGATTGTCTAAAGGATTCGGTATACTATAAACTTAAAGCTCAATACAACACATCAGTTAAGGCCCTAAACCAAACATCCTCCCACCACCTAAGAAGGAGCACCCGGTAAACAACTCGATCTGCCATCGTTGTGGAGAGGTGGGTCATTAGAGGAGGAACTGTGCTGCCTACCTTACTAAAAATAAAACTAGCATGGCTAGTACATCAGGTATCTTCACTATAGAACTCTATTCGTTTCCTAATAAATCATGAGTTTATAACACTGGTTGTGGTTCTCACATATGGAATACAACTCAAGGGCTTAGGGGAAGCAGGAAGTTAAAACAAGGCACTTTGAACATGTACGTGGGAAACAGAAATCGTGCAATTGTTGAAGTGATATGAAGTTTTGATTTAATTCTTCTTATGGTTTATGTATTGTGTTTGAAAATTGTCATTATGCACCTTTTATTACTAGAGACGTTGTTTGAATTTCTCGTTTAATGGGCAATGGTTTTATTAATTGTTTTACGGATTATGGTATTTCTATTTATAAGAATAATGTTATTTATTTTAATGTTATTCCTCGAGATGGTATTTTTGAGATTGACATGCATAATCTGATAGCAAACGATAATTCTATATATAATGTTAGCAATAAAAGAATGAAGCACAACTTGGATTCTACTTTTTTATGGCGCTGTCCTCTTGGACATATAAACAAAACGCAATGAAAAACTACAACATGATGGGCTTTTAAAATAAATTGACGATGAGTCTTTTGATAAGTGTGTGTATGGTGTATATAGAAAGATGGTGCGCAAGCCTTCTCCGCATATATTGGAAAGAGCCAAAGATATACTTGGACTAATATATACTGATGTACATGTGTGGCTGATAACATCCAATAATCATGATTTTTAAGTGTTAATTTCCCCCGATTATGCTCATATTTTATGTTGTTTATATGGATTTATACTCTTATTCCTTTATATTTCGTTTCCAGGTATTATATGAGCATAGGAGCAAAGAGACGCGGTTTTGAGAATATACTTAATGATTTCTACCTTAGTATGCTTTCCTAGAAGTAGCTACAGCATAACTCTCACTCTTAATTACACCGTAGCTATGATAACGTTTATGAAGACCAAGTCAACAGTAGTTAGGGCGTAACTATCAACTTAAGTTACACCGTAACTATCTAGGTCTTGTGGAATTTTGCGCCTCCATCAACTACGCCGTAACCTTCAGCATGAGTTATGACGTAACCAGCACTACGAGAGTTCTGATGGAATCTTTGAAGATTACGACGTAGTCATTTATTGAGTTTACGACGGAGCTTACGGAATTACGACGTAACTATTCTTAAGGTTACGCCGTAATCATCACTACAAGACTTGATATATGAAGATATTTAAGTTACGGCGTAACTACATTATTAGGTTACGCCATAACTATGATCGGGCCTATAAATACAAGCCCTAGAATCTGAATTATTCATCAATCACTCACCACACAAAAGCAGAGAACGTGAAGAGGGTTTCAAAGGCAGATCATACTCAGCATACGAAGCTATTTCCAACGGAGAAATCATACTATATCATCGATAAGATTTAGCGATTTCTATTTCATTACACTTTAATTCATGTCTTCATTCATTATGTTAAACATTGAATTGATTGTGTGTTTTAATATGATCGGATAAAAACCTTTGGTGCTATCCTAATTATGATTCCTTGATTGTGTTGTTTATGTTTTCGCACTTCTATTATTGTTTCTAGTGTATGCATGCATAGTTCGTTGGTAGTTACCCTAGCTTCGGTAGTTTTGAGTTGCGGTCGTATTTACTTGCTTAGGAGAATTGACCAAAGGACCTTAGGGAAGTAGGTAGAGAGGGTTGGTAAGAATTGACTAAAGGACTATCAATCCCTCTTATGTGAATTGACCAAAGGATCACCGTTCAGAAAGAGGAACTTAAGAAGTTGGGGATGTGTGTCTAAGATGCTAGAGCCTGGGCACACATTGTTTCGAATCTTGCATGTAGGGTACTTAATGACTTAGCTTAGGTTGCTAGAGATCCCCGTCACCCCAAAGGGTAAGCCTTTGACTTCGGGGTAGGAACCTTTGTCTAATAGGCTATGACGAATTGACCAAAGGAGTCTAGCAAATTGAACCCCCACTTGAAGCGATAGGAAGTAATTAGAAAACATAGACATAACATGATAGGTTGAATGATTAGGTTAGCATGCTTTCTCTCTATTGTTTACAACCTCATTTTATTTCTGCAATTTATTTCTTGCTTATTAGTTTAATTAGTCTTTCAACATAATCTCTTTAAAAACCGTGACATTAGACTTAATAAGGATCCAAATCTACATAGCTTTTGGTAATGACCTCGGCTTTACCACCTTCTATACTACACATGACCGGGTTCACTGCTCGTTGGTGCAATAGGTAGACCTTAGGTAGACGAGACCTTCTAAATTTAAATCCTGGTCGGAAATCCTGCATCAGAATTTTGGCGCCGCTTCCGGGGAGCTATGTTAGGATTTTTGTTAAGTCTTTTATCTTTTTTTTTTATTTTATTTTTGTTTTTCTCACGATCTATTTTCAGTTTCAGATACTATGGCAGTTGTAGACATCAAAAACCTTACTCTCGAGAAATACCTCGCAATGACTCGGGATGAGCAAGGGACAGGGCTTGTTAGGCCGACTATTAGAGCGGAGGTCCGATTTGAGAACAAGGACCAATTTATGAGGGAGTTACACGCAAACCCTTTTTCTGGAAGTAAGAACGAAGATGCTTACGAGCATATTGAAAATGTTTAATACATTGCAAGCCTCTTTAACATCCCTGGTGTCTCTCAAGATGCGGTCATGCTTCGGGTATTCCCTATGACACTTACAAGATTGGCTAAGCGATGGGTGGATAGATTATCCGGTGGAACCATTTACACATGGAATCTTCTCAAAAGAGCTTTCATTCAAAGATTTTTCCCTCCCTCAAGAACGGCAAAACAATTAGAAGAGATTCACAATTTCTGACAAGAAAACGGTGAAACATTATACCAAGCTTGGGATAGGTATAATGACCTCCTCTAAAAATTCCATACTCATGACCTCAACAATCAGCGAAAGGTCAACATCTTCTATAAGGGTATTGGAATTGCTACAAGGCAGATGCTCGATTCTCAGGGGCCGATCCCTGGAATAACACCTATTCTTGTGTTGGAAGCTATACAAAACATGGCTGAACACTCTCAAAAGTGGCATGAAGGAGGGAGCCGTGGAAGTTTAGGCAGAAGTTTGGATGGTATCACCGCTATCACCAACAAACTTGATACTCTTGGTCGTGATATGTTAAAACTTAAAGAAAGTGTGCACGCTATTCAAGTTAGGTGTGAAACATGTGGTGGAGCTCACCTTGCTAAAAATTTCCCTCTTAATGATGAAGATAGGAAAATTGAAGAGGTCAAGTATGGTGAAGCTAATAGATCTTTCCAAGGATCCAATGAAAATGGTAATGGATACCGTGTAGGACCACCGGGGTACTACAATCGCGCACCTTATGGAGAAAGAATGTCTAACCTCGAGGAAACTATCAACAAATACTTTGAGGACTCAACCAAAAGGAAAAAAGAGTAAGACGAATGGTTGAAAAGCTTTCAAGAAAGTACAAACAAAAACCTCTTTAACCATGACGCATCTCTAAAGAGTTTGGAAGCAATAATTGGAAAGTGATGTGCTATTTCATCCTGCTTTTAATATTTATAAAACTGAGATAAACTAGGATAAACACATGCTAACGGGTAGAGAACCCGATCAGATGAAGTAAAGCCTTAGGTAAATCCGAGTGTCATCCCAAGAGAGTTGCGACCTTGAAAGAACTAAGATGATTAGAGGTAACATAATTTGATATTGATATGATAAGATAGATATAATTATTCTAATTATACAGATATAAGAGTTTAGGATAAAGAGATGGAAAAGCGAAGCTTAACCAAGGTTACAGATAAGAATTGATTCTCGATATAAAGGTTCAATATAGTGGTTAATTATCGCCAGAGTCCTTTGGTCAATTCGTCATGGCCTATGGTTCTTAGATTCCTCACCGAGATAGTCACCCGGGATCATTTGGTAACCTAATAGCCGTCATTAAGAGCCAAATCTACTAGATCTAGTCTATGGAAACCCGACCGTTAGGAACTTAGGTTTCCCCCGGCTTCTTAAATACCTCACTTGATAGGTGATTATTTGGTCAATTCGCACACGAAGAACAGTTGTACTATGGCCAATTCCTTCCATACTTCGCAACCTATTAGGCTGAGGTCAGTTGGTCAATTCTCCCAACCCTTTAGATACTAACAAGCTTATAATATTACCGAGACTAGCGATCTATGACAAGACTAAGTAGATGTCTATAAAGAAATAAAGAGAATATCAATAACATAAATGCGAATTTGAATTAATAACATGAATTCATAATATAAACCCTAAAAAAATATAAAAGGAATCCAAACTCGAATACAAAAGAAATCGTAGATGAGAGCTTCGTTCTTCATGCTCTTAAGCCATAATTCTTCTTCTGTGTTTGATCTCCCCAAAACCTAGAAAGGTTTGGGAAAGGAGAGATGCCTAAAACTGATGAAATCTTCATCTATTTATAGGCCTAAATACTAGCTACGACGTAACACTTATTAACTAGTTATGCCGTAGCTCTTCATAAGTTAATACTTATCCATGGTTACGGCGTAACCTGAGCTGATGGTTACACCGTAGTATTTGTAAAGTTGATGCCTCATAATTTGTAATCATATTACGACGTAACTTCACTCCTTTGTTACGCCGTATTCTTCAGAAAATGTTTTGTAGTCTTGTTACGGCGTAACTACACCTTATTGTTACGCCGTATTCCACGTGCAAATGATTACGGCGTAACTTTGTCACTTAGTTACTCCGTGGTGTTCAGTAAATGTGAGAGAAAATCATCCTTGAGCTTAGAAATGTCCAAATAGCGCTTCTTCATAGTAAATAGTTCCTGAAATGAAATAAGAAGGAATAAGGATGTTTCTAATAGCATTTTAATCATATTGTGACGATAAAGGGGGAAATTAACACTTAGAATATCAGGATAATTTGATGTTATCAAATATCCCCCCACTTGAACTCTACTTGCTCTCAAGTAGACTTTTAGATTGTAAAAGATAATACATCGCTGGAATAGACCAAAGAATGTGCAATTAAGAGTTCCATACTAGAATAATTATAAGAGCCGAACACCTCACGAAACGGGGACAAAAACACTCTCACGCTCATCCTAATCTAAGTGTTATATTTCGGGGTGATCACTCAATTGCACAGACATAACAAGTATTCTATCATAAGCTTGGCAATTACACACGTTTCCACCATTAGAGCTAAGGTCAAGACAATATTAAGAAGGCAATGTTGGGTTTGTAGTGATTCAAACTTCAAAGGTTAAGGGGGTAGTGTCCTTACTAACGTGTCACGGCGAAGTGGATAAAATCAATGATACATGACCAAATCCATGGCCAAGACATCAAGGATTGCTCGCTTCATCACCTAGACACGCTTCATGACAAAAAGGGTAAGGTAAGGCATGGGATATTTTAATGGGTGTAAAGAACAAATAAAACAAATAGTCTTAGTTTAAAACCAAGTTGCCATCGCCCCAACGTTCATTCAAGGTTAAACTTTAAGGTACGGAAACTGGATCATTATGCGTTAGGGGAATTCACATTTAGTGAATACATTTTCTTCTTCGAGAACTATTGGTACCTTGACCAACTCCAATCTTCGAATGTGACCGAGGTGTTTTCCTCGATGCTAATATCTTATAACCACATATCATAGTGCTATAACAATTTGCACTTTTATCAACAAGAACTAATCACACATTTTTTTTAATAGTACAACTATATCTTTAGCCCCCCCACTTGAGATGAACATAAGGAGAATATTGGGGAATCTTCAATGATCTTCAATAGGATGACTTCGATTTAGCTTGATTTCCAAAACTTTTACTCAAACCTTGAATTAGGGCGAACAATGACTTCTAGATCGTAAAATAAGACTACACGGTAGGATAAGGTGTAAAGCTGTAATGAAATAAGGGTTAGAAAATGAAATGATAGGTTCAAATTGGTGTAACTAGGGGTATCTTGCCCTAATGGTAAGTGCAACAAAAAGGGTTATCACGAAGGTCAAAAAGTCAGTGCGACTAATCAATAAATGCACACAAGTGAACACATATGGGCTATTTGGGGTTAATCCTAAAACATTTGCCTCTTCGAATTGCCTTTTCCAAATGAACCAAGATAACTTGATACACTACTCGTCTATGGTCTCGAAGTGATGTAAGAGCCAAGTTTTAAAGTCTACAGTACTATCGGCACACTCAATTTTTGGTAGATTTGGGTAAAATAGGGGAAACGGAAAGGCTAAATCTCACCAATGACATTAAAGGTTATAATGTGCTCGCCCTTTATGCAATTCTAGATTGGTTAAAAACATGACAAAAAATTTCAAAAGAGCTCAAAATTTTAAAACCAACTAGAAAATTAGGGCAAGTAGGCTAAGTAAACATACACTTCATTTCTATTCATATCCCCTCACTTGAAGTGTACAAAGTCTCATTTGTACGAAAATGAAAAGGAAAAGAAAATAGAAATGAAAAAAAAAAACTGAGAAAGAAATAAACTCCCCTGTCGGATATTGGATTTCACATACACATCAAACCATAACACATAGTGGGCGTATAAGTGGAATTCTAGAGAGAGAAAGTTAGAGGTTTAGGGAACTTAGTGAGAGAAAGTGAAAAATATTATTATGAGCTCCAACTCTCTACCTTGGAAGGAAGAGAGTATTTATAGTCTTACATAAAACGCCACACAACGGGCTGTGGATCAGGCATACAGTGGGTAAAGACCCGTCCGTCCTCCACGGTGTTACTTAACTAAATACTAATTTAACTTAAATGAACTATGACTATGAGCTTTCTAACGATTACATATACTTGAGGTGACCGACTCTTTAATACATGGAATTTCTAATTCCTAACAATCTCCCCCTAAGGGAGGTCACCTCAAACATATACTAAAATTACATTGAATACAAACAGATATTACATTAACAGTTGTTCTTACATTCTCGATGTAGTACTTTGCTCCGAAGCTCGTAGTCATTGATTTCACTCATTGCATATTTGGTTAATCCAAGTGGAGGTCTTTTACTGATCCACGTGATAATAATTTTATGCCAGCTTTTGAGATCATCAGCTAACACAAATCTCTGAGACATCCATTGAGGTGTTGGTATTATATGATGTTGTGACATTCGGACCGACATGCTCGCATTCTGGATCATGATATCTTCTCATCAGAGTAGCGGAAGCTTTCGTTGATTCATGATATTGGCAGCAGCGTAGCAGAAGCATGGAGTGAAAATATCAGAGTCATTGATGCACTAATCATGATTTCTTTTGAGATGAATGTGTTAAGTGAGCATGCGGCTATGGATTGACCGCTTCATTCTGATCAGCTGCAAACGTCAGGTGTACCTGCATACAACAATTAGCAATAAATCGCACGAAAGTGTCTTTGATCACTTTCGTTGAATTGAGGTACACGGCCCACGGTTCCCCGTTGATAAGTACAAGTACTGCCTGTGATCAGGTATAATTCCGAAGAATTTCCTTGACAGGGTTTCGCAGCTGCTCTAGCTGTTCTCAAACCGGAACATCTCAAAGAAGACAACACGGAGTGAGTGAACCAGCGAATTTAAGTCCACTAATTGATGAAAAAAGATTTGAAAAACAATCGTGTATTACTCAATAGAAATTGTTTTTGCAATACAACGAAGGTTTTATTGAAAATCAATTATCAATCATAAAAACACCTTTTGATTTGAAAAATTAGTACACGGTCGACGTGCTAAAGAAAAGAGTTTTTAAGCACAAAGACCGGTTTTTCAAAGGTATCCGTCAATCCATAACCTGAACCAAGATTGATTCAAAAGATTGAATCTCCCCATTGTTTCTGTTCAGTTGTCACATGGTTGATCTATTTGATAGATCTCACATGCCACCTACCAGGAGCTTGTTAGATGTTGGCTCCAGAAGGCTTTCCATCTTCATAGTGAATATGTATGTATATCACTCGGATGTTCTGGCTATATCACAAGGATAAAGCATAGGACTCAAGATATAATCTCTCTTTCCACATTGTGTGAAACCGAGAGTCTTCATTAAAAGTGTCCTAATGAGATTAATAGATGATCTCGTGGCTCTAGACTCAATATGTGCATATTTGGATCCTGTGCTAGAGACTAGGGAGAGGGTCTCCTTCTTCAATATCAACAATCTCTAAGAGAAAGTCGATAGATAATGTCGGTTCCTCGTGAGAATGAAACAAGTCCTTTTAATAGGAACTTGAGTGGTTTGGAAAGTTGAAGTGCAGTGCGTCACTGGGTCCATGACGTCTTGTCTTCAATACCGATGTTACCATCAGTAGCATATGAATTGAACCCGGTTTCTGCCCTAAGGTTGAATATATGGAGGGCTATTTGTTTTCACCCTTTTCTCATTCAATTCCTTTTAATTCTTCAACCCCTTCAGTGCTTACCGAGACTTCATAGCAAGAACCTTGTTGGGTTTGTTCCAGTACTTGCTCTGTCTCAGTCCGCACTCTTCCCATATCTCATTTTTCTCCTTTTATCATCATACCTAAGGACTTCTACACTAACTAGTGGATTGTCCCTGGGTAGATCCCTCCGGTTCTGGCGGATCATGGGAACCAATACCTAACCTTATCATCCTTATATCACCGTACATAAAGTAAAGTTGGTCGGTCTATTTGGTATTGTTCATCTGCCATTGGAACCAATTGAAAACCATTTGAAAATCAATCCAGATACTTAAGATGTATTATCAAAGCATTTTGTACCTGAATTGTTTTTGATATTTTTAGAACAAGAGCTCCCCCTCAACATGTGCATCAAGTGATTGAAATCGTTTTGCACACGGAGGCAATAGAAAGAGTTATCTTCTTTGAAATCCATTTTTCTAAAAGATATCAACATCACTTCCCTAATCAAGACAAGTAGATAAAGCATTTTTGGGAAGGATGAGATTTTCATAATTTTGCTCCCCCTCAATATGTGCCTCGAGATTTGAAAAGAGTTTTGCACATACTAGAGGGAACCTGCACATTGAGATAAGTGATCACGTTTCAAATCATAGGTTTAAGATAGATGCTCCCCCTCAACATGTGCATGGAAAATTTGAAATCGTTTGTCACATGTGAGAAGGGTAGCATGTACATCCTTATAAAACCATTTACCGAATTATCAGTTTAAATCCAATTTAAATCACACATTCTCCCCCGATCACAATTATCAAATCATTTGAGATTTGTGATCTCTTATAGATTTAAATTGATTTTGAAAGCTTTTAAAGAGAATTGTGACTTGATTATGAAAGCGTTTTAACTAATAAGGATCGGATTTTAAGACTTTAAACTCCATTGATAAAACATGCATGAATATCTTTTGAAAACAATTGAATGCCAAATAACTTTTTAATTTAATTGAAATCATTATCCCCCTCAATCAATGACACAGGTTGTTGATTGAGAGATTGATATTTTGACAAATAAGTCCAGATGATTATCAAAAATAGAGACTGAGTTATTTTTCAAAGCAGTTAGTTTTCAGCAGATAAATGTTTATAGACTCAGAGCATGGAATTTGAAAACATGGTAAAGCATGGCTCTGTTCTTTCTTTGAAAAGCGGGTTACTGCCTGAAATGACAATAAACCATCTATTCTCTTTCTCCCAAAGATATTTTTTGATTTTTGATATATATATATATATATATATATATATATATATATATATATATATATATATATATATATATATATATATATATATATATATATATATATATATATATATATATATATATATATATATATATATATATATATATATATATATATTTTAAATAAAAATTCGAACAATATCTAAAGACCCGTGTCATTCTTTGAATGACAGCACAAAGACCGTAGATATTATCGAATCGAGAAAAACATGACAAAAAAAACAATAATTTTTTAGGGCTTTTCGAATTTTACAAATTTTTATGGATTTTGAAAGTTTTATATTTTTCTATTTGATTTTTTGAAGGTTTTATAATTTGTATTTTGTTTTTCGAATAGATATATACAAGAGATAGATGAAGGAAACATTCTACTCCTCGTCTTCCTCCTGAAGACGTTTGAGTATTTCTGGTTGAAGGCTTTTCAAGCCAAGTCGTGGAAGGATAAACTCAAAACGTTCTCTTGGAAGAGCTTTGGCAAAGATGTCTGCTAACTGGTATTCAGACCTCACAAAATAGAGTTCCACCACACCTTTTTCCACTTGTTCCCTGATGAAATGATTTCGAATGTCGATATGCTTTGCTCTTGAGTGTTGAACGTTGTTGCATGAGAGAGCAATAGCACTTTTATTATCACAGTACAGAGGGATTTTGTTGAATTCAAAGCCATAGTCAGATAATTAAGATCTCATCCATAAGATTTGAGCACAACAAGATGACATGGCTATGTATTCAGCCTCTGTAGAGGAAATAGAAGTACTCATTTGCTTCTTTGAAGACCAGCTCACAAGCTTATCACCCAAAAACTGAGCACCTCCAGATGTACTTCAACGAGTATCTTGACACCCTGCATGATCAGCATTTGCATAGGCTGTTAGTGACATACCGGTGTCCTTCGGGTACCAAAGACCCATATTGATGGTTCATTGGAGATACCGAAAGACCCGTTTAACCGCTTCAAGGTGCTTTTTAGTAGGCTTAGCCTGGTATCTAGCACACATGCAAACAACGAACAAGATGTCTGGTCTACTAGCAGTGAGGTACATCAAGGATCCAATCATACTACCAGTGTTGTAAAAATCGGCCATGGCGGCCGCCATGGCGGATATCGGCGGTCCACCGCCACGATATTTCCCAAATCGGTCTAACATGGCGTTTTGGTCAAAATCGGTCAGAAATCGGTCAAAATCGGAGCTTGGCGGTCAAAATCGGCCTTGGCGGCGGTTTGGTCAACGTCGGTCAACGGAGGTCAACGCCGGTCAACGGTGGTCAACTTCAGATCTAGGGTTTTTTTTTCAAATTCACGGCAATTAACTTCGATTTTATTGATTTTGTTCTAATTTAAGCTAGTTTTTATAATTAATCTTGCTAATATTCATTTCTTTAATAAATTCCTTTGTAATTTAGGGTCACCGCCATGGCGCCGCCATGGCGCCGCTATGGCGGCTATGGCGCTTGGTGGGGGTCAACCGCCACGGTACCGCCGAGCGATTTTTACAACCTTGCATACTACGATATTTCGTTTGGTCAATCATGATCCCTGAGTGGTCCTCATCTAGTTTGGTTCGATCAATCATGGGAGTGTCAACAAGGTCACTTGAATCAAATCCAAATTTCTTTAAGATCTCAGTTGCATATTTAGATTGATTTATGAAAATGCCTCCGGGACTTTGTGAAATTTGTAATCCCAAGAAAAATGACATTTGTCCCATCATTGACATTTGAAATTTTGAACTCATTTCATTTGAAAAATGGTCACACTCATTAGGGTCAGTCGAGGCAAAGATGATATCATCAACATAAATTTGAACATGAATTAAATGTTTGCCTGACTTCCTGGTGAACAATGTTGGATCAACTGCTCCTTTGCTAAATCCAGTAGATAGAAGGAACTTTGATAGCGTATCATACCATGCCCTTGGAGCTTGCTTTAAACCGTAAAGAGCCTTCTTCAAACGATAAACGTGAGTAGGATGCTCTTGATTCACAAATCCTTCCGGTTGGCTGACGTAGACGACTTCTTTAAGATCTCCGTTCAGAAATGCCGTCTTAATATCCATCTGATAGACTACCATGTTCTTACTAGCAGCATTAGCTAAAAAGATTCTGATTGCCTCAATTCGAGCATGTTAGGTCACTAGTTTTACAAACACAAGTTATAGAGAAAGAGATAGAGAGGAGATAGAGGCGGATGAACAAGTATCCAAACACACACACACGAAATACTAGAACAGTTAGGCGTAGAGAGTATGTGAAAGAGTAACTTGAACAACCAACCCTCAAATGAGGGTTTACAAGAGTATTTATAGGAGGGAAGCTAGGGCAACACTCCTAGTTCCCATCCTTTCTTATGTGGGCTTGGGCCTAAGCTTATGGGCCTTCTACATAAGCTTGACCTTAAACAAACATAAAGGCCATAATAAAGCTACCTATTACATATGAAATATAAATACTTGAAATACTGTTTAGGAGTGATTCCAACAATCTCCCCCTCAAGTATATATGAATGTAAACGGTGAAGGCGTTGATGTAATAGTAGCTCTGACGTCTTCTGACATTCTTCTTTCTTGTGAGAGGAATTTCCTTGATTTGAACAATCTCCCCAGTGTAGAGAGATAGTTATCTTTGAACAGTTATGCTTCGACGTCATCTTTAACTTTGTTCTTTGATCATTGTTCTGTGTGGTGAAAGTGATAGTATGTTGTTGTCTGCATCAGTCTGCCTCAAGTCTGCTTCGCTGCTCCAGTGTCTCCTCGTCTTTCTTCAACATGCTCACACGCTCTATGACGTTGGAATTCAATGCTTGATGAAGTTCTCTAAGTCTTTAACTTTGTAGATTCTTTGGTTTGACGAAGAATCATTCTGACGGTTGTGTTGCTTTAGAATAGAACTTCCATTAGTGATGATGTTGGCGTGAGCATGAGAAGAATCAGCACGATCATCCCGCTCCGGAGCTTCCATAAGAAGAAAACATTTCAAACGGTTAGTAATAAGCGGTTTCCGGCACTTACAAGTTTGAACTTCGAGAGTGTTAACAGCATAGTGTGAAAACACAACTCTAATTCTTACAAAGGCCGTTCCTGAACTGGAGTCCCACAAGTGAGATAACGCGATGTACCGAAGTACATCTACAGTTCAGATGAGTCGCTAAGGTACACCGAAGCATCACCTCACGACTGTAGACCGTTTGAGACACACTCCGCGTAATCCATGGGGAGTTACCGAAGTGACCTGCTGTCAGGGTTGTTTGATGTTGACCCTGGCAGGAGTTTCCATTCAATCACTGAGGATCATAGATGTGAACCTCTCATAAATGTTCTCGACAGATTGCTAAGATCTGTGAAGGACTCGATATGAACCACTGATGATCTTATTTGTTGATCATCAAGTGATTAAATGTCAAGTGTACCTAAGAGATCTTTTGATGAATCTCGTGGCTCTAGACTCAATAGTGCGTTTTGGTTTTCCTGAGCGGAGACTAGGGAGAGGGTCTCCTTCTTCAATACCAGCGATCTCTAAGAGAAAGCCAATAGTTTATGTAGGGTTCCCTGTGAGAATGAAACAAGCTTCTGTTGAGAGAAACTTGAGTGGCTAAGAAGGTTTAGTGCATGCGTCACTGGGTCCATGACGACTTTTAATCTTCAATACCGGTGTCACTAAGTGACAACCAGTAGCATATGAATTGAACCCGGTGTCTGCCCTAAGTTAAATAATCTGGAGGGCTATTTCTTTTCACCCTTTACTTTACATTTCTTTTTGATTCTTCAACTCCTTCTTTCTCCGATTCTCATTTTCTCTTTTTTACAATCATTCCTAAGGACTTCTAACACTAACTAATGGTAGTGTCCTTGGGTAGATCCCTCCGGCTCTGGCGGATCATAGGACGGTTATTCCTAACCTTAGTCACCTTATAACTCCATGACTAACCTATGTTGCCATTAAAACCACTGTATGTGAAAATATCTCTCAAAGGGTTTGTTAATGAAAAATATGTTTGAACCACAGTGAGAGATGATGTTTTGCATAAATACTCCCCCTCCACATGTGCTTAATATTTTAAATGGTTAAATGCACAGTGAGGAAAGAGCGCGCACTTTTTGAATTGATCCACTAAAGATAGACAATCCCCCGCGAGACATGGTTACGTTGCATAGTTAAAGAGTTACATTGTCAGCTTTTAGGTGACAACTAGCTCTAATAACTACCTTGAAGGTGTAGACAAACCTCGAAAGGTTGTCATACCCATCAGAGTTCATGTCTATCAAGAGTTTCTCGAATGGTACTTTCTACTTGGACAAGTCCTTTGCGAGACACGTTTACATTACTAGCGAACTAGCTTGAAATTATTACCCGTCCAGGACAAGTCTTTTCGAGTTACAAACAGTTTAGTACCGTCAATTCTTTGGTTAAGTCTGAGGTACACAGATTCATTTTTTACCACACAAGTTTATCATCATGTCTCAACCACCATACTCTAACTATTTCCCTCACACTTATAATCATCAACAACAACAACAATTAACTCCACAACATCAACAATGGAATCAACAACAAGCTATTTATCAACAACAATTTAATCAGCAACATACTCCACAACTTGTGCAATTCCACAACCACAAATGGTTCAACCACCATCAAGCCTTCAAGTTCAAACCTACACAACTGATTTCAATCAACATCCATCAAGGAACACTATGAAGGAACCCACTTGGTTTGCAAAGATGTGTGAAGCTTTAAGCAGCCAACAATCAATTCATGAAGATGGATCACTTGATAGACCTCCAATGCTCACTCCAGGAAACTACGATCAATGGGTGATAAGGTTCTTTAGGTTTTGTGATCTAAAGAAGCCACACGGAAAGTTGTTAAAGAAGGTTATCTTGGAAGGTCCATTTGAGATGCCTACTGTCATTGTACCCGGAGATCCAACTGCTGTTCCACCAAGAGATGAACAAACCAACATTGCTACTGTTGCAGATTTAAATCCTACAGAACTTCTACACTATGAAGCTGATGAACTTGCAATGGAATACATCCTCTTAGGATTACCAAACCCAATTCTTCGTAGTGTTGATGCTCAAAAGACTGCACAAAAAATGTGGGATCATATTCGTCTTCTTATGGAAGGATCTGTACTTAATCAGGAGGATTTGGAATCCAAAATTTACTTGGCTTATGAACACTTCATGATTGAACCTGGAGAGACACTAGAGTCCTATCATCATCGATTTTCAGACATCATCAATGATTTTCAGACATCATCAATGATCTTTTACACTTCACAGTGCAAAAGATATCCAAAGTCGACGTATTTTCAGACTTATCCAAGTAAGAAAACACGGAATAAACCAGAAAATTGAAGATCAAACCAAGGAAAATCTTATGCGTAATTTTAGGGTTTTGATACGCGTAGGATTACTCGTAATTTTGATTTTGCCCAAAGTTGTTTCTAAACCAGTTTTTGTGTGATGAAATAGCTTCAATAACACCAAAAGAACACAAAAGTGTGAAACTTGATGATCCAAAGCACTCAAAACAGTTATGCGTAGAGATACACACACGAATAGAAACTAGTTCAAAAACAATGATCCACGCATAAAGTTTGAAACTTTTTGCCAAAAACAAGTATTTTAACACCTTAAAACATTGAAAGTACAAGAACCTTGGATTAAAAAGTGCAAAAAACAAGTTTTTAAAAGAGCTAAATAATGCGTTAACCTTACGCGTAAGACCCAAAATCAAAAAACTTCAAAAACAAACGAGTACACCCAACTATTTGGCGATTGATACCACTGTTAGGTCACTAGTTTTACAAACACAAGTTATAGAGAAAGAGATAGAGAGGAGATAGAGGAGGATGAACAAGTATCCAAACACACACACACGAAATACTAGAACAGTTAGGCGTAGAGAGTATGTGAAAGAGTAACTTGAACAACCAACCCTCAAATGAGGGTTTACAAGAGTATTTATAGGAGGGAAGCTAGGGCAACACTCCTAATTCCCATCCTTTCTTATGTGGGCTTGGGCCTAAGCTTATGGGCCTTCTACATAAGCTTGACCTTAAACAAACATAAAGGCCATAATAAAGCTACCTATTACATATGAAATATAAATACTTGAAATACTATTTAGGAGTGATTCCAACAGAGCAACTGGAGCAAAAGATTCTTCAAAGTCAATACCCTCCTCTTGACGGTATCCTTTAGCAACTAATCGAGCCTTGTTCTTCAACACATCACCATGCTCATCAAGTTTCACTTTGAAGATCCATTTTAGAGCAATAATCATAGCACACTCTGGAGCAGGTACTAACTCCCATACATCAAGTCAATCAAACTCATGAATTTCATCTTGCATAGCATTGAACCAGCTGTCTTCATTCATGGCAGTTTTAACATCCTTTGGTTCGATCTTTGAGAGTACGGAGTTGAAGAAGCACCATAAGGCATCGGTTGCAAGTTGTTTCCGTGTTGATACAGGACGAGAGGGATTTCCAATGATGTTGTCTAATGGATGATCGTGAGTCCATTTTCTAAGGTGTTCATGTGGCAGTTGTTGAGGGACTGAGGTAGCAGAGTCGATGTCTCCTGAAGAAGATGGTTCTGATGATGATTCAGGAGCAAATATGTTTTCAAATGGAGCATCTTCAGGAGTAGCAAAGGGATTAACTTCATCATTGATGCCAGAAACAGTTCCATGATGTACATTTGAAGAATGATGATTTGTTGATGAGACTGAAGGATCAGCAGCAGGCGCTTCTTGACTTAATGATATTGAGACTGAAGGATTGACTTCATTCACAGGAATATGAGCAGCCTCTGTTGTAGAAATCGACACCTCATTAGTACTTAGATCATAAAGTTCATCAAACATAGGATCAAACAATTTCTTTAAATCATTTTCAGATGGAGGTACATATGGAGTTTCTTGAGAAGAGTTTGGAACAAGGGATTAACGACCAATGGGACTGTTTTGAAGTGCGGGTCCTGAACTGAATTGTCCAGGAGCCATTTGACCGGTCAGCTCATCAAATGTAACGTGAATTGTTTCCATGATATTTCGGGTTCTTTTGTTGTAGATTCGGTATCCCTTTTTGTTTGGTGCATACCCTACAAAAACTCCAATGTCTGCTTTAGCTCTAAGTTTGCCTAAGTCTTGTCCCTCATTAGTTGGATAACACAATGCACCAAACACACGAAGGAAAGAGAGATTAGGTTTTCTGTTGTGGAAAAGTTCATATGGAGTTTTTCCATAAACAGTGTGAATCAGGGAACGATTTTGTGTATAGCATGCAGTGGCAATAGCTTCAGCCCAGAGAAATATTGGAACCTTTGAGTAAATCAGCATTGTTCTAGCGGCTTCTACAAGAGTTCGATTTTGTCTTTCAACTACACTGTTCTGTTGAGGAGTTCGTGGAACACTTCTTTGATGGCTGATTCCAATGCTTTCATAAAATTCACTAAGTTGTTTGTTAACAAACTCAGTTCCATTGTCTGTTCTGATAATTCTGACGGTTTTGTTAAGTCGAACCTGCAACTGTTTGATGAGTTTGATGATGATATCAGGAGTTTCATCCTTTGTCCTTAAGAACTTGACCCAGGTGAATCTAGAGTAATCATCAACCACAACTAACACATATTTCTTCCCAAAGATATTATGCACCCTCATTGGTCCAAATAAATCCATATGAATTGTATGAAGAACTTCTGTGACAGAGTTAGTAGGTTTGGGTTTATGGGCATACTTCTTGCTTTTTCCCAATTGACATGCTGAACAAAGATGATCCTTTTCATACTTGAGTCTAGGTAAACCTACAACTAAGTCCTTTCTGGAGAGATCATTGATGGTGCCGAAGTTCAAGTGATTGAGACGACGATGCCATAACCATGACTTTGTTTTAGAAGCCTTTGATAGCAAGCAAATTGGAGAAGACTTCATCATATCTTCAATAGAGATGGTGTATAGATTTGAACCACGTGAACCTCTTAAAAGTTCCTTACCATCAAGTTCTCTAACGAAACATGTATGTTTTCTGAAGGCTACTTCTAGATCAGAATCGCAGAATTGACCAACAGAGAACAAGTTATGACCAAGACCTTCTACATAGTAAACCCTGGAGATAACAATTTTGCCAACAACATAATCTCCATAACCCATAATAGCACCGAAATGATCATTCCCGAATCTAACTGTTCCAATGAATTTGCTCACAAAGTTCATGAGCTGCGACCGGTCGCCAGTCATATGCTTGGAACAGCCTGAGTCCAGGTACCACAGAACGATTTGAACGATCTGCAGTTGAACACAGACAAGAATGGATAACTGGATAATTGGGATCCCCATGCAAGAATGGGTTCCATTTGGTTAGTAACAATGGTTGGAATACCCACATCAGAAATAGAAGCATTCATATCAGAAGTTAAGGTAATGGAATCATTATGAATAGATGTAGTACTAGTGTCTGTATTAGCCCTATTCAAAGTGTGCTCACTTCTTAAGGGAATAGTTCTACCAGTAGGCATCCATTTTCTAGGGGACATTGTCTGATTAGTCTTATGACCAACAGGTATCCAATGATAGCCTATCTTACTAAATGTTCTTCCTGTGGGTTTCCACTGTTTTCTAACTTTCTTTCGTTTTTGCCTTTTAGCCTTCTTAGCATGATATTTAGCATTAACAATATTAATTGGACAATTAACATCATTAGGCAAAACATTAACACCACATTCATGATTAGAAACAGCATTCAAGCAGACATCAATACAAGGTTTACAAATAGTATCAGAATTCGAATTAAATATAGTACGCCTATGGCTAATACTAGAATCAACACGATTCGTTTTATTCAGCTCAAACTTAAAGTTCCTAGGTAGGTCTTCTACTTTCTTCCAATGCACATTCTTAGCTTGCGAGGTCGTGTCCTTCCTTGTATTGTCTTGAGACTTTGACCTGCTTGCTTTAATGTCACTGATTACTCCTGTAGAGGGAATGGGAATATTAGTTGGTTTGGCTACTATTTGCTTCACCTGTTTAGATGTGCTGGGATCTGAGCTACATGCAGGCACACTAAGATTAACTTTTTTAACACTTGAATAGCTGGGATTTGAACACCTAGAGGGCACACTCGAGTTCACATTCTTAGCACTAACAGATTTGAAATTTGAACTACTTGAAGGCACATTAGGGTTCACATTCATAACATTTGCCATTGAATGACTTGCATGCTTGGCACTAGGCATAGAACACGGTATCAATGGATTGACTTGCTCACCTAAGGTTTTAGGGCATATTGTAATTTGGCATTCTAGAAGTTCTTGAGATCGTTTGGCATATAAGCATGCATGACCAATTGCATTATCATCTGGTTTCTCTAACTTATCCTCTTCTATAATCTCACGGAGACATTCTAGGCTGTCCTTAAGGTATGAGAAATATGTTTGAATAGCAAGTTTGTTATTCCTAAGATGAGGAGAAACATATTTCACAGACAAAGCATATTTATTATAGACATGTACCTTTGATACACCATTCTCCCCATTGGTCATTGGCATCTTCCCTTTTACCTGACTCTTTAGATTCTCAATTTCCTTTTGTAACGAGGCTACCGTTTCGTTATTTTTGTTACGAGTGACCTTTATAGATTCAAATAATTCATTGAAATGACGTTTAACCTTTTCATTTTCTTCAAGAAAAACCTCATTTTCCTTTTGTAAAGCATTTACTAGGTTTTGAAGATGAAAGTTTTGAGAATTCTGAGAATCTAGAGGAGGAGGCATTTGGGGACCAGTCACATTGTTCGTTTGACCCTTTAATTGAGAGATTTGGGCTTTCAACTTTTTGATTGTGTTGCAATGAGCTTGAATCTGTTCATCACGTTTGTTAATTTGAAAAACTGCATTAAACTCTGGAGCATCTGAGGATGTCTTGATATTTGAAGTTTTGACATTTTCTTTAAGATGTTGATATTTTAGTTGTAAATTAAAATGCTCAACTTCTAGTTTAGAAAAATGTTTAACCAAATTGTCGTGATCATCCAGTTCAATTTTCTCATTTAGTTCAGAATTAGTTTTTTCAAGCTCAATGACACGATCATGAGAGACTTTCAAAGCAACAGATAGTTCATGGAATCGAGAAGCAGTAATAGAACAGTTAGTAGCAGTGTAGAACACCTTGAGCAATACATTCAGAAATCAGGTTCTCATTTAGTTTATGCAAGTTCTTCCTCTCAATCTCATTATATTTTAGTGCTCGCTCATAGTCACTAACCTCAACTATCATTGCATCAAATTCCTTTTCCATTCCCTTAATATCAGTATCTATCCCCTTTTTGAGACTCTCAAACTGATCTTTTAGGAGTTTAAAGAAAGGCATGACCTCAGTTAAATAGCATTCTCTTGTTTGTTCAAAACCCCTTTCCCCTTCAGTTATCCCAGTGGGTGTGATCCTTTTCTTACAAGTTTTCTCAAAATCAACAAATAGTTGAAAAATAACATATTGACTAATTAAGGTCTTGCTTTTAGTAGCAATAGTTCTAGGAACTAGATGCATTGGTGTATTGGGAGGATACACAGTCGCTTTAGGCATTTTCCTAAGGGGAGGGTTTGTTTCAACAATATTTTCCGCTTTCTGCTTATCTAAGTCCATTTTCCAGAACACTTGTTCGGGAGTCAACAATGTTTGAGGCTTAAACATGTTCAAGGAGATCCAATTCTCCTTTTTGTAGTCATGGGGAGTGATAATTACTTTTTTCTCTTTGCACTTAGGATCCTTTAGTTTCTTATTCATCTTCTCCCTAGTGATTTCATCTAATTTCTTATCTTCCTCTGTGCACTCAAAGCAACTAGGTTTTTGTCTAGGTTTAAGAATCTCATTGCCATCATAGATCACACTTTGAGCTACTTTTGCTATATTCCCGTACTCAGGGTTGGGTTTATCTATAATGGGAACACTATGCTTATCGCTTAGAACTCTATGCTTAGTGATCATGTGAGCAGTCTGAATGGTGTTCCCTTGTATGTACAACTTGTTTTCGAGTTTGTTTTTCAAAGTTTTCAGATTAGAAAAATCTTTCAAGAGTTTTGATTCCTTTGCATTAAATTCTTGCTTAAGCATTTTCACATTTTCTTGAAGTTCATGTTTTTGTTTGCATTTTTAGAAAGCTTTTCTTGCAAGGAATTTAACTCTTGTTTTAATACTTCTTCTCTAAAATTACTTTTTCTAATGATTGTACGCACTTGGTCATCCATTTCCTGCTCACGAGTGGTCAACTCAAATTTTGCACGTTGTTCATAAATCGCAACACGTTCTTTATAGGCATTTAGTTCAGAAACTACAGAATCATCAGAGGCACATGCAGTGAATTCATCAAAAACATAATCATTATTGACTGCAGAAGATGCATCACTTGGTACAACTTCACTTTCACTTTGTTTCACATATTGATCATATGAGACAACATTGATACTATCCATATTTTCAATATTTGATTCAAAAGTTTCAGTTGATTGTACTTTGTCATGCATCTTTTGCACATCAACATCATCGTATAATTTTAATACCTCTGAGACGAGTTTGTCTTTGGATGGGCCAGCTTGTGGTGAAAATGAGACCTTGGGAGAAACCATTGGAAAAATGCTAGCCATAAAAATTGTGTGTGCAGTAGGTCCATCATCCACATCAGAGTCGTATGCATCACAATCAGCGACTTGAAAGGCATTCTGATGATTGTGACCTATCTCGTGAATTGGTTGCTCATCCACATCTGCATCATAGGTCTTGGCATTGCCCTCAGCAAGAAAAAACAACTCCTCTTCATCCAAAGCAGCACCATTATCCTGAGCTTGTACAAGCAGCATCTTATCTCTAAAGTAATCAGCATTCTGAGGGCGTTTTGGTGATGTGCAGTTCCTTGCAATGTGTCCCTCACCTCCACAATTGTAACATTTGATTGTCTTTGCTTGACCCTGATTTCCATTCCTTCCTCTATTATGATTTGCAGCATAACCTCTACCAGCTACACCTCTTGCTTGTTCGTACTGTCGTTCTTGAACTGGCTGTACCATAACCTTCCCATCTCTGACAGTGGCTTGATTATGTGGGTTGGAAGCAGTTCTGAGATTGTTGTTGGTGTATGGAAGAGAGTTCATGTTTTGACTAATCAGAAGAGCTAGTTGATTAATGATGTTTCCCATGTGTGCATCAGCATCAGCTTGTTTGAACATAGGATCAGGAATGAGTTTGTGATTACCATTACCCATGGGTATGACTTGTGATGCTTTGGTTGTGATTCCGATGTTTGAGTAAAATGCAGTTGAATCATTTGATGAGCTTGTTTCACTCTGGTTGGTTTTGAACTGATTAAGAATCATTTTTTCAAACATAGCATGTCTCTCATTTTGGAGAAGAAAGGCATACAGTTGCTCATAGTTTGTATTCTTCAATCCTTTAGTGAGCTTCACAGAAGTGACAAACTTGTGCCATTCTGGATTCATATTGTTCACAAACTTTGAGTTCAGCTGAATGTTCGGCATTGTCATCTTAATATTTCTCATGTCATTCACAAGTTTGTGGAACCTCACATAGTACTCATAGACACTCTCATCTGGTTTCATCTTGAAGTGCTCAAATTCATCATACAACTGTGATTCTCGATCTTCAACAGTTAGCTCAGAACCAGAGAGAAGCATCTTGACATTATCCCATACAGCTTTTGCCTCGGTGTTGTGATTGATAAGCTTGTAAATGTCCTTTGGTAGACCTTGCAGTATAATGTTAGAAGCTCGGATATCTGCATCAAATCTCTTTTTCTCCTTATCATCAAGCTCATCATACATCTTTGGTCTGTCCATTCCGTAAATCAGAGTTCCATCTTCAGCAGTATCTAGTATATCTCTAGTAGTCTCAACTCGGTAAGGTCCTTCATCAATGGAGTTGAGAATGTTAACCCCATTTTCTTTTCCAAGACAGTACAATCTGATTCATTGAGCCCAAGAGTCATAGTCAGTTCTGTCAAGCATGGGTGGACGAGTATCTGAGCCAGCAGCTTGAACATCCTCTGCAAAAGTGGAGATGATTGTAGGAACGTTGGTAGACATGATGACAAATTAAATGGGATTTTATAACTCTTATGATTAAACCGGGAAATAGATTCTTTCACGGGATTTTACTGAATCAAGAGAAAACCGTATTAAAAGGAAATCACTCAAGTCGCTAGGAGAACAGTGAACCAAGTCGCTAAGTGCTAAGTCACTAAGTGCTAAGTCGCTAATGTTCTAAGTCGTTAAATAACAACTCGCTACAAATCCAAGTCGCTAACAAAATTTTGGCAGCAATTCGCTAAGCATCAAGTCGCTAAATATTCAAGTCGCTAAATAGCAACTCGCTAGGTACCAACTCGCTAACACCAAGTCGCTAACAATATAAAGTACAAGTCGCTAACTTAAGCCAAGTCGCTACTCGTAGTGGGGAATCCACTAATTGTACCTTTTGTCGGCTTGTGTCAATAGACAAGTCGCTAAGGCCAAATCGCTACCACAATACACTGCAACTCGCTACAGATTTACAAAGTAAGTCGCTACCAAGAAAATTACACCGAGAGCCAAGTCGCTAACTTGAAAAACTTCCAAAACACACTTTTCAATCCAAAAACAACCCAACCACGATGATTCAAGCCATCCAAATCAAAACCTAAACATTTGTGATGATTCTAAACACAAAAGTACTAACAAAATCCAAGCTTTAACACAAGAAATCAACCAAATGATGCACAAACCACTAAACTTTTTAAACTCAAAAACCACCTAAAAAACCACTAGAAATCCAAAGATGTGCAAGATATGATCTAACCATGGCTCTTGATACCAATTGTCGGATATTGGATTTCACATACACATCAAACCATAACACATAGTGGGCGTATAAGTGGAATTCTAGAGAGAGAAAGTTAGAGGTTTAGGGAACTTAGTGAGAGAAAGTGAAAGATATTATTATGAGCTCCAACTCTCTACCTTGGAAGGTAGAGAGTATTTATAGTCTTACATAAAACGCCACACAACGGGCTGTGGATCAGGCATACAGTGGGTAAAGACCCGTCCGTCCTCCACGGTGTTACTTAACTAAATACTACTTAACTTAAATGAACTATGACTACGAGCTTTCTAACGATTACATATACTTGAGGTGACCGACTCTTTAATACCTGGAATTTCTAATTCTCCCCTCTCAAATGCTTGCCCAAGATGTCTCACTAAGGGTTAGAAGGCTGCTATGGTGAATCATATCTGGGTGACTACGCCTTAACTAAATTGCCCTCAAATTTTCTTTCTGACAAACGATTATGGAGTAACTCAGTTACAAGGTTACGCCATAATTGTATCGCAGTCCCACAACCTACACAAAAACACTTAGGAAATTTCGTACCTATTAGTACTAACGATTAATATCATCACAAATATCCTAGTAGTAACATTATTACAGACATAGGTAAATTGTTTTAAAAGTGTTTTAAGATTGTTCAAATCACAGGGGAATCACTCATCCCTGTCAAGATCATGCTCCATAGACTGGTACTGTGTCAGGTCAAAGGGAGTGCTGATGGTGCTTCCAGGAGTCGGTTGTGCATTCATAAAGGCCTCCCTTTGCTGAACGCCAATGTCTGAGATATCCGGCTGGTACACATAGGGGGCTCCATGCCAACCGAGATGGCTCAAGTGCATCTTTTGAAGCATTTGACTTGTTCTGTCCGCGCTCCAGCTGAAGAAATCTTGTTGAAGCTCCTGCACCTGATCGAGAGTACCTAAAAAACCTTCAAACTGAGAACTAAGTCCATACAAGCCTACAGTTAGGCTATCAATTTCCTCATTAAAGTGGCTTTCCATGTCATCAAGCCTCCCGTCAATTATATGCAACATGTCCCCAATGTTCAAATTAGCCCTACGGCGGACCCTTGGGACCTGCTCCTCAGCTCCCTCTTGGCTTCCACTCGCACCTGCACCACTACCACCAACTCCACTACTCCCAGCTTCACCTATTCCTTCACCTCTCATTGGGGCCTCCGGTATCAACTCAGGTTTACCTAGTGCATTAAGGAAACAAATCCCGTATTCGACCAGCTTATTCTTCCCAATCAAGCAGGTCTCCCTACCACGGGTCACCAAAGATAACGCCTCATCATTCATCAAATCGTAGCTCCTTGCTAACCTGCCAATGAAATGGGCCTCTTGAATCGGACTTTTCATGGAGAAGCCTTTAGCTCCATTAGCCATGAACCTAGCCAAGAAATGAGGAACATCAATGTGATTCCCCCCATCCATACCATGAAGGAGATAAAGATCATCCATAGTCACTTTTTCTTTCGCCGAATGCCTTGCCTTGAGAGAACATGAAATCAATCTGTGAACAAGCTGGCGAATCAGACTCCTTACAATGGTGTATGAAGGGGGTGCTTCGAGCTGTACCCCTCTACTACAGATATGCTGTTGAAATAGATGGTGGGGTTTTATGACTCGGGTCTGAACTCCCAACAAGTGCCATAAACTCCTGAAACAAATTCTTGTCCAAATCTCTCAGTGTACAATCCCATTCAAACCATAAACTGATTCAAAGTCAACTCCCTTCTTACCCCTCCAAGCTGAAACTATAACGCGACTTGATCATCATTGTTAATTTCATGTCTGAACTCAACGTTCGCCAAGAATTCCCTGACATACTCGAGAATCACTGGCTCTTTGATCTTGAAGAGCCTAAGCCGCGCATTGCAGGTAAATGAATGACTACGCACCGTGTACTTGATCCTGCAAAAAAAATTCAATTTCCTGCAAGCAGACCCTTCATTCACTTCCTCGAACGCATCAAAATCAAGAGCTTCGGGGGTATCAATCTCCTTCTTTGCCAACTTCACGTAGTCTTCTCTTCATAGCTTCCTTATTTCATCGTCATAGGACAAGAATCTTACCCATTGGGTGGGATTGTTGTTTTTCCTGAAAGAAAAAGAAACTTAATCATTATTCTTGCTGACTGATGACAAGTTACGGCGAAACCCATATTACAAGTTACGCCGTAATTATATTACAGAACATGGTTACGGCGTAATTGTTGGTTTATGGATATATTTAATATGTGTATGACCGGATTCGAACTCGAGACCACGGGATTGCACACTTTACGTATGAGACTCGATGTTTAAATAATTAATATATAATATTATGTTTAATTATTAAATTCACAATAAACGACTTAACGAGCGATAAGTACTTATCGGAAGTGACTATCGGTCGTTAAATGTCAACGGGATATGAAGAAAAGTTAACAAGGCAAGAGAAGGTTTTAGGAACCCTCTTTTGGGCCTTTTTTTGGCCGAAACTATAGAATCCCACATCGGAAACTATAGTAATCTTGACATCTACCATAAGGCTATAAATACATCCCCATGTATTCATCCTTTGGTACATTAGATTTCAATAGAAGGCCAAACTTCTTCTTTCTTCCCTCTTGTTCTTAGGTCGATGAGTAAAACCCCATATAAGGGATTTGCGAGTGACCTTGAGCATAACAAAGGTGTTTGGTTAATCTATTGTGATCAGGAACTAGCATTCGCATCGAATCGCTAATAGTACGTGTGTACAAGAACGTTGTGTAACACACTATTGTTACACCAATTGGTTTGAGTTGTAAAACGGTAAGGGACAACTCTTTAAACCACTTCATCTTCTTTGTCCAAGAGATCTAACCATTTACAAGAGGTACGTTACGCATTTATTTCAGTTAATTAACTGTTGTTATATTCTAAGTCTTCCGCTGTGTACTCTGTGATGTCTATATGTTATTATTTGTATATCATATATCTTAACCTCAATAGTAATATTGTCCACTGATTACGCCATAATTCCCCCCAAAAACTCAGCACATCACATGGTTACGACCAGCAATAGATTAAGCCATAACCATCAATTTTATCCCAAAGGTAAAAAGAATTTTAAGTTTTTAACCAATGGAGTGCTGAAGGATCGCACCTAAATCATTATATTCATGTTTGACCAAAACCCACTTTAAAATTGATCAAAACAACCTAAACAACCAATAATGATATAACAAGAATCAATAGAATAAGGGGAATCATTCTTAATCATAAATTAATCAGGTCAAATAGCAATAATAATCGTGAAAGAAGCAAGATCTCCAATTATGAACACATAAACCCTAATTGAATAATGATAATTGGAAAAGATTCAAAAAGAGTAGTGATAGACCTTAACATCCATTGATCGATTGAAATAATGAGATAATCTTCACGAGAATTTTTGGGAAATTGTTTACTGTAGCTAGGGCGGTGAAAAGATGATATGCTGGTAAAAACCTAATTCTCAGCCGTAGCTGGGGTTTTATACCGCCCAAGGTTACAGCGTAATTGGAACATGAGGTTACACCGTAATTAATTTTTAATTATTAATTGTTTTTATTATTATTTAATAGTTACGCCGTAACTCTTAATAGAAGTTACGTCGTAACTAATAGCTTCAAAGAGAAAACGTGGAAAATTGCAATACGAGAGATTGAGATACGTACCTTATATGGTATTGAAAGTATTCACGTCTCTTATCTTAGGTCAATGTAATAGTTCATACCTTAGATCTTTCATTAACTGCTCCCCGGCAGCGGCGCCAAAAAGCTGATGTGCTATTTCATCCTGCATTTAATATTTATAAATTTGAGATAAACTAGGATAAACACATGCTAACGGGCAGAGAACCCGATCAGATGAAATAAAGCCTTAGGTAAATCCGAGTGTCGTCCCAAGAGAGCTGTGACCTTGAAAGAACTAAGATGATTAGAGGTAACATAATTTGATATTAATATGATAAGATAGATATAATTATTCTAATTACACAGATATAAGAGTTTAGGATAAAGAGATAGAAAAAGCGAAGCTTAACCAATGTTACAGATAATAATTTATTCTCGATATAAAGGTTCAGTATAGTGGTTAATTATCGCCAAACTCCTTTGGTCAATTCATCATGACCTATGGTTCTTAGATTCCTCACCAAGATGAACAGGTCACCCGGGATCATTCGATAACCTAATAGCAGTCATTAAGAGCCAAATCTACTAAATCTAATCCACAGAAACCCGGCCGTTAGGAACTTAGGTTTCCCCTAGCTTCTTAACTACCTCCACTTGATAGGTGATCATCTAGTCAGTTCGCACATAAAGAACGGTTGTACTATGGCCAATTCATTCCATACTTCGCAACCTATTAGGCTGAGGTCAGTTGGTCAATTCTCCCAACCCTTTAGATACTAACAAGCTTATAATATTACCGAGACTAGCGATCTGTGACAAGACTAAGTAGATGTCTATAAAGAAATAAAGAGAAGATCAATAACATAAATGCAAACGTGAATTAATAACATGAATTCATAATATAAACCCTAGAAAAATATAAAAGGAATCCAAACTCGAATACAAAGGAAATCGTAGACGAGAGCTTCGTTCTTCATGCTCCTAAGCCATAATTCTTCTTCTGTGTTTGATCTCCCCAAACCCTAGAAAGGTTTGGGAAAGGAGAGATGCCTAAAACTGATGAAATCTTCGTCTATTTATAGGCCTGAATACTAGCTACGGCGTAACACTTATAAACTAGGTACGCCATAGCTCTTCATAATTTAATACTTATCCATGGTTACGGCGTAACCTGAGCTGATGGTTACGCCGTAGTCTTTGTAAAGTTGATGCCTCATAATCTGTAATCATATTACGGCGTAACTTCACTCCTTTGTTACGCCGTATTCTTCATAAAATGTTCTATAGTCTTGTTACGTCGTAACTCCACCTTATTGTTACGCCGTATTCCACGTGCAAATGACTACGGCGTAACTTTGTCACTTAGTTACACCGTGGTCCTCAGTAAATGTGAGAGAAAACTATCCTTGAGCTTAGAAATGTCCAAATAGCGCTTCTTCATAGTAAATAGTTCCTGAAATGAAATAAGAAGGAATAAGGAAGTTTCTAATAGCATTTTAATCATAATGTGACGATAAAGGGGGAAATTAACACTTAGAATATCAGGATAATTTGATGTTATCAGAAAGCTTAGCGAAGAGGTGCAAAGAAGAAATACAGTTCCTGAAACACAAGGAAGTAAACCTATGGTGGCATGCAAGGTTGTCTTTACGTATGAGTTGGTAAATGATTCTAACGGCAATTTTCACGATTTTAGCAATGTGCAGAAAATTGAAGCTAGGACGTGCATCAGTGGAGAAATACGCCGTAACTCTTGCACTGAGTTACGACGTAACCTGAATACAGCAAAAGAACCAGAGTTTGAAGTCCTGAAAAAGGGCCCAATCCCAATACGGCTCCGCATTCAAGTATGCCAGAGGTGATTAAAAAGAAATACCATTGGTGCAAGGCAATACCGGTGGACAATGAAAGGTGGTACGACCTTTGGGCTTCATGTGACGCTAATGTTGATATTTGCGATGGTGGGGACGACAAGGAAAGGTTAAGAAATAACAAGCATATGTGGTCTTCCACAAATGATAAAGAACGAAAAAACCTTAAATGGAAAGGAACTATAACATTCAACGAGTGGGTACAAATTATATATGGAAAGGTTAATAATGAGGCTAAGATGAGCATTTGAGAGGACCAAAACCGCATTCACATCTGTGAAACCCCCATCGTTGATAATGATCCTGAAGCGCAAAATAAACCTCTCTCGGATAATGAAGTTATTGATAACTACACAAGTGACGCAAATGATAATGTGAAGACTAAACGGAAGCATTGGTGTGAAAAGATAAGGACCAAAGGAGAAGTATTTTGGGCCTCTTGTGACCCGTTTGATGAAGATTGTAACGGGGGAAGTAGCAGGGCAAGAGTTGGGGATGACAATCTTTTATGGACCTCAACAAACGACGAAGAGAGAAGCGAATTGCCATGGTTAGACAAGTTTGGATTTAATGATTCGATCATGATAAAGTACGGAAAAGTGGACGCTTCCACTAAAGAAAAGATTTGGAAGGGGTGCATGAGAAAAGAAGACCCAAGCGAGGAAGAGAATCCTAATGAAAAGTGTGAAGAAGAGAAAGAAGATTACAAAACCAGATGGGGAGAAGAAAAAGAGCGTTGTAAGTGTAAACTTGTTGAATACTTGCTTGATGACAAGTGGTTTAAGGGAACGAAATCCGATGACGATGATTTAGAAAGGATCATGGATTACTTTGATTTACAAGGTCATGACGGGTTCACAGATCCAAATGATGAAGCTTAGGCGCTGCGGAGATGTAAACTTCTTGGTATTCCTTACAAGAGACCCTCACCGATTGTAGCAAAAATATTTGAAGTTACAAAGTATCACTTGGGACCGGGTGAAAATTTTTCCAATGTACGGAAAATTGAAAGGAAAGAGTTTCTTCGCACCGCTCTTAACGTCGCCTGGGTTAGACATAATCTGACGAGGGAAATGGACGAGGTTAGTCAAGTTCGAAAGCCTCCATAAAGCCCTGTGGCTTTAAGTCTAACTTATAGACTCGTAAATAAACAAAAGTGCTCTTTCGGGAGACAACCCAAATTATCCCTTTTCGTTTTTGTTTTATTTAGTATTGTTGGGTTTTGTGCTTTTGTTTTAACATTTTTGCAGGAATTGGAGTTGAATGTACGGCGTTTAGGGGCTCTTGGATTCCATCCTGTTAGCTAGTTACAGTGTAACTTTTCTCTTAGGTTACGCCGTAACCGTTCTTTAATAGCAGTTCACTCCAGGCTTCAACCAGTTACGGCGTAACTACCCTCTATTATTACGCCGTAAACTGTCTTCTGAATAGAAGATTGTAGAAAACTAGAAGGGGGGTAGAATAGTTTACCAATTAAAAACTTTATTTTGAAACTTATTGAAAGATCAATTGATGTTGATCTTAGATATGTTAATGAAATATGTAAACAATATGTAAAGAGTAGATAAGGAAAGAAAAAATCAAACCACAACAAGTTGTTTATAGTGGTTCGGTCTACAAGGACTCTTTTTCCTTGCCCTACTCCACTCCCCGAGTCTCACACTCGAGAGTTTAACTTCACTAGTCAACAAGCTCTTTTCACCGGCGAAGAAAACTTTACACTTCGCTTACACTATTTCCGACACTAAGCTAAATGCCGAGTTCTTTCCAAAGGTACAACCACTCCCACACACAATGTATTTTGAGGAGTAAAATACTAACCACTCACACTCATAAGATTATGATAGTTTGGTACAGCAATGAAGTATGAATCAACACAAGATCATACAACACCAAAAAAACAAGACTTCCAACTTCTTGATGAAGCTTGAATGTGACTTGACCTTCTTTGCTACAAAAGAGATCACTAATATGATATGAAACTGAGTTAGAAAGGTTAGAGAGAAGAAATGTATGAGAGTATGATAGAAAGGGATGAGAAACTACTTGGTTTGGCTTTGCTATTTATAGCCAAAACTCTCATCAAGCACCACGGACCACGGAACCCTTTAAAGGGTTCCGCCCGTTATAAATTTTGGTGCCGCCGAGGTCTAACAGCAAGATCTCAAAATCTTGCCAAAGTCAACCATATCTATGCAAGATTGTGTAAGATATGTAGAGCCTAAATCAACACAAAATATCTTGTGAAATCTTCCAATAATTTCAATGATGCATCACATGATGTCATATGTTTGTTTTTCTATTTTTAGAAATATGTAAATGCATATGTATGTTTAGTTTGTAAGAAACCAAAACATTCTAAAAACTCCTATCATACATTATGGTTAATCACAATGTAAATGCATGAGTGATGAAGATATTATTTGAAAAAGCTTGTTTTAATATCTATTAGACTTGACAAGCTTTAAGCTTTATAAAAATTAAATTTACTTTTGTCGTTAACAAAACTTAGGTAAAGATCAAAAATATAAATAACATTTAATGACGATATTTGTATTAACAATCTCCCCCCTTTTGTTGAGGACAAAACATAAATATTATTTTTATAAAAGATGTAAAGATTGTACAAGAGTTATAAAAATATTAGTTTTTAAAACTTGAAAGAGAAATGATAATGCAAGTATATGATGTTTGACTTTTTCAGAAAGTCAAAGTCTTCACTAGTTGAAGTATGATGTGACTTTTTCAAAAAGTCAAAATGTGCAGTTGACTTTTTCAGAAAGTCAAATATTACCCATGAAGTATCATGTTGACTTCTTCAGAAAAGTCAATGTATGCAGTTTGACTTTTTCAGAAAGTCAAATATAACCAAGTTCTATATGTTTCTCCCCCTTTTTGTCTCAACAAAAATAAGATGCTAGGCGGAATGTGTAATGAGCCCTTAGCCATTATCTCCCCCTTGACCAATGCTCCCCCTAAATTGGGTACCAATGGAAAGAGACATGGATTGTGAAAAAGCTACAAGAAAAATTATTAGTTATAATCATCATCACAAGCATTTCCAAACACTATGTAATAAGCAACAACAATATAGAAAACACCATTCATTCGTTAAATTTTTTCAAGATTTAAGAATCGTGAAAGGAGAACACAATGAAGTGTTAAATACAATTAAAAAGAAATTATCCTAGAAAAATACAAGAAAAATCCTAGAAAATAAAAAATGCTTAAAGGAGATAATCTATGACCCTCCTATTGAGGTGGTGGATGACCAAGAGCATTTAGACGCTCGAGGATGTGATTGAGGATGAACCTCATTTTCTCTTGGAACTCATGGACCATCACCCAGGTCCGTTCGGTTGTTTGGGCGGTTTGCTCACAATTGGAGCAACCATGCCTAGGAGGGTAGTATGTTTCATGGTGTTGTTGTAGTGGAATGGTGGAGGTGTTGATGTTGGTGTTGGTGTTTGGTGTGGTGATTATTGAGGCTAGCAAAGCACTTTGCATTTGCATAGTCTCACTTAGATGAGAATCCACCATATTGGAGAATTGGTAGAGATGTTGGAGTTCGGCTTGAATCTCCTCTCTTGTGGGATGATCTTCCCACATGGACTCCTCAATGTCCTCTATGTGAGGAGACATTGATGTAGGGAGTGTGTGATCCCCATACAAAGGACCATGGATGTCTTTGTGGATGGGGTGGAAGAGAAGAGGTCTTGGCCCTAACGGGGCGTTTGGGTCAAACGATGGTCTAGGAGACTCATGAGCAATACGCTCAATAGTACCAAATGATGGCAATGGTGGTGGATGATTGGGCCTAGGAGGCAAATCTTCCAAGTCCTCCAAGAAAGGATTTGGAGAAGTGGGAGGTGTGGAAAATAACTCCAATGGAATGAGTGTTGGATATTTTGGTGGTGATGGTGTTTTTGATGTTTGGAGGGGTGCCGGTGGCGGTGAGCTTGGAGTCTTTGTTGGTGGTGGAGTAGTGATGGTAATGGGTGTAGGAGTAGCTAAAGTGAGGTTTGTGTCATCCCTTATGGGAGATGAGATGGTGAGTGGAGATGACTCGGATGAAGAGCTCAAGTTGACAAAGTAACAAGGTCTTACGCTAATCCTAGCGGTTTTCTTGCAAGGCTTGGTTGAAGGTGAAGTTTTTGTCATTTTGACTTAAGCTTTTGCTAGTAGATGGTAATATTTGAGAAGGTGTGAAGATGATCATCGTAAAACCTCTTAATTTATAGGAATGGTGAATTATGGAGAAGTGTGTTTGATTTGATGTTAAACCATAGAAGAAATGAGGTTTCTAATGATTTTGAAGTGGGTTTAATGCTAGTCATATCACCCAAGTCAAGCCATACAAGAGGGATGGAGTGAAGAGGCAAAGATTTGCAATAAATGTGTTCTAATGATTGTAAGATCCTAACAATCAGATTACCCACGGATTGCAAGGAACCAAATTTTTGGTTCCTTCCTTTATGCAAAAGGGCTCATTGGGTGAATTTTCCAAATTTTTGAATTTTGGTGGGAAGTGGATTTCCTATATGCCTAAGTATGTTATACTAGTTCTAATATGGGTAAAAACTAGTCAATATTAACTTACAAGCAATGTATGGTAATTTGGAATGTCGAAATAAGCGAAATTCAGAAAATTACATGGAGGATCCATGACACCAAAGTTTTACACAGGCGGAACCCTTAAAAGAGTGCCGCTTGGTCCGCCTGTACAGGTACGGCGGTACCAAAAACTATAACAGACGGTACCAATTTTTTGGTGCCGTTTGATCCGTAGACACCAGAAATCACCACATAACAATTTTTTAAGGGTCGGGGACTTTTCTAAAACCTGAAATTTTGCTCAAAACATGTGACATTAATTATTTCTAGTTAGGAAAAGTAAATAACTCATGCACAAACATAGTGGAGCATAGATTTTGACCAAGAGTGAATGATTTTCACTTTTGAAGTGAAAACGGGTAAAATTTGATAACACATTTGTGCTATCCCCCTGCATGAAATAGTTAGCATACAACATTGTTTTAAGTTATATAATCATCCTACAAATTAAAAACAACCAAATTGTATCAAACATTAACGTTAATGTCTTGTTCCAAACACTCCTTAAAAGGACCCTCACTTGTCCAACTTCTTGTAAATCTTGTTCATCATCCTACCAAGGCACTTGAACATCCCCTTGGTTTGCTTGAACTCCGCTGATTCATTCTCAATCTCGGGAAGAGACGCATAATACTCATGAGGTGGAAGGCGAGAATTTGGAAAACCATCCTCCGAGCTATTTGATGATGATGATGATGATGGAGTTGGAGGTTTTGCTCTTTTGCCTTTTGTCTTAGCCACTCTTTGGTAACTCAATGGCACAAAGATGTGAGGGATGAGCTCATAGTCAAGCTTCAACCCTTTTGGGCTTGGTGGAATTGGTGCATAGGCTCTATAGAGACGGGTGAGAAGCATCCCGTAAGGAAGAGCAACTGAACCTTGAGTTGGAATATCAATCATTCTCCTAGCAATGTAGTAGGCTAGATTTAATGGTTGACGGGTGGACAAGTTGTAGAGCATGTGACAAAGGCAAGCGTTGATATGATCCCTATTCCCTATGGTGCTAATGACGTTGGCTCTAAGTAGTTCCTCCCGTTTCTTAAATTCGGGCTTAAGTTCATTGAACTCCATTTCAAATGGATCTCGGTTCACCTCCTTTCCCTTTCGGGTGACTCGGGTTGTATCACCCCTTGGGATAAATAGGCGCTCAAGGATGACATCCTTATCCGCTAAAGGAGTTTGGTAGGGAAGAGAGCGGTCATTGATTGCATCAAGGACGGTGAGTGACCACTTATCTGAGTAAACACATGTCCCTCGGTTGGGGATTCCTACCACTAGAGCAAATTGGGTCAAAGAGATGGTGTAGTCATTTTGATTGATCTTAAACATAAGGCTAAACTCATCATCTTCATCAATGAAACCGGTGACACTCGTATAAAACTCTAACACAAACCTAGGACAAATCGGTTCATCGACGTCAAGGAGACAATCGAATTGAATAGCGGCTAGCTCTTCGCGGAGATTGGTATTTTCGACAAAAGATGAGTGAATGGTTCTACCCTCATGGAAGTACCTAGTTTCTAGACTCTTAAAGATTTCGACTTGCTCCTTGGAAAGTCCTTTGGTTTTGTGATGTTTGGGAATGTAGTTAACGGTATACTTGTGATCATAGAATCTTGCGGCTACCATGCTTATTCCTATGAGCATAAATTTATATGTTAAAAATGAGAATAAACTTAACGTTTTGATTCTAGTGTGTGCCTATATGAAAACGATTTGGAGTTGCGGTTATCTCGACTCATTTTATGCATAAAATAGTCTTTAGTGGGGGTGTTTGGCAAACGGCATGAGATAACCCAAATGCTCCTAATTCAATGTGGCTTCATTTGAATATACCCGAGAATTCATATTAGTTATGCAATACCTTTAGTATTCAATAGCATGCAAGTGATGAAAATTTAACGTTTCTATTTGTATTAACAATGAAAAATTGTTTTCCTACAAGTGAGAAGCTTTTCAATTTTTTTTGATATGGGGTGTTTGGTTATTTGAATAAAACCTTATAGTCATTATCTTTTGATTAGTGGGAAACATGATTTGTTTATGCAATATGATAATGTAGTACCCAATTTCAATGACTAGTTATGCAATTTGCCAATTGAATCCATGTTTTGTACAAGAATATATACAAACCCCATGTAGTGATTTTGTGCACAAATTAGAATCCTAGACTCAGATTTAAGAGATAAAATGTAGTTAGGATACTTACAATGATGTTATCTCCAGTGATTAGTGGGTGAGAAGATGTCAACAATGAGTTAGGTCTAATGTTTACACGTTTTGGTAAAGTGGGTTGTGAGGAAGAAGATGTTTTGTAGGTAGCCTTTTTGCCACTAATGTCACCACGGACCAGACGGCACCATTTTTTTGGTTCCGTCTTTGTTGTCGTTTGGTACCGTGGGTACAATAGCAGGTTTAAAACAAATTTGTTTTGTTTTGTTTGTTCTAAGTTTTAGGCTAAGTTTTACCTACATGTTTGGTTCCATTAACCCTAAACCAAGTCTAAGAAGATTAAATGGTTCTCGTTTGAGAGGCTTGGTTAGAATGTCGGTAATGTTGTCTTCGGAGGATACTTTCTCAATTGAGATGTTTCCTTTTTGAACATTGTCGTGAAGGAAGTGATGACAGATTTCAATATGCTTTGTACGAGCATGTTGGATGGGATTTTTGCTGAGATCAATAGCTCCTTTATTGTCGCAAAATATAACTATATTGTTGAGATGAATTTCGAAGTCCACGAGAGCTTGCTTTATCCAAAGAGCTTGTTGACATGCTTTTCCGGCTGAGACGTATTCGGCTTCAGTAGTTAAGATAGCTAAAGCCGTTTGCTTCTTTGCAAACCATGAGGTGAGACAATGTCCGACAAAAGTGAAAATACCACTTGTACTTTTTCTATCAACATAGTCACCGGCATGGTCCGAGTCAGCATACACTATAGTTTCTACACCCATTCATTTGGGATACCATAATCCTAAACATGTCGTTCCCTTAATATATCTAAATATCCTTTTTAAGGCTTCTAAGTGTGATGCCTTTGGATTTTCTTGAAAGCGAGCACATAGACAAACACTAAACATAATGTTGGGTCTACTAGCCATGAGATAGAGTAAGCTACCGATCATTCCTCTATATTTAGGGTTATCTACCGATTCACCTTCCTCTTCCTTGGTGAGTTTAGTGTCCGAAGACATGGGTGTCTTAGTTGGTTTTGAATCTTCAAGACCAAATTTCTTAAGCATATCTTTTATGTATTTAGATTGGTTAAAGAATATGCCATCTTCTAGTTGTTTAATTTGGTGTCCTAGAAAGAAGTTTAATTCACCCATCATACTCATCTCAAACTCATCGTGCATGATTTTAGAGAAATCATCACATAGCTCTTGACAAGTTGATCCGAATATGATGTCATCAACATATATTTGAACAATGATAATGTGTGACTCCTTTTTCTTGGTAAAAAGAGTATTATCTACTAATCCCATGGTGTATTTGTTTTCAACAAGAAAAGTCTTAAGTCTATCGTACCAAGCTTTTGGTGCTTGCTTAAGACCGTATAATGCTTTCTTGAGTTTGAAGACATGATGTGGTTTCTCAAAGTTGGTAAAACCGGGAGGTTGAGCAACATATACTTCTTCGTTAATAAACCCATTAAGAAACGCATTCTTAACATCCATTTGAAATAATTTAAAGTCATAAGCACATGCATATGCAAGTAAGATTCTAATAGACTCGAGCCTAGCTACCGGAGCATAAGTTTCATCATAATCAATCCCCTTTTGTTGATTATAACCTTGTGCGACAAGCCTAGATTTGTTTCTAGACGTAATACCATTTTCATCCTTTTTATTTCGAAAAACCCATTTCGTTCCAATTATAGTTTGATCTTTAGGTTTTGGAACTAATTTCCAAACATCATTTCTAACGAATTAGTTTAACTCTTCTTGCATAGCAATTACCCAAGATTCATCTTTTATTGCTTCATTTATGTTTTTCGGTTCGATGGTAGACACAAAACAAAAATGATTACTTTGATTTTGGGCTTGTGATCTTAAGGTTCTTTGATTTAGTTTTCCTATGACTTTTTCTAAAGGATGACTTTTGGATTCTTTGATGTTTATAATCTCACTATTTAATGGTTCATCTTCCTTGTCATTTTCAATTATTTCTTGACTTTCTACAAGTTGACTTTCAACTAAGTCATCATCTACCAAAAGTGATGTCTTAGAGGGAGGTGGACTTTCATCGAATGTTATGTTCAACGATTCCTCGAATCTCATTGTTTCTTTGTTTAAGATGTTAGGAATTAGAAATTCCATAGTGAAGTGTCGGTCACCCCAAATATTATCTAGCATAAGTTAGCTCGTAGACGTATCGTTATTTACGTTACTTACTAGTTAGTTAGTTAGTTATTTTGTTTAGAGCATCACCGTGGAGGACGGTCGGGTCTTTACCCACTGTATGCCTGATCCACAGTCCGTAGGAGGACGTGTAGTATGTAACTATAAATACCCTCTACCTCCCAAGGTAGAGGGTTGGACCTTTCACTCAATCTAACCTTATTTCTTTTGTTTACTTTCTCTCTCTAGAAAGGCTCTCATTCTACTTTCTCTCTCTAAACTCTTAAACCATACGCCCCATTTATGTGATTGTTTGTGTGTTTATGAAATCCAATATCTAACAATTGGTATCAAGAGCCATGGTTAGATCATCTCTCTTACATATCCTTGGATTTCTAGTGGTTATACATGGTTTTTGAGTTTGAAAAAGTTTATTGGTTTTTGCATCATTTGGATCATTTCTAGTGTTAAAGTTTGAATTTTGGGTGTACTTTTGTGTTAAGAATCATTGTATGTGCTTGGGTTTTGATTTGGTAAGCTTAAATCACTGTGGTTGAGCTTGTTTTGGATTGAAAAGTGTGTTTTTGAAGTTTTTCTTGCTAGCGACTTGGTTCTCGTAGTGTTTTTCATCGTAGCGACTTGCTTCAGTAAAAGGTAGCGAGTTGTAGTGTTAATTGTTAGCGATTTGGTCCTAGCGACTTGTCTATTGAGACAAGCCGACAAACAGTACAACTTAGTGGATTCTACACTATGGCTAGCGACTTGGTGAAGTTAGCGACTTGCTTTCAATTTTGTTAGCGACTTGTACTTAGTATTCTTAGCGACTTGGTGTTAGCGACTTGGACCTTAGCGAGTTGCTCTTTAGCGACTTGACTGTGTAGCGACTTGGTGCTTTAGGGATTTGTGTCCAGCGACTTGGGTCTTAGCGACTTGGGCTTAGCGACTTGATTCATAGCAACTTGAGGTTTAGCGAGTTGCTACTTAGCGACTTGGTGACTATAGCGACTTGTCTTCATAGCGATTTGTTGACTTTTCCTGACAAACTTCAAACGGCCATAACTTTTGAACCGTAACTCTGTTTTCAGCGTTCTACCCATCAAAATGACCGTGATAACGAGGAGAATGGAACGCCTAATGTATAAAAGTTCATTCAGGTCAACCTTCAAGGCCTAAATCCGCTCCGAACAGAAGTTATTGAGGTTTTTATGATTTTTAGACCTAAATTTCTCCGTAAAAACAGGCATTAACCAATCCAAATCTCAACCAAATAACATCTCTGCTAATCCTACAAACAATTATATTTCCTTACACACAATTGTCTATCATTGTGTCGATCCATCAGTCATCTTAACACATTCCATTGGTCATTGCTTAACGGTTTGGTCTTGATTTTAGTAAAATCCCGCGAAAGATTCTATTTCTCGGTTTAAATCATAGACTTGTAAAATCCCGTGGATACTAAAACATCATGTCTTACACTACTGACCCTGTAATTTCAGAAGTACTTAAATTGTATGATGCTGTAGACAATCATGAGAATATTTGCTACACTGAACGGTTAAAGATGATTGAATCAGTCAATGAGGATGTGATATCTCCGGGTTCATACTCTGAAAATACAGAAATGCACCAGTCAATGTTACAGAATGCTTGTGCAAAGGATAAGGAAAGTTGCATTGAACCTTATCAACAACTTCATTCACACCTCACATTACTTCTATCTATGAGAAGTGAATGAACAGTTACTACACTTTTCCGTCAAGAATTATCAACGTTCAAGAGCACATTATTCTTAAACTTAGAACAATTGGAACAACAACTTGATAAAGAAATGGTTCAAAAGGATAGTTCCAGTACTGCACTTCAAGTGATCTACAACCAATTTCAGTCATTCATCGGTGGGGAATTTACATCAGATTATGATCAAGACATGACTGAAATGTCTTTCAAGAAACACACTGGAATGGAAATTAGCGTGTTCATAGAGACACTTATCCAACTCATGGATAATGTGGAGAAGTATATTGAGGAAGTTACTCAGACAGATGAAAAAGTGGATGAGTGTCTAGTGCAGTTGAGAGATAGTTCTGATAAGTTGGGTAATGTATCTGTTGAAGAATCAGGTGTTGCTGAATGCAGAATGTCAGAGGGAACAAATAATGATGAGTCGGGTAAAGCACCAGATGATGGATCAGTTAACACTGAATACAGAGGCTCAGAGATAGATAAGCTTGACATAGCCAGCGGTCCAGTGACTCTTGTTACACATGATGTGGATGCTGATATCAGACCTGAAATTGAGCAGGTGTCATCTGATGAGGTACCCTTAAATGATCAACATAGTGCATCTTCTAAGGTACCTAAACATTCTGATCTTAATGCTAAACATGATTCTGATAAATGTTCCTTGGTTGAGGCTGAGTCTAATAATTTCAAAACGAATGATATGGTTGATAAAAAGGTTTTTGATGAACTTTCATACAAATTCTCAAAACTTGAAAAACATTGCATTTCACTTGAAATTGCTATACAGAGTAAAGAGGAAAGTTTTCAAACTAGGAAACCATGTAAAAATCGGGAATTTCCTTAATTTCGTGAATTTTTTGAAATAAACGATTTAAAGCTCAACTTCAAGCCAATAACTCGACTATCAACAACTTGAAGAAACATATTTCTGATATGCATGTGAAAAGTAATTTGGTTACAAGTAACTCTGATGTTAATGTTATTGATGATATTCAAATAAGAAATGATGAATTAGCTGTTTGTGTGGCCAAATTACTAAAGAAAAATGAGTCTTCGAGAAAGCATCACATAGAACTAAGTGACTTTGTCAAAGAAGCTAGAACTAAGTCAATGGAGCAAACAAACTCTTTGATAGAAAAAATTGATGAACTCAAAGCTCAACTTCAGGAAAAGAGTTTCGCTATTGTTGCCTTAAAAAATGAGCTTAGGAAAACTGTAGGGAAAAGTGTGAACACTAAGTTTACAAAACCATCAACCTTGGGGAAACCAGTTTCTCATCCCATTAGAAACCGGTCCATTGTTAGGCAGCCTACTGCGTTTATATCTGAAAGACCAAAATTTTCAAAAACACGGTTTGCCTCCCAAGTTGATAAGAAACAAGTTTTGTCAAAACCAGTCACTTCACCAGAGTTACCTAAGAATAAGGCTTCTAGCTCCGTTAACTCTCAACACGTAGCCACTTCTACTCCCAGCACCTCTAGGATTAGTTCGAAAACAGTGTCAAAACCAAGCATTAAAACCCAGAATTCATATGATATGAATGACTTGTGGAAGAACTATTATCTAGAAAAAGCTAGGAAAAAGGCACAGATTCGAAAAGACGGAATTTTAGGTGCAAGACCTAGGGTGAGGAATTCTACGAGATTTCAAGGCACTGCTAGTAGTTGTAAACCACTACCTAGGAACACTCAAAAGACTAGGGATTGGTGTGCATCTAAGAGTAGTTATGTGCATAAAAATGCTAATCATGTAGAAAACGAAACTAGAAATTCTGAGTCTTTTCCACATAAGAAACATTTTCCTAATTCACATGCCAAGGTACAATCCACTAAGACTACCTACATGGCTAAGGTTCAACATGTTATGATGCAAAACAAACCTAAAACTTCGTCTAGATGGATCCAAACTGCTAAACTTTGGAGTCTAGGAATAACGATAAGTCTTCCAATTTGCATAAGAATATCAACAATCGTAGACCTTGCCATAAGTGGATGCCGTCTGGTAGAATGTTTAAGGATGCTGGACTTAGGTGGATACCTACCGGAAAGCTATTTACCGATGACAAAATCAAGGTTGCCTGTGAAACCCCAAAGGGTTTGGATACTAATGTCACTAACCAAAATATATGCAATCAAGTTTGTAATATTAGTGTAGGTAGTCCTTACTCTGTTGCAGATACTTCAATCCTTCACTACATGGACTGGCTTAAAGTATGGATTACAAATGGATTGATATCTCATAACTCACGGGTTCAAGTAACTCAATCTTGATAGTCTTTCGGCTATGACGTATGTTCACATCAGTTCAGGCCTCGTACTTCATCATTATGGCATCTGCAGATAACACTTCAGGCCCCATACTTCACAGAAAAGAAAATTGTACGCTTCAGTGCGCTTTATCTTCAAAAGAAGAGAAATCTTCATGTTTATGACCATTCTCATCGACATTCTTCATCAACATGCTTCATGCTTTTTCCATGCGCTTTAGTCATCAAGTGAACCGGACTACTGATAATTACTCTTATTCCACTTGCTCAATATAATGAAGATGGCGACATCATGTGCTAATTTTGCGGGGGAGAAGTGTGAATAGAATACATTTGGATGATAATCACTTGTTTAATCAAGAATGGCATCTCCGTATGCAATTCTTGAAGGGGAGAAGAAGTGTGAATTTTTTGCATGGTTGATTGATATTTGAGAATATATGGTCAAACGGCTCCTAACTCATGTAAGAACCGAGCTTCTTCTTATAAGATCATCTTCACATGTAGTTTCTTCTAAGAGCCATTGGTTGACATCTTCACATGGACTGATATGATTAAATGACAAAGTGCTTCTAGTTGTTGGGCTGATTTCTTTGATGAACATCTTTCTGTTCTTGTTTGATTGGGAGGGATTTTAATTAAGGGGATTTGCTATTTACAAGTTATCGAGAATGCCTTTGGTGTGAAGAAGATGTTAACTGTCTATTTCCCCATTCGGACAATCTTGAAGAAGGTCGAGTCTATAGTCTGATCTACATTTTCTGCTACATGTTAGAAGACTAAAGACGAATTGCATTTGATGATCTAAAGACTTCTTCTTAATCCGGGCTAAGAAGAACACTTGAAAATCTTCGTCAGTTTAAGGGAGAGCACTAATTGGGGGAGATTGAAAAGCCAAATTTAATCCCCAATTAGAGTTTCTCATATTCTTTAGCAATGATTCATTATTTGATTTTTGATGACTCTCCTCCAACGACTAATGCTTCACTTACTAAGGATAACTGGGATTCATTGTTTGGGACTCGTTGTTTTTCAAAGATATGTTTGATGAGTACTTCCAACCTCCAACGAATGTTGATCATCCAGCTTCTGAAGCTCATGCTCCGGTTCCCACTGACTCAACTGGTTCACCATCTAAGAAGTACTTCTCAGAATTCTCAAGAAACCTTATCTCCAGTTACTTCACAAGCCGTTGATAATGACTATCATGATATTGTAGTTACACTACTGAATAATGATCCGCTCTTTGGTATTCCTTTGCCAAATTTTCACGGATTATTGTTCATGAATGATGATCCGCTCTTTGGTATTCCTTTGCCAAATCTTCACGGATTATTGTTCCTCTCATTGTGCACGCTATAAATCAACCACATGAACATTAAGGAAAATGACTACCTCATCCGCTAGAAGACATTTTTGATAAATCTTCCAGATCAGTTTCTACATGTATACCTTAAGGAAGAATGCATTGATGTTGAGGAATCATTTGATCTGGTTCATTCAGTGGGTCAATGTTCATCCGATTGTATGTTTATTCGCGTGTTGGACATTTGACACAAGTTGATTACTTCGAAGTTACCCATTTATCACTTATTTGAGGTTGAAGTTGACATTCACAAAGGCGTGTTCTTATTTGATAACTTGCTCGGGCTTAAGAATTTGAGTTGAAGTCTTGGGTTATCTAGTTACCAGCAGTCGAGGTGGATGGTTGAAGACCTGGTTAACTATCACCATTAGGAGTTTCTTTGTTTTACTCAGTGTCACACGCATATGACGGTGTGGATAATTGCAAGAGGTGTTAATGTCTCATACTTTGCTTAAGTAGTCAGTAAATAGAAATTTGCTTGAAGCATAAATTCTCGACACCGTTCTTCCATTATTAAGTGCAAGCTTAAGATACAAATGTAGGAATTTGACTTCAGTTTCAAGTTTGGTATATCGGGTGTTCTTCATCAGTGGTCACTTCAAATTGTCTACATATGGGTTGATAAAGATAGTCAGAGAGAGTTTCTCTAGCAGTTGATTCTCACAGGATTCATTTGAGCTAATTGTTGTTCTTCTCTATTTCAAGAATATTTGGTATCCATAATGTGTTGCTGTTTCTGAGGTATCAAAACCTGCAAGGGGAAAGGAGACATACATCTAAACACACAATGAGTACACGTGATGAAACTAATACTTCTTCTCTATTGAAGTAATCTCGGGAAAGAAAAATGTCATAACCGTAGAGAAACTCAGTGTTTACTCATAGCCTTTGGTGTGTTATTCCAACCATTTAGAAGGAAGTGGTCTTTGGATACTTTCGGTATGTGTTAACTCAGCCTTTAGTGGAAAGAAATTTGAGAAGAATATTTGGAACGTGAGATGATATTGCTTATCGACATCTTCTACATGACTTATGATAAAGTGATTCCGGTTAGTGTCTCATGTACACAGTTTAATGATGATTCCGATGATAAATTTACTGTGATGTCGTTGTGTCTACTCTGGTTGGGCACTTGTGTACATAATAGGCTGATTGGTTATATGAAAGATAACTGGAATGCACTTGGTAAAATGAAGATGTTGATATATGGTTCCCCTGAATAGACAACTGCTCAATCTCGAAGAGTAATGTGTACATCGGGGATGCACAACAAGTTCATGTGATCTCGAACTTAATCATTTATTTCGGTTTGATAACCGCAGCGATGATCCATGTTTCAACTTGTTACTTCAGTGTTTTCGTCTTCTTCGGGGTGTTGAGCTTCATTCAATGAGACCGCTTTGTCTTCAACTCTACTTCATAGGGAAATGGTCTTTATTCGATGTTTGTCGATTTGGGGAGAAGTTACCAAAGATTCAAATTGAGAAGGCTCATGTTCAGACGATTTTCTTAGAAGCCTCGAATGCTTTGGTGGTGAATGTTTAAGAGATGATGTCTTCTATCTTCTACAACGGGGCTGCTCGATATCCTTATCTCGGTACTCGTATCATCATCTTCTTGAACTATATCATCTATTCTATCTGTAAATAATTTTTGAAAACCAAAATACAAAATTATAAAACCAACAAAAAGAAAGTAGAAAAATATAAAACCTTCAAAAATCCATAAAAATCAGAAAATTTCAAAAATACCAAAAATATTGTTTTTCTCAAGACATGTCTTCTGGTATCGATAACATCTGCGGTCTTAGAAATGTCATTCAATAATGGCACGGGATCATAGATGAAGTTCGAGCAGGAGGTGTAAATATTTCTTTTCAAAACATGTCACAAACTATGGCTTGCAGTTACTTCTGACTGTAACCCGCGCTTAAAACTATGGCTTGCTATTATTTCAGATAGCAACCCGCTCTTTTAAAGAAAGGAAAGTGCTGCGCTAAACCAATTTTCAAATATTTCATGCACTTATCCTAAAACAAAATGAGAAAAGTATGTCGAAGGACTGCTGTTCCCACACAAATGTTTTTCCGTCTAAAATTCTTCAGAAAAATATTTGTTGTTTTCTAAAATGGTGGTAAATGAGTTGCTTTAAAAACAATCAGATTCAAAGTGTTTAAAAAATTTGCAAACTCAATCAATGACTTCAGCGCTTTTAAAATTTTCAGAAAATGAGTCATTGATTGAGGGGGAGAATGTTTTCAAATTTACATCATCTAACGGGCTTTCTTAATTATCCTATATGCTTAATTAAAAATGATGTTAACCTATGTCGAAGGACTAGGTGCCCAGGATATGATTGTTAGGATTAGATGATTAGAGTTTGATAAACACATTATTCCCATGCTTTATATGAACTGATTGATATGTTGAATTGACTTTTATTAGTCGATTGTTGTTTGGGTGATGTCGACCACCATATATTTGTATGTGTGTTCACTAACGTATGCAGGTATATTGGTATATAAGAATGTTCCCGATCTGGATCCCACAATTGAAGATGATTGGATGCCGAAAGGAAAGGGTAACTATATCTTGGGTTGACTAATGAAGAAACGGAGCTTAATTGGACTTCTATGGAGAGTTGGCATGGAAAAATGCAACGTAAGAGGTCTCACTGCATCAGCAGACGGTTTTTCTTCCAAGCCCTACAGCAACAACATAAGCTTGTCAACAACCTAACGTATCTTTGTGCAGGATACCATTTTTAAACAATTTTGAAAAAAAAAATAATAAATAAATAAATAAATAAAAATTGATTGATTAAATTGTTTTAAAAATGGAAAATATTGTTTTGAAAATTAATTGGACTTAATTTTGAAAATCACCGGACTTCATTTTTATCAAAACTTAAGTCACTCAATCATCGACTACGGTCATCGATTGAGGGGGAGAGTGATTTAAAATTAAATATTTTCAAACGATATTTCATCTATCAAGTCCGTTTTGTACGATAATAAGTGGTGATCTAAAGATTTAATGTTATGTCATGGTATGATTTTTCATTAGAATCAAGATCTTTCAAAATGAAATTTTTTCTGTTCTTGTTTGATTGTGAAATTGTTTTATTTTACTTAAAGGTCTCTTAAAACAATCATACCTGACACTAACAATCTTTAATGTCTAAATCTGGTCCTTATCTGTCATTTTTCAAAATCAAATCTTGCCACGTCTTTCCCTAAAATTTTCTAAATGATTTAAATCTTTTGGGATCACAAATCTCAAATGGTTTGAAATTTTTGATCGGGGGAGAGATAGTAATTTAAATCTCAAATCTGTTTTAATGGAATTGGTTTTTAGTCCTTCAAAGGCACTCCTGCCTCCATGTGCCAAACGATTTCAAATACACAATGCACATGTTGAGGAGGAGGATTTATCCAAAAACTAGATGAGTATTTAAAACTGGCCACATATTCTCCCATGTTTTCTAAACCTAATTAAATCACTTGGGATCCAAAATCTCAAAATAGTTTGATATTTTTTATCGGGGGAGAATTTGTGATTTAATTATGAAATCTGATAAATGATGATCGATTTGATTCAAAAGTGCATGCTGCTCTCCCATATGTGCTAAACGCTTTTGAATCTCGAAGCACATATTGAGGGGGAGCATTTCAAAAAGAAAATAAACTCTCAAGGTACAAAGATTTCTATGGTTCAACATAAAGTACCTTGATTGATTTTCGAATGGTTTCTTAATGGCTTGTGAGATCGTAAAAGTACTTCAAAGAACTCCTTCCTCTATGTGTTAAATGATTTTAAACAACAAACGCACATATTGAGGGGGATAATTTACCAAGAAAATCAAATGGCTTTTTCTAAGGAAATTGTGATCAAGAAATTATTTCAAAGAAATTATTTCAAATAACTCTTGCCTCCATGTGCCAAACAATTTTAATATCATATGCACATGTTGAGGGGGAGCATTTCTAAAATGATCAAAACTATTAAGGTACAAAATGCTTTGATCTCGTATCACAAGTACCTTGATTGTTTTTCCAAATGATTTTTTGATTGGTTTCATGAAGGAAAGAACAATACCAAAAGACCGACCAATTTACTTTATGCATGGTGTTATAAGGATGGTTAGGTTAGGTATTCGTTCCCATGATCCGTCAGAACCGGAGGGATCTTCCTAGGGACAATCCACTAGATAGTGTAGAGTCCTTAGGTATATTGAAAAAAGGAGAAAAATGAGAAATAGGAAGAGTGCAGACTGAGACAGAGCTAGTACTGGAATAAACCCAACAAGGTTCTAGTTATGAAGTCTCGGTAAGCACTGAAGGGGTTGATGAATGAAAAAGAATTGAATGTGAAAAAGGGTGAAAAGAAATAGCCCTCCAATAATTCAACCTTAGGGCAGTAACCGGGTTCAATACATATGTTACTGGTGGTTACCAAGCTAACACCGGTATTGAAGAAAAGACGTCATGGACCCAGTGACGCACTACACTAAACTTCCCAAGCTACTCAAGTTCCTCTTAAAAGGGCTTGTTTCATTCTCACGGGGAACCGAAATTATCTATCGACTTTCTCTTAGAGTTCGTTGATATTGAAGAAGGAGACCCTCTCCCTAGTCTCCGATATAGGAATCCAAATATGCACTATTGAGTCTAGAGCCACGAGATCATCAATAAATCTCTTTAGGACACTGTCAATGAAGACTCTCTGTTTCACACAATGTGGAAAGAGAGATTATATCTTATGAGTCCTACGCATTATCCTTGTGGTATTGCCAGAACATCTGATTGATATGCAAACATATTCACAATGAAGATGGAAAGCCTTCTGGAGCCAACATCAAACAAGCTCCTGGTGGGTGGCATGTGAGATCTATCCAATAGATCAAGCTTGTGACAACTGGACAGAAACGATGGGGCGATTCACTCTTGAATCAACCTTGGTCCAGGATTGGAATTAACGAATACTTTTGGAAAAACCGTTCAATGTGCGAATCTCTTCTTTTCTCTAGCACATCGAATGTGTATTCTTTTTCAAATACAAAAAGTATTTTTGATTGAAAATTGACCTTTCTCATAAAACCTTCGTCGTATTGCAAAACTCTTTCTTCATGCAATACGCGATTGTTTTCAAATCAATTTTTCATCAATCAGTGAATCTTAATTTGCTGGTTCACTCACTCCGTGTTGTCTTTTTTGAGACGTTCCGATTTGAGAACAGCTAGAACAGCTGCGAAACCCTGTCAAGGAGATTCTTAGGAATCCTACCTGATCACAGGCAGTACTTGTACTGATCAATGGGGAACCGTGGGTCGTGTACCTCAATTCAACGAAAGTGATCGAAGACACTTTCGTGTGTTTTTTTGCTAATTGTTGTTTGCAGGTACATTTGGACGGTTGCAGCTGATCAGAATTGAGAAGTCATACAAAGACGCATGCTCACAGCATCCACACTTAATTGAAGAAATCATGACTAGTGCATATCTACATAACCTGGCTTTGATATTTTTATACTATGCTTCTGCTACGCTGCTGCAAATATCATGAACCAGTAAAGCTTCCTCTACTCTGATGGAAAGATGTCATGATCCAAAAGTGTGAGCATGTCGGTCCAAAAGTCACAACATCACATGAAGGCAACACAACTATGGATGATCCAGAGAGATTTACTGTGGCTGATAATCTCAAAGAAAGCTCAAAGATCATCATGATGTGGATCAGTTCAAAGACATCCACTGAGAGTACAAAATATGCGGACTATGAAGAGTCATTGCTAAAGCACAAAGATTGTGGAAGTGAAGAATTCAAGTCTACGAGCTCAGAACAGAAGACATACTAGAATGCTAGGATTTGAAATGTAAAACATGGGGTGACCCTCTTAGGGGGAGATTGTTAGGAATTAGAAATTCCATAGTGAAGTGTCGGTCACCCCAAATATTATCTAGCATAAGTTAGCTCGTAGACGTATCGTTATTTACGTTATTTACTAGTTAGTTAGTTAGTTATTTTGTTTAGAGCATCACCGTGGAGGACGGTTGGGTCTTTACCCACTGTATACCTGATCCACAGTCCGTAGGAGGACGTGTAGTATGTAACTATAAATACCCTCTACCTCCCAAGGTAGAGGGTTGGACCTTTCACTAAATCTAACCTTCTTTCTTTTGTTTACTTTCTCTCTCTAGAAAGGCTCCCATTCTACTTTCTCTCTCTAAACTCTTAAACCATATGCCCCATTTATGTGATTGTTTGTGTGTTTATGAAATCCAATGTCTAACATAAGACAATGTAAGCTTTACTAGTTTGAGAATAACCAAGAAATACACCTTTATAAGACTTTAGGTCAAACTTGGTGAGATAATCTTTAGTATTAAGGATGAAACATTTACATCCAAAAACTCTAAAATATCCTAAAGTTGGCTTTTTACCTTTATAAAGCTCATATGGTGTTTTGTTTAAGAAAGGACGTATTAAGACTTTATTTAAAATATATGTAGAAGTGTCAACGGCGTTACACCAAAACTTTTGAGGAATGTTTTGTTCATTAAGCATTGTTCTACTCATTTTTTGAATTGTTCTATTTTTACGTTCTACGACTCCATTTGATTGAGGTGTTCGAGGAGCCGAAAAGTTATGTGTTATGCCATTTGTATCACAAAAGTTTCTAAATTGTGTTTCACTGTCAAATTCACGACCATGATCCGTTCGGATCGACACAATTTTAACACCTAGTTGATTTTGAATTTTCTTGCTAAGAATTTTAAATTTATCAAAAGCTTCATTTTTGGTTTTCAAAAACAACGTCCAAGTAAACCTTGAGTAATCATCTACTATGACCAAAGTGTATAAGTTGCCTCCATAGCTTCTTATAGCGGATGGACCAAACAAGTCCATATGCAAAAGTTCTAGACACTTAGATGTGGACACCATATTTTTAGACTTATGACAACTATGGGTTTGTTTACCAATTTTGCAAGCGTCGCAAAAATGATGGTCATATTTAAGTTTTGGTAAATTCCTAACTAGCTCTTTTGAAGATAGGTTTTGTATAAGTCTCATATTAGCGTGACCTAAGTATCTATGCCAAAGAGTTGAGCTATCATCTAATGTTGTTAGACAGTTTTTCATTAGATGTTTTATCTATTTTCATAACGTATATGTTATTTTTCCTAACTCCTTTAGCTATGGTGATACCATCTTTTAGTATTTTACTACCATTTTCTTCAAATAGTACTTTATACTTTTTATCACATAGTTGGCTAATACTAAGTAGATTAAATCCTAACCTATCGACATGAGCAACATTTTCAATAGTTAGGGAGTTATGAGCGATCGTACCTTTGCCAATGATTTTGCTTTTGAGATTGCTACCAAAGGTGACATTACCTCCTTCATACTCTTGGTATGATGAGAAGAGACTTTTGTTGCCCGTCATGTGTCGTGAACATCCACTATCTTTTATCCACTCATCAGGTTCTAATCCAACTTTCAAGCATACCTAAGAAGCAAATAACTCAAGCGTTTGGTCCCCAATATCTCATGGGTCCGTTTGGGTTAAACATACCATTTATTTGATTTATGTATGGAAACGATTGATAAGGGTTCCATGACATGTAATCTGGAGTTTGATATGGTCTAGGGAAGTTTTGATTCCAACCGTTGTGTTGATAGTTATGTTGTACATTGTGGTTGCTCTTAGGAAAGGGGCGTTTGGCAAAAGATGTTTTATGTCGTTGTTGAGTAGTTTTTTTTACCTAAATTCATTTTTAGCAAGTCCTACTCCTGATGTAACAGCAGGTTTTAGTTTAACACTATCCTTGGTTTTCTTTGTTACTTTGACAAATTCGCTACGGTCCGTATCACAAACATTCTGTCCTGCTGAAGTTTCCACGGCACCATTTTTTACAATGGACGGATCCCTTATTTTGGGTCCGTCTGGTCCGTGCTGCACTGCAGCAGTTTTGACAGTTAGTTTTTCTTTTTTGGCCATTTTGTTTTGACTCTTTGGAATTAATACTTCATTAAATCCTAGCCCATTCATGTTTCCTGCTGTTTTTTGAATTCTAACTATTTCATCGGCACAAGCGATGTTTTTGTTAAACCTTTGATATTTATAATTATGTTCGATTAGAACATCTTGTGTGAGCTTTAGTTTTTCTATTTCAAGATTAAGCTCTTGACATGATTTGCAATCATCGTCATTTGCTTTTCCCTTTTCTAATCGTTTTGCCTTTTCTTTTAACTCATAGACTTCATTTTCTAAAAATTCCTTTTTAGTCTTTAAAAATTTATTTTTAGTTATGATTTTTAGACTTAGCTCACGCAATTGATTGTATTGTTTTTGCAAAGTGTCATCATCAATAGAAGAATAAGATGATTCGGAATGTACCTCATTTGACTCATGTGCCATTAGAGTGATTTCTTCCTTGCTTGATTCTTCATCATCTTCACTATCACTCCAAGCACCGCTTACAAAAGCTCGTTGAGTTTTGCTTTTAGGTGGCTTGGGACAATCTCCTATTAGATGACTTGTATCACCGCATCTAAAGCACTTTCTTTCACCTTTACCCTTTTTGTCATCCCGATCTTTTCAGAACGTCTTCTTTTCTTCTCGAGGTTGTCTTACAAACTTTCCTCTTCTTCTAAAGAACTTTTTGAAATCTCTAACGGCCATGGCATACTCTTCATCTTCACTACCGGAGCAAGATTCGTCATCATCACTTGATTCCATTCTTGCTTTTAGAGCAACAGATTTGATTTTCTCTCTTTCTCCTTTGATGATTTCCGAATCTTTCTCCATCACCATTTCGTGTACTTTGAGGTTTCCGATTAGCTCGTCTAGTGACATTTTTGAAAGATCTTTTGATTCTTCAGAGGCCGTCACTTTAGTTCTCCACTTCGGATGGAGTGCTCTAAGAAATTTCCTGACAAAGTTCTTACTACGAAAAGATTCATCAAGAGCTTTAAGTGATGTAATAATAGTATTAAAGCGAGCAAAGCCACAATCAATGGTTTCATCTTCAGGGATAACAAATTGTTCATATTGTTGAACAAGAAGATCAATTTTGTTATCCTTGACTTGTGAATTTCCTTGATGTGTAACAATCAAAGATTCCCAAATATCTTTGGCGGTTTCACACATAAAAATTCTTTCATATTCTTTTCTAGGCAAAGCATTATAAAACATCATTTTAGCTTCATTATTTTTAGCAATTAATTTATTTTGTTCATCAACAGTAATATCTTTTGTTGTAGAACTAAAATCTCACATAACAATAACAAACCGAAGATCTATATCTTTTGATTTTACATATGTTTCAAAACGGTTTTTCCAATAGATAAATCCATTGGTTTCAAAGAGTGGTGGTCTTTGCATAGATTGCCCTTCTTTAAAGTTTTCAGAATCCATGGATCGTTTCAAGTTTATAAAATACAATATATTTTAGAAATTCTTGAGCAACGAGGCTCTGGTACCAATTGTAGAAAACTAGAAGGGGGGTTGAATAGTTTACCAATTAAAAACTTTGTTTTGAAACTTATTGAAAGATCAATTGATGTTGATCTTAGATATGTTAGTGAAATATGTAAACAATATGTAAAGAGTAGATAAGGAAAGAAACAATCAAACCACAACAAGTTGTTTATAGTGGTTCGGTCTACAAGGACTCTTTTTCCTTGCCCTACTCCACTCCCCGAGTCTCACACTCGAGAGTTTAACTTCACTAGTCAACAAGCTCTTTTCACCGGCGGAGAAACCTTTACACTTCGCTTACACTATTTCTGACACTAAGCTAAATGTCGAGTTCTTTCCAAGGGTACAACCACTCCCACACACAATGTATTTTGAGGAATAAAATACTAACCACTCACACTCACAAGATTATGATAGTTTGGTACAACAACGAAGTATGAATCAACACAAGATCATACAACACCAAACAAACAAGACTTCCAACTTCTCGTTGAAGCTTGAATGTGACTTGATCTTCTTTGCTACAAAAGAGATCACTAATATGATATGAAACTGAGTTATAAAGGTTAGAGAGAAGAAATGTATGAGAGTATGATAGAAAGGGATAAGAAACTACTTGGTTTGGCTTTGCTATTTATAGCCAAAACTCTCAGCAAGCACCACGGACCACGGAACCCTTTAAAGGGTTCCGCCTGTTATAAATTTTGGTGCCGCCGAGGTCTGACAGCAAGATCTCAAAATCTTGCCAAAGTCAACCATATCTATGCAAGATTGTGTAAGATATGTAGAGCCTAAATCTACACAAAATATCTTATGAAATCTTCCAATGATTTCAATGATGCATCACATGATGTCATACGTTTGTTTTTCTATTTTTAGAAATATGTAAATGCATATGTAATGTTTAGTTTTTAAGAAACCAAAACATTCTAAAAACTCCTATCATACATTATGGTTAATCACAATGTAAATGCATGAATGATGAAGATATTATTTGAAAAAGCTTGTTTTAATATCTATTAGACTTGACAAGCTTTAAGCTTTATAAAAATTAAATTTACTGTTGTCGTTAACAAAACTTAGGTAAAGATCAAAAATATAAATAACGTTTAATGACGATATTTGTATTAACAATCTCCCCCTTTTTGTTGAGGACAAAACATAAATTTTATTTTTATAAAAGATGTAAAGATTGTACAAGAGTTATAAAAATATTAGTTTTTAGAACTTGAAAGAGAAATGATAATGCAAATATATGATGTTTGACTTTTTCAAAAAGTCAAAGTCTTCACTAGCCGAAGCATGATGTTGACTTTTTCATAAAGTCAAAATGTGCAGTTGACTTTTTCAGAAAGTCAAATATTACCAATGAAGTATCATGTTGACTTTTTCAGAAAGTCAAATATAACCAAGTTCTATATGTTCACTGTAAGCCCTCACGAGACTTCACTCGTCCACTTGGGACACCGAGTGGTTTAAAAGGCTTGTTGGATACGCTAAATGCAACCGTGATTCCTACTAAAGTGAGTTAGGTTTTATTTGTTTTTTTTGTTTTTCCTTCTTATTTTTAGAATTATGCTTTTCGGTAGTGTGTGATTTCAGGGATCGAAGTTTGCTCATGGATACTTAACGAAGGCACGATTATTCAACGTGGGCCTTCTCTCTTTTTAGGAGCAAATTTCAGGGAAGTTCTCACTCTAATTCTACTTTCTCTTCACCTTTATTTCATGTTTAGTACAAAAGGGATTTTGTACATCTCAAGTGGGGGGATGGGAGTAGAATTATTACTTGAACTTATTTGCCCTCGTTTTTCTAGTTTATTTTGAAAAATTTTGCCATTTTTAAAATTTTAACATGTTTTTCTTAACCTAAATAGATTAGACCTTAGTCGAGCACACTATAACCCTTGAATTCCATGGTGAGATTTAGCCTATCTGTTTCCACTTATTTACCCAAATCCACCAAATTATGAGTGTGTCGGTAGCTTGTAAATTTTATACTTTGGCCTTTGCATCATTTCGAGACCATAAACGAGGTGTGTCGAGTTAGCTTGATCTATATGGAATAATCAATTCGAGGAGGAAATATTTTAGGATTATCACCCCAAATAACCTATATATGTGTGTTTATCGTTTAGTCACCTCGATTATTTGACCCCCGTATTAAACCCTTTTGTTGCACTCATATTTAGTGCAAGATACCTCTAGATATACCCTTTCGAGCCATTCTTTTCATTTCATACCCTTATCATGTTTGTTTCGTTACACCTATTCACGTTAGCCTACCGTGTAGTCTTAATTTATGGTCGGGAAGTCCTTGTTTACCCAAGTTCGAGGTTTAAGTAGAGAGGTTCGGGAATCACGCCTACGTCAAAGACATACATTTGAAGATCATTGAAGATCCCCCATATTCTCCATATATGTTCATCTCAAGTGGGGGGATGTTTATCTTTTTATTGTAATAGTTATGATTAAAAAAATAAAAAATAAATTAAAATTAGTGTTTATTAGTTTATGTTATTAAAAGTGCAATGTTATAAGCACTATGCTATGATATTATTTTATATTAGCATCGAGGAGGCCACCTCGGTCACATTTGAAGATTGAGTTGGTGACGTTATTACACCAACAGCTTGAAGAACAGGTAATGTGCTCATCATGACATCCGTTAATGGCACATTTACTTGATATATCATGATCCGGTTTCTTCATCTTAAAGCTTGAACTTTGGATGGACGGTGGGCGGTTACAACTTGGTTATAGGTTAAGATTGTTTGTTTGTTATTTTTCATTTTACACCTATTATTTCCCGTGTCTTATCCTACCCTTTAGTCATGAAGCGTGTCTAGGTGATGAAGCGAGCAATCATTGGTGTCTTGGCCATGGATTTGGTCTTGTATCATTGATTTTGTCCACTTTTCCGTGACACATTAGTAGTGACATTTCACCCATAACCTCATTTTGTGTTCACCCATATTGCCTTCAAGATTGTTTAGACCTTAACTCTAGTAGTGGAGATTTGTGTACCGCCAAGTTTATGAAAGAACACATGCTATGACTGTGCATTGAGTGATCACCCCGAAATTGACACTTAGATTAGAGAGAGAGAGAGAGAGAGTATGCGTGTTTGTTCCTATTTTATGAGGTTTTCGGCTTTGATTTATTCTAGCATAAGTAATTTTTAATCTCATATCTTCCAGGTAATTTGGGGGATATCTTTTTAGTATTCTAATAAGGTCTACTTGAGGGCAAGTAGAGTTCAAGTGGGGGGATAATTGATAACATCAAATAATCTTGATTTTTAAGTGTCAATTTTCCTCGATTATGCTCATATTTTATGTTGTTTATATGGATTTATAGTCTTATTCCTTTATATTTCGTTTCCAGGTAATATATGAGCATATGAGCAAAGAGACGTGGTTTTGAGAATATACTTAATGATTTCTACCTTAGTATGCTTTCCTGGAAGAAGCTACAGCGTAACTCTCACTCTCAATTACGCCGTAGCTAGGATAACGTTTATGAAGACCAAGTCAACAACAGTTATGGCGTAACTATCAACTTAAGTTATGCCGTAACTATCTAGGTCATGTGGAATTTCACGCCTCCATCAACTACTTTGTAACCTCCAGCATGAGTTACGACATAACCAGCACTACGAGAGTTCTGATGGGATCTTTGAAGATTACGGCGTAGTTCTTTATTGAGTTTACGGCGGAGCTTACGGAATTACGGCGTAATTATTCTTAAGGTTACGCCGTAATCATCACTACAAGACTTGATATTTGAAGATATGTAAGTTACGGCGTAACTACATTATTAGGTTACACTGTAACTATGATCGGGCCCATAAATACAAGCCTTAAAATCTGCATTATTCATCATTCACTCACCACACAAAAGCAGAGAGCGTGAAGAGGGTTTCAAAGGCAGATCATACTCAGCATACGGAGCTATTTCCAAGGGAGAAATCACACCATATCATCGATAAGCTTTAGCGATTTCTATTTCATTACACTTTAATTCATGTTTTCATTCATTATGTTAAACATTTAATTGATTGTGTGTTTTAATATGACCGGCTAAGCACCTTTGGTGCTAGCCTAGTTATGATTACTTGATTGTGTTGTTTATGTTTTCGCACTTCTATTATTGTTTCTAGTGTATGCATGCATAGTTCGTTGGTAGTTACCCTAGCTTCGGTAGTTTTGAGTTGCGGTCGTATTTACTTGCTTAGGAGAATTGACCAAAGGACCCTAAGGAAGTAGGTAGAGAGGGTTGGTAAGAATTGACCAAAGGACTATCAATCCCTCTTGTGCGAATTGACCAAAGGATCACTGTTCAGAAGGAGGAACTTAAGAAGTTAGGGATGTGTGTCTAAGATGCTAGCGTGCGGGCACACATTGTTTCGAATCTTGCATGTAGGGTACTTAATGACTTAGATTAGGTTGCTAGAGATCCCCGTTACCCCAAAGGGTAAGCCTTTGACTTCGGGTAGGAACCTTTGTCTAATAGGCTATGAAAAATTGACCAAAGGAGTCTAGTGAATTGAACCCCCACTTGCAGCGATAGAAAGTAATTAGAAAACATATACATAACATGATAGGATGAATAATTAGGTTAGCACGCTTTCTCTCTATTGTTTACAACCTCATTTTATTTTTGCAATTTATTTCTTGCTTATTAGTTTAATTAGTCTTTCAACATAATCTCTTTAAAAACCGTGACATTAGACTTAATTAGGATCTAAATCTACATAGCTCTTGGGAACGACCTCGACTTTACCACCTTCTATATTATGCATGACCGGGTTCACTGCTCGTTAGTGCAATAGGTAGACCTTAGGTACACGGGACCTTATAAATTTAAATCCTGGTCGGGAATCCTGCTTCAATGGCCCTTTTAGAATTGTGTCTAGAGAAGGAACTAGCTACTTCATTACCTTCACTGACGATTTTAGTCGTTATGGTTATGATTACTTAATTAAACATAAACATGAAGCCTTTGAAACTTTTAAAGATTTTCAAAGTGAAGTAGAGAATCAACTTGAGAAGACCATAAAGGATCTTTGATCTGATTGAGGAGGCGAATATATGAGTCAAGAATTTTTTGATCATCTTAAGAAGTGTACGCATGTCTCACATTTCACTCCTCCATACATGCCAGGACATAATGGAGTGTCTAAAAGGAGAAATCAAACTTTTCTAGACATGGTTCTATGCTTACAAGTTATTTTTACAACTCTAGTTATGGATTTAAAACTTTTTGAAGCATGTAAGATAATTGGATAACTAAAGAACATGTTTTTCTACAAGTTAACTATAAATATCTTTGAAATACATCGATGTATTGTATAGTATTTATTGATTAGAAAATATAAATATCAAGTAATTGCACACATGGTGAGGACTAAACTTAGGATGCTTTTGTATTATTCAAATAAACACACTATGGCATTACATACTTTTGTAGTATAGTAAGCCAATATGGGAGGAATTGCATAAACCATTAACAAGCTAAAGAATGGTGAATATGGATAGTCCATCATCTATATAGTAGAACTTGATACTTGCTTTGTACCATTACTGAATCAAGTGGGAGCAATATGCATGTTTCACTGGTGAAGAAACACATAAAATGTTGTCTAATCCAGTATCATCTAGAGTAACTAAATTTATTTCTAGATTGTCTTAAAATAAAGAATTTCGATTTATAAGAATCATTACATATTATTTATAGGATAACTTCTCCCTTTTTTTATGTTGCTTATTTAAAGTTATCTATGAAATAATTATGCATAAATTTCTTATTTAACGATAAGTTCTACATATATTATTAACACAAATATGTTTTAAGTTCAACTTAAATGATATTATATATGTGACATTGTCATATTTGTAATACAAACAGATGTGCATAAAAAAAATTCAAAGGACGGAATTTTGACATCATCAACATCGTGTTCTTGATATATGTAAATCTTGTTAGTAACGTTACATGGTGTTGTGCCACGCACAAGTGGAAAAAATCGGGAATTGTGTGCAATGTACAACACATGAAAATATGACTAAGGTTGTTCTTAACTGAAAGGTAAGAAAGCTATAGTTTTACTAGGAATTATACATACTGATGTATAGTGCCCTATTAAGAATCAATGTCAAGAAATAATAAAAGTTACTTCATTACGTTAGCTAATAATTTAGTTATCTTGTTTATGTTTTCTAGTCAAGACATAAACAGAAAGTCCTTGAAATATGAAGTATAGTTATTAGCTTGGAAATTCTATTGAAACCATGAGTGGGTGTTCAATAATACTTTAGTTATTATGGTTATATCTTCTTATCTAGATATAAACATAAAGATTTTGAATTGTTCAAATTCATATAAAGGATGAAATAGCTTAGAGATACTATTGAATCTATTTGGTTTGACCAAGTTGAAAAGCATATGAGTTAAAGAGTATTAAATCATGTACAGAAATTGCGATCTCATATCTTAATTCTTATGAAATACCACAAGTTTATGGTATGTATGATAAAAAAATATCAAACCTTATGAATATAGTTTGATCATTGATGAATTTAAAACTACTCTACCTTAAAATCTATCAAAGTTGGAAAATTGAATATATCACATTCAATATGGTTCCAACCATAAAGGTAACTAAGACACCATCAAGTTGTTGAATGAGAAGGTTCTCATTATTTCTTAAGTGAAGTTCTAAATTTTTTGAGATCACGTTAACGTGTTACTAACAAACTAGATCAAGAATTTTCAGTGTATCGTGTACATTCCAACTGAGAACAATTTATTGATGCTCAATATGCTAACTATTTGAAGAATAGTCTTCTTTTACAAGAGGAAAGTAGGAGTGTAATAGATTTTGATTAAAATCAATAACAAGCTAAAATACCTTCTAAAAACACTAGCGAAGTATGCACTAAGCTTGGACTTACTAATGTTATTCACAAATCTGGTAGTATTCCTTGATATCCTATGAGTAATCATTTTCTTGTGGATACCAAAGAATTAAAACTAGGGGTTCATGTTAAACATTAACTACATAGATGTTGTATCACTGTTGGAATTCGATAAATGGCAAGAAGCATGAATTAAAAGATGTAGCCAATGATTGATAATCATTTTTGAAACTTGATTAATCTTTCATTGAACAATAAGATTGTCAAAATAAAAAAAATCTTCAATTAGAAAGATTAATATGGACATAAATGTACAATACTTTAAAATTGTTTAATGACAAGAGTTATCATTCATACTCAAGAATTGATTATGATTATGAAATATGATAAAAGGATTGTCACCTTAGTCAGAACGTGGTACAATCAAAGGTTTATGAATCCATATAATCTATGTAAAGTGTAAAATTTACAAAGAATCCATGAATGGATTGAGACAAGCATCTATGAAACTGAATCTTTGATTCAATAATCAATGAATTGATTATGTATGTAACAAAGATCCAGAAGATTGAAAATTTGATTCAATAATCAATGGATTGATTGTGTATGAAACAAATATAAATTCATATGTTCTTAAATATTATATGTTATAAATATATTGGAAATATCATTTTATTTAAGCATGAATGTAAACCTTCAATTTAGAACGTAGTTTCTCTTGAATGATTTAAGAAATACAAAACATAACTTTGGATTAGAAGTTTTCAAGAACAAAAGAATGTGGTTAAGTGATGAAATCTCTAGTACAACATATTATTGAGCAAGCCTCAAAGTTCTATTGAACACATATATGAATGTCTTAAATTTGACAAAAGAATTCATTATATGTGTTATGCTTGACTAGATTTATTATCTGCATAAATAAGATCTAACTGAAAGTCATTAGATTATTATTATTATTGAAATATTCTAAAGTATCTTTAAAGAACTATAGATATGTACTTTGTTTATAAATTTTAGATGAGAAGATTAGTGTTAATGTTATACACAAATGCTAGTTTTACAAATATAATTGTGATGATACTCAATCCCAGTCATACTATGATGTCATCATGAATGATGGGCACGTCTAACTAGAAATGCTCAACGGATAGCATAGTTGTAATATCTATTGAAAGATTTAGAATATTGTTTAGGAAGCTAATTATAAGATTGTCTAAAATAGCAATTGTTGTTGAATTTCCTAGTTTCAAATATCTTATCTGAATGTACTGTTGTATTGCTAGTATAAGTATACTTGCGATTAAATGAACATCACATTATTCAAGAACTTCACTATATGTGAATTTTTGAAATTAGTATTCCCAAAGTTTTAAGAGATCATAGCCTAGTTGACTTGTTTACAAAGCTCATGTACTTGATGTTGCGATCACATTTCATTTAAATTGTTGTATTCTATATTTGCATGTTTAAATCCATGAATAACTATTTATTCTAAAATTATCCACTCTCGATTGATGATATGGGAATAACATCAAATTAAGACAAAGAGTGTTGATTATGTTCATGAATAAATATTTAATAGTTAGGCAAATCAGATTCATTTGTATTTATGGAGATATATATTGGACTGACCCAACCTACAAGAATTCACTACATTGATTGTTGCATTTAGTGAAACTTGTAAATGGTTTAGTCAATTGGTTCCTTAGACTTAAGACACTCGCAGGTTGTGCATGTGTGGAATGTTAATCTTTGATATGATTAAACGTTGACATGAATAAGCTACTATAAAATCATCATTCGAATTAATGTGAAACACAAGACTAACACGTGTGGTCAAGATGGGATTTATTCCTCCAAGAATCATGGAGTTAGATATTTCTAGGCCCTTGATGATTTGAAAAAATGTTTACATGGCCATTTCCAAATGTAATTAAGATGAATCTTGAATTAATTTGGTAATCTAGTTCAATATCTAAAGTAAAGAAACAAAATTGTTAAATAAATAAGAATGCTTTTAATCTATGTCTTATATTTAACTAAGTATCTGAAACAAAAGAAAAAACTGATTATAAACCAGTACCCATAAAAGGTTTAAAGAAACTAAACCTCACATATTTTAGAGGCATTGGTGTGTTGCTAGACGCTAACCTTTGCTTGTATGAGTACGAGGTAAGTGTGTAATTCACAAGTAGGAGCTGATAGAATATTGATAACATCAAATAGTCCTTATATTTAGTTTAAATTTCCCCCTAATATGCCCTTCATTTATATTTTTTTACTTGGATATATGCTTTTATTTCTTAATATTTCATTTTTAGAGCATAAATGAGCATAAGAATGAAGAAACGTGAATTTGGAAGAAAACTAACAAAGTTATACAAGAGTGTGTTGTCCAGGAAGGAGTTACGGCGTAGTGTCCTCTCTCAACCTATGGTGTGACATTGATTAACACTTGAAGACCAAAGTCAACGAAGCTAAAGGTTACGGTGTAACTCCATTGATTTGGTTATGCCGTAGATTTCCAATGACTTAAAAGAATCCAGTGGTTAGAAGGTTACGCCGTAAACCATTTACAAAGTTACGGCGTAGAAATGAAGATTTTCACTATGAGCAATTTACGGTCGTAACCCATTCTCCAGGTTACGCCGTAAGTTATTTATTGAAGATAAGATCGTCTGAGATACGATGATTACGACGTAACCTCTTACTTAAGGTTACACCGTAACTTAGACGAGGCTATAAATATAAGCCATAATTCTGCATTTTCAACATCACTTTCACCAATAAAACACCAAGTGACATTTAGGGATCCTGGAAGGATGTTTTCCAGTAGCATTGAGACCATCTTCCAAGGGAGAATTCGCTTCACTATCACATAAGTTTTAGTTATTTCGTATCAAACTTTTGTAACTAATTCAATGTCTTCAATTATGATTATTAACATTGAATGTGCTGCATTGTTTAATATGATTGGCTAAACACCTCGTGTGTTAGCCTAGTCATGAAATTATTATTGCCATGATTTGAATTTTCTTGCTTTACTATCGCTTTTTGTGTTTGCTTTCTTTTCATATTCGTGGACACCCTTGTTTTGGTAGTATCTATTAGGCTAGATTGAATTGACCATAGGACCCTGGCCGAGTAGGTTGCGAGGGATGGTAAGAATTGACCATAGGACTACCATTTTCTTGTGTGAGAATTAACCATAGGATCACCTACCTAGTGGAGACACTTAAGAAGTAAGAGAACCTCAGAGCGTACCATGCCGGGTTTAGTGCTTTATGCACTAAGGATAGGTCTAGAAGGTAGCTGGTACATAATGACTAAGGATAGGTTTCCAGCGATTTCCATCGAGTAACTACGGTAAGATAGGAATCTAGACTTATAGGCTAGACGAGTTGACCTAAGGCTGTGTACTGACATTTATCCCCACATGAAGCGTTAGAAAGCATTGATAAGAAAACCGAATTATGGCATAATAAGACTAGTAACTAGGCTAACACATTTCTCCCCATTGATTGCCTCGCATTTATTTAATTTTCCCAATTTATTTTATTTCAATTAGTATAATACAAATAAATTCAAAACCCCCCTTTTAGTGACAATAGAACTTAAAATAAATCCACACACATATCTCTTGGGACGACCTCGGCTTTACCGATTACTACACTACACACGACTAGGTTTTCTGCCCGTTAATGCATTAGGTAGACCATAGGTAGATGAGTTATTATAAATATTAAAACCTGGTCTGACATCCAACATCAAATATGCTCAAAACACATTACATATTTATACGGCTAAGTATATGTGCGCCTATGGGATCACACACAAATACACTTACATACTCTGAGATATAATATAAGTAGTGTATTTATATTATATTAACACCTAAATGATTTATATAAGTCGTTTCAGTTATGTATCTATTAGATATCGTATTAATAAATAATATGGTAAAAGATTTATTAGTTAATTATTAATATTGTTTTAATAATAAACTAACTAAATAAAATGCAATGGATTGCCTAATATACCTTTGAGATTTTCGGCCAAAAGGATTAAAGGGAGGATATTCTTAACTCGGTGGACAAGTTGGGAAAGGTCTAAAATCCCTTTAGTATAAATACAAGGCATTTCTAGAACCCTAATCACAACTTATACACAAAGTAAATCCTTTGTTTTCTCCGTGCGACCATATACACACCCTTTTAGGTTTTCGGTTATGATCTTAGTGTTGATTTACTAAGGTTCAAAGTGCAAATCGAATCAAGTATTCAAATGTGTTAAGGACTAGCATTCTGGACGTGTTGATCAACGTGTAGTGTGGATCAACTATAGTAAATAATCTACACTAATTATTTGGTTTCTTGATCAATCCGAGCATTTGAGATAATTGTTTTCTCATCTTTTCTAGATTAATAATAAATTCACATCATCCGTTTATGTTGTTTTATTTGATTCCGCGCTCCTTTATTTAATATAGTTGATGTCAATATGTTAATTAATTTATTAAAACGTTTAATAAAACCTATAAACACCAACAAAAGAAATCCAACTTTATTGTACGAAGACAATGCAGCGTATAGAGCTCAAATAAAGGAAAAGTATATTATCAAAGGAGGCAAAACAAAACAAATTTCTTCAAAAAATTTCTTTACATATGATGTACGAAAAGATTGCGTTATTGATGTTTGTCAAATTCTACCAAGTGACAATTTTGCAAATTGCCAAAAAACTTTTTGAGCAACTGGATCGGAAGATCGGCATTCAACACTCGAAAGATATACATTAATTTGAGGAGGAGCATTATGCATACTCTACGCTTTTTTCTTTCAACAAGTTTTTATCCCATCGGGTTTTTCTTAGTAAATTTTTTAATGAGACGAATTATAGCATATAATAAACGATGAATATCCAGTGAGTATTGTAAAATATTATTAATGGGCTTATTCATATCAAGTTTTTGTAACAAGTTAGGTTTTCCTATTAGGCTTATAAATAAATACCTCAAAATTATAACCTATTGAAATATCAGTTTATAATAACTCTTCTCTTTTGTTCATTACTTTTCACAATAATCAAAACTTTTTAATTTTTTATTATCGTGATATCACATAAATAGATAAATATTGCTGTAAAAGGCGGGTGAAACACCTACGTACTTTGAATATTGACTGACATGGACGGAAGTAAAAATGACTCGCCAGCAATCGGCATTGACCTCGGAACAACATACTCATGTGTGGCTGTTTGGAAGCATGATCGAATCGAAATCATACCAAACGATCAAGGCAACAGAACCACGCCTTCAACTGTTGCTTTTGTTGATGATGAACGTCTTATCGGTGATGGTGCCAAGAACCAAGCAGCAATGAACCCTCATAACTCAATATTTGGTCAGTCTACTCTTTTTTATTGTGAACATATAAACATACATTGAATCTTCTTTTAGTGTTTAGGGTTTAAGTATTTGTGTTTATGTTGGGTTGAAGCTTTAAGATACTACAAAGCTCTAGGGTTGTTTGTTTGTCTTATTTAGAGGGTTTTATAGGATATTTTTTTCTTCCAATAAAGGTTTCAAAGAACGTTTAGATAATCAAGAATAGTAAGTTTTGAAGTTTAGTCTTTCTTTTCTTCTATGTTTTTCCAGCATCTTGTTAGTTTAATACAAAAAAAAAATTGTTGAAACATAAATATGTGTATAAACATAAGCACTTTTTGTTAACTTCATGTTTGTGTCCAATGGTACCTCATGTTGTGTGAGAAGCTCCCCAATCAAATGGTTGTAGACTCAAGTCCTGCTTAGGACGTGTGAGATATATAGATTGTGGTGTATATTGTGTGAGATAAATAGTTGCCGTTATGTTAGACAACTTGGCAGCTTATATGAAAGTTTTATAAGCTTATGTAAGAGAAGAGATACTTCGCTGAAACTTTTGGAAACTGCTTAGGCTTTTAAGATGTACGGTGCAAATTAAGCAAAGCTTAACAAAACACCACCTAGTTAGTAATGCCTGCACGAGTCTAAGAAAAACACAATAAATACCAAACTGAATAATTATCTCATGTATGTTGTTTTTCTATGGTACTTGGGGACTGCTTGTGATCTAAATTGAAGCTACACTGCCTACACATATTGCTATAATATATTTTCTCAAAGAAACAATTTAGAAATATCGCTTCAAACATGAAACCATGTAAGATTGATTTTTTTTCTTAATATGTAAATGTCAAAGTTGAAAATTTGAACGCAGTCAGTATATATAGTCTTAGTGATATTGCATGGAATTTAATTATTTGTTGATAAAGACTATTTCTAGTCTGTTATTGCCTAATTAACCGTGGATTCTCAGATGCAAAGAGGCTGATTGGAAGGAAATTTAGCGATTCCATAGTGCAGGCTGACATGAAGTTTTGGCCTTTTAGGATCATTGAAGGACCAGAAAACACACCAAAGATTGTTGTCTCCTATAAGGGTCAAGAGAAGCAATTTTTGGCGGAAGAAGTTTCGTCAATGATTCTTGGCAAAATGAAAGAAACAGCTGAGTCGTACCTTGGAAAAGCTGTAAAAGATGCAGTGATAACAGTGCCAGCTTATTTTAATGATTCACAACGTCAAGCAACAAAGGACGCTGGCACTATTGCTGGATTAAACGTCATTCGCATGATCAATGAGCCTACAGCAGCTGCAATTGCTTATGGTCTAGACAACAAGTCTGTGACTTTACGCAAAAAAAGTGTGCTCGTTTTTTATTTGGGTGGTGGTACATTTGATGTTTCTTTAATGACCATTGAGGAAGGGGGTATCTTTGAGGTGAAAGCTGTTGATGGTGACACTCATCTGGGAGGTCAGGATTTTGATAACCGCATGGTGAGTCATTGTGTTCAGGAATTCAAGAGGAAATATAATAAGGACTTAACTGGGAACCAGAGAGCATTAGGGAGGTTGAGATGTGCGTGTGAGAAAGCAAAAAGGATGCTCTCTTGTTCTACTCGGACTTCAATTGATTTGGATTGCTTGTATGATGGGATTGATTTCTCTATGAAATTTACTCGTGCTAAATTTGAAGAGCTAAACATGGATTCGTTTAATAAGTGCATTGATACTGTTAAAACATGTTTAACTGATGCTAAGATAGAGAAATCATGTGTACACGAGGTAATTCTTGTTGGTGGCTCAACTAGAATACCAAAGGTCCAACATATGTTGCAGGAATTTTTTGAGGGCAAAGAGCTATGTAAGAGTCTGAACCCTGACGAGGCTGTTGCTTATGGGGCAGCCGTTATGGCTGCAAAGTTAAGTGGTAACAGTGATAAGAGTGTCCGTGAATTGGTACTATTGGATGTCACGCCTTTATCACTTGGTGTAGATGTAAAAGGAGAAGTATTTAGTGTTATGATCCCCCGGAACACTCCGATACCTACAAAAAAATCAGGAATCTTTTTGACAGCTAAAGACAATCAATCGTCGGCACATGTTGGAGTATACCAAGGTGAAAGGGCAAAATCCACAGAAAACCATCTGTTGGGGGAGTTCCGTATTTCAGGATTACCACGTGCTCCCAAGGGGCACATAGAACTCGAATATAGTTTTGAAATAGATGCTGATGGTATTCTCACAGTCACATCAAAGATATTATCAACGGGTAAAACAAAGAAACTTACCATTACCAGAGAAAATGGGAGATTATCCAAGGAAGAGATTGAGAAGATGATAAAAGATGCTAAGAGGTACGAACTTGATGACCAAGAATTCAAGAAGAAAGTGAAAGCATACAATGCATTAGAGGATTGCTTATATGAAATGAAGAACAAAATTAATGACGACAGTCTCAAGAAGAGGTTGCATCCAGAGAGCTTGGAAAAAATTGAGACTGCTATTTCCGAAACAACCCAATGGCTCCATGACAATGAGACTGCACCTGTTAATGTTCTTCGGTTCAAGAAGGTACGCTTAGAATTGGTTTGCAAGCCACTGTTTTAAAACTCAGATAATGGTTTTTGAACACGTGAGAATGTTTTAGATGCTAATACTTTACTTTCTTTAGGAATCGTATGTATGGATATTTAATACTTTGGATTTTAAAGTTAAACATCTTGTCATGTTCTTCTGCTTTGTTGTCAAAGATGACTCGATTAGCATTCATGTGACACGTTAAGTGCAGGTATCAGTTAACAATACATTGATAATTTTATCTTTATGTGAAAAGTAGATGTCACAGCAGATCTTTGCAAAGATGGTGTAACCTGACTCTTTTGAAACTAAACATAGCCAGTGAAATGAAATACTGTATTATTTAGCACAAATACCTTTGCAGTGAGAGATAGTAAATAAAGTCATTTTGAGTTAGTACATGATTTTACCTCATTCACAACTCAACGTCTCAACTCACAACCTCATATCAACCCTTCTTTGTTTTTTGAGTAAGATACACCGTTAGTCCCTATGGCTTGGCCAGATTTCATTCTTAGTCCGTTTCGGGAAAAATTCACTTGGCGATTCCTCAACGTTCTTGAATATAACGTTCCAGGTCCAATTACGCTAACGACGTTAGTGTTTGGTCGTTATCTCCTGTCACATGAGGGTAGGTTGGTCTTTTCACTCTCTTTGTTTTTTAATGTATTTTTTAATCTTTATTTATTTATTTTTGTCTTTTTATTATTTTGGTTATAATTATTATTTTTTCTTTTTTATAACAACCCTCATGTGAGTCCTACCACCACCAATCATACTCTTTTTTTCTTCATCCACGACCGTCAATTCAATCACCACTACCAACACCTACCACTATTTTGAAATATTGTTTCACAATATACAGTTAATAAAATTCAGAAAATGTTCATAGTTTATAATTTCTAAAAAATGTTAAAATTCAGTGGTATAAATACAAAAGGACAACTTAAATTACATTTTGTGACACCTTCGTCAAATCCTCCAATGGTTGATAAAACATGTACATAAAAAACGAAAACAAAAGAGAAAACATATTTCATTTTTATGCCGGCTAAATCCCACTCCCTAACTCCCAAAACACCCCATTCTCACACTTAAATGGGAGAAACCGTGCATGTTTGTGGTTTTTTTTTGTAACAGATGACTTGGATGTTAAGTAGGAGAACCGGGCTTTTGAGGTTTGAGGTATATAGAACGGAGTAAACTCCAAAAATTTCACAGTTTACATCCCTGTCAGAAAAGTTGTGACATCTACATCCCTCCGCAAATAAACGTCAGACAATATACATCTTTAGGGACGAACGATGCAAACTTTTTTTCCGTTATCTTATAACACGGTTCTCACATGAGGGGTATTTTCGTCTATTTTCTTGTAACAAGGGGTATTTTGTAGTTTGCTCTTATTGTTATGTATTTCTATTCCTACTTAGTAGCAAGTTTTCCTTGAGTGACTCGTATCTTCGTATTGAAGTCACTGTGATGTGAGGGCAAAGGCAGTGAATTATTAAGCAAACTTTATGTGGTTATTCTCATTTCTCACCTTAAGAGAGAGATCTTTACTTTTCATCTAAGCTTTGATTGAGACCTATCATGGTATAATAAATTTGTTTGAAATACTAGAAATATAAGAGATTTTTTAGGCTAACAGACAACAAACTCTAACCTATCTTCGGCTTCGTACATAAACAAAAACGTAAGCCCAATTTAACCGAGTTTTACCCAATGTGGTCAAAGAAACTCCGATTACATGTGAGTCCCATCATATATACATACAACATTACTTGGTCAATTTTTAAAGTTGCTTGTTTAACACTTACGAGTCAACTGTGAGCTCTTTTTTTGGGCGATTGAAAGCATTCGTCATCATCATTTGCATCATACGACCGTTTGAATGCATTGTCTAAGTGCTCCAATCCCAAGTACTCTTCCCAAGCACTACATACACCAATTTTCTAAAACAAAAAGCACCAACCAGAATATGTTAATACGTACTCATAGAATATGTATATTTAAAGTGATTACAAAAAATTATAACCTTAAAACGGGCGTACACAACATCAGAATCTTTAAGGTATCTAGGATTGCCCATAGATACAAACGCAAACTTCCACTGATACATTATCGTTATTAAGCAGCAAAATGTGAGACTGGTAAAGCGAAACTATAAGAAAGAAAAAAAAATATGGTAGAAAAATGTAATCGTGAACATACCTTGGAAAATTCCTCATTTGGAACTTGTAGTTTCTTCTGAATGCGTATTTTAATTTCAGCTAATGTTTCATCGTTTCGAATGAAAAAGATAAATGGTTCCTCAAAGTTATCAATTTGCTATAAGTATAAAGTTAATTTTCCTATGTTAGTACTTGGATATTTGAAGTAAGAGGGGATGATAAGCGGGTTGAGTTACAGGTCATTTTTTGAATGGGTAGAAACAGGTTGATTGACCATTTCTTAACTTCTTGGGCAAATCACCTAAAAATGTAGTTAACTTGCCACTTTTTCCCATTGTATGTTGCATTCTTTTTTTTTTCTCATTCTGTCAATAAACCTCTATCGTTAGTCCTTTATGTGTACCCGTTACCAAAAAAACCTGCATCGTTAGTCCTTTATACTAACGACCGTTAATAAATAACTTAAAATTTGGTTATCTTACGCTAAACTTGCGTCGTTGGTCCTTTATACTAACGATCGTTAAAAAATAACTTAAAATTTGGTTTTCTTACGTTTCCGTTTGTTTTTTTTTCACGTTTTCGTACATTTTTATACGTTTTCGTTCGTTTTAACACGCTTTCGTCCTTTTTTCACGTTTTCATCCGTTTTTACACGTTTTCATTCGTTTTTACACGTTTTCGTCCGTTTTTTTCACGTTTTCGTTTGTTTTTCCCCGTTTCGTCAGTTTTTTTAACGTTTTCATCCGTTTTTACACGTTTTCATCCATTTTTAGACATTTTCGTCCATTTTTGCACGTTTTCGTTCGTTTTTACACGTTTTCATCCGTTTTAACACGGTTTCGTCCATTTTAACACGGTTTCGTCTGTTTTTTCACGTTTTCATCTGTTTTTACACGTTTTCATCCGTTTTTGCATGTTTTCATCTGTTTTTACACGTTTTCGTATGTTTTAACACGTTTTTGTCCGTTTAAACACGTTTTCGTCAGTTATTCACGTTTTCATCCATTTTTTCGTGTTTTCATCCGTTTCTACACGTTTTCATCCGATTTTACACGTTTTCGTCTGTTTTTGCACGTTTTCGTCCGTTCTTTCATGTTTTCATCCGTTTTTAAACGCTTTCATCCGTTGTTTCACGTTTTCGTTCGTGTTTGCATATTTTGTCTATTTTTTTGCATATTAATACGTTTTCGAATGTTTTCGGCCGTTTCTACACGTTTTCATCGTTTTTTACACACTTCATCCATTTTATACACGTTTTCGTACGTGTTTACACATGAAAAAACTGATGAAAACGTGAAAAAATTAACGAAAACATGAAAAAACGGCCAAAAATGTGAAAAAGTAGATGAAAACATGTAAAAACGAAAAATGTGAAAAGGTAGATGAAAACATGTAAAAACGGATGAAATCGTGAAAAAAACGGATGGAAATGTGTTAAAACGGATGAAAACGTATATAAAAGGAGAAAAAGAGAAAAACGGAGGAAAACGTGTTAAAACAGATAAAAATGTGTAAAAACAGACGAAATCGTGCAAAAACGGATGTAAACGTGTAAAAACGGATGAAAACGTGAAAAAACTGACGAAAGCGTGTTAAAACGGACCAAAACGTGTAATGGCGGACAATATGTGAAAAAACGGACGAAAACGTGAAAAAACGGACGAAAACGTGTAAGAACGGACGAAAACGTGCAAAAACGAACGAAAATGTGTAAAAACGGATGAAAACGTGAAAAAACGGAAGAAAACTTGTAAAAACGGACGAAAATGTGAAAAAACGGACGAAAACTTGAAAAAGCGGATGAAAGCGTGTAAAAACGAATGAAAACGTGAAAAAACGGACAAAAACGTGTTAAAACGAACGAAAACATGTAAAAACGGACAGAAATGTAAGAAAACCAAATTTTAAGTTATTTTTTAACGATCATTAGTATAAAGGACCAACGATGCAAGTTTAGCGTAAGATAACCAAATTTTAAGTTATTTATTAACGGTCGTTAGCATAAAGGACTAACGATGCATGTTTTTTTGGTAACGGGTACGCAGAAAGGACTAACGATAGAGGTTTATTGACAGAATGAGATAAAAAAAAGAATGCTACATACAATGGGAAAAAGTGGCAAGTTAACTACATTTTTGGGTGATTTGTTTATAAATAAGGGATTTATACGTTGTTTGTGATTAGCAAACAATATTAGTACAATAAAATATTTTTTTTTTTTTGTCAAAAAGAAGTAGTAGGTTGTATTCGACCTCAAATCTTTTTGACCCATTCTGCTTTTATCTTAATTTTATGATTTAACCCATTGAGATACAACACAACCCAAATCTACCCGCTCATAAGTAAATGGGCTGAAACTTGAAATTTCCAAGATTAACTACGGAAAACACAAGCTAACACAAATATAAACATCCTATTAAAGCCATAAATAATACCAACTGGTCCTCATGTAGTTCTTTTGTAAAATGATAAACGTGAATCAGACGATGCTGAGGACCCAAATTCTTTTGGTCTTCTGGAATCTGTGATATGAAAACACAGTCTCAAAACCCACAAATAAAGTTAAAACAAAATGCAACAATTTGGTATCAAAAGCTTAAACACGTTATTTATGTAACTACGATTAAAAGGACCCAAGTACAGCATTCCCAGAAAAAAGAGGACCCGAGTACTAGATAATCTTTTTATCATGTGTGCTTCTGTTATAACGTCATATCTTGCAGGGTACGCTCACTCTTGCATTTTTGTTTAGGTATGAAATATATATTAGCATTTAAAGCATACCTCCTCAGCACGTAATGTCCGATATGGATCGTAGATGCTCTCAATTTCTTGATTAAGAGGGAAAATCTGCATATAACGCCAAAATTATATGCACTGTTAATTGGCCCATTGTGGTAATACATACTCATAATCTGTAAAACACTTCAACCGTTTAAATATGGTTCTCGGTCAACAAATACAGAGAAAGGAAAATTGCAAATCGTCTTAACTAAAAGGGTGGAATTAACTCTATAATGCAAATAAGTTTCAAATGTTCAATACCTGGTAAATAATGCTGTTACAAGTCTCAAGTAATCGCAGCTCTGCATCTTTATGAGACAACTCAACCTGTTTCACAATACATTGACGACTAAGCTATTAGCTATGAGATAATGATACCTTAAAGGGATTAAGATAGAGTCCAAAACTCTACATGAAACTTGTTACTTTATCTATATTTAATAAGGGTGGCAGTTGTGACTCGTTTATGTTTATGAATGGGTATATTATGGTTCTGTTTTATCTCAACCGGATCAAATGGATAAACTCAAGAAATTTACGTATAGATGAAACAGGACGAAAGTTCCGAAAGTAGTATTTTACTGCATACAACCTCCTATTTCGCTCGAGTCAATATATTAGACTATTATTGGCATAGCACGTTTTATTAAGTATAAAATCACACTTTAGTTACTACCAAAAAGATCATTAGAATTTGGACTAAAGGGTTTTGGGTCAACCCAAAAAGACCTGGCCCATTTTTAAACGAGCCATAAATTACCCATTAGGCCATCATCCAACTCGCACACATTACAACCTCAAGCATTTAGCAACGAAAAATAGGTGATGGTCAGTTAGAAACATGTAAAGTTGCCATGCTTACCTTTGTCTTAAGGTAATTGATTATATCCGCCACAGTGTTTTGTTTTGGCAATTTAATGGTATATACGACCACCTGTCAATATCAAAAGGAATATAAAGCGGGAAAGTCAAACACAAAAGCAAATGAGTAATAGCTATAAGTCAACACTTACTTCATTTTTTGTTGCATGATGGAAAGCAACCTCTAGGGTTCTGAGGTGTTGCTCTTCAGTGGGAGGTATATCCGTTACTTTATGCTCATAATATAAAGTGTCTGAAGTCTGCACAAAAAAATAATAATAATAATAATAATAATATATAAACAAATATGTTGTGAGCAGCAATCTAATGTGAATTTGACCAAGTTTGACAGTAACAACATTAATCCTAGTTGAGGTGTCAATTTCGACCCATTTACTTATAAATTGGCCGATATGGGTTGTGTTTTATCTCAAACATGTCAAAATATAAAAAACTACCGAATTACCCCTTTAACCTGATTTAAGGAACTTTTACTTCCATCTCACAAGACGCATCTCCTTTTATTCACCAAGTCTTTTTTGGCCATTTATTTATTAATTTCTTAGAAAATGCATCTGATTGTTACAACTGCAAACAGAAAAAGCACGTCAAACACTAACACCTACAAGTTCTACAACACATTTTATTATCAGATTCTTATTATTAATAATGATAATCACTTTCACAAACGCAAATCCAAACACCCCCTAAACATGCAAGTTTGTGCAGAGAGGGAGGTAAAGAGATGGATAGACTCGTTTACCTGAATATAGGTGTAGACAACATCAGAATCATTAAGGTATGTAGGAACCCCCGAAAAGTTAAATGTGAAACTTAACTGATACATAAAATATGGTTAAGAAGTTCAAAAAATGAGTTCCACGTAAATTAAAAGTTGAGAGAATAATAATATATTGGTAGAAAAATAAAAATACCTTGGAAAATTTCTTGGGTAGAATCTGTAGTTTCTTATGTATCCGTACTTTAACTTGAGCAAATGTTTCACCCTCTCGAATCTCAAGGAAAAATGGTTCCGGGAAGTCCTGAACTTGCTGCTAGCATAAAATAGTTTAAATGTGAGCATCAAGTTCATAGTGGAGATGGCACGATAGGCAGGTCGGATGGGATGAGTAACGGGTAAAAGAGGGTTCAGGTTAGAACATATCATTGTTGTAAAAGTTAAAATATAATAACAAAAACAATCCAAATATTTGAGCACAACAAATGTAAAACAATTTGACCTATTTGACATGTTCCCCTTGTATAGGTAAAAAGTTTCAAGTGACACGTCTGAGTACTTAAGACACATCCCAAGTTGACCCATTCAATTATATTAGCTTAAAAGAACACAAATGTTACCCATTTTGACCATCACCATAAGGTACCTGTTTTGTTTTCAACCCGACCGTGCCACCTCTAGCAATTAGCAGTGCAAATTAGGTAAACTCCAAACATAGAACAAAAGAAGTGATAGCTGTAAGCCAACACTTACTTCAACTTTTGTTGCACTACGAAAAGCAACCTTTAGGCTTTTAACGCCTTGCACTTCTGGAATAGGATTATGTGGTACTTCATTGTCAGTTACAACATCATTTCACTTATCTTGTCATTGACTTTCATTTCCTGATCTTTTAGCTTTCTTTTCATCTCCTCATTTAAAACGCTATTTCTGACCAAGTCCATTGAAATAACAGCATCTAGTACCGAGTCTAATAACGACATTCTAAATGCTTCCCATGAATCTGGTAAACTACCAAGAAAACACAATCCTTGAACCTCTTCATTAAACTTAATGCCTATTTCAAAAAGCTCGTTAATGATCCCCTGAAAAACCATCAAGTGTTCCGAGATTGCAGTTCCATCACGGTACCTCAAGCCCATCAATTGTTTGATCAGAGACAGTTTATTATTACACATCTTTCGGGCATACAGCTGCTCAAGCTTATTCCATAAAGTACGGGCATTTACTTCTTCACTAACACGATGTAATACAGTGTCATCAACCCATTGTCTAATATACGCACAAACTTGACGGTGTAACAAGTTCCATTCTGCTTCAGTCTGGCGTTCGTGTTTTTGAGAACAAAAAACTGGTTGATGAAGTCCGTTAACATAAAGAAGATCCTCCATCTTACATTTCCATATTTTATAATTACTACCATTTAAATAAACCATTCTTGATGTATTTGTCTCCATTGTTAACCACAAACCATATAAGCAACCAAAATCGCTGAATGCCCGAATATGGTCTTTTACTTGAAATGGTCTGTTAAGAAACGTTTATACTAAGGTACATAGAAAAATATAGAACAATCAATGGCTATCAATCAAGCAAGACACCAATAACTTTTTAACCTGGAAAGAACATAAGTTGATCACTTTGTGCATATGTGTTTTTTAGTCATTCGGTTCATTGAGCTTACGAAATCGGTTTTTTGGGTCACTTTAACCAAGATGTTGAATATACGTACCCTAATGACCTGTTAAAAATGTTTCAAATGTGTGCATATTTATATACTAAAATGTAAGTCTAGGGACCGAGCAAAAAAAAACCGTTCTACTGAGAGTGGCCAAAAATGCAATGTACCTACATTGCACTACATACGACTTTAGTCATGTAAAATTAGAAAGTACCAGCTTAAGGTGTTACTCACATGGTGTTACTCACATTTGCTAAAATAGTAGGTAAAGATGCGGTTAACATATATTAGATACTTTTGACAAAGAGTAGATATTAGTACTCATCAGTTTAGGGAATTCGGGGATATTTGGGTAAAAGCTTATGTAAGCAGCTTATATCAGCATATGCCGCTACTGAAACGCAATAAGCTGTTTTATGCGTTCCGATAGCTAACTTAAGCTATATTTGAGATAGCTTACTCAAAACTGCTTATCGGTTTAAAAGAAATAAGCATGTGGGAACCTGCTTAGTTAAAAGAGCTAAATTTACACTAAATATGCAGATAAGCATTCTCAAAAACTTACTTATTTACAACACATTAGCACTTAAATAAGCAATGCCAAATTATTGTTCAAATAAGCATACACCCACTTAATCATAAGCTTTAATAGTACTAGTTTAGTGTTTTTAAAGATTACAAGTTTAGGGTTCTACTCATATCAAGAACAAATAGCCATTAAATATTTAAATAAATAAAAAACTAAAAAAAATGGTAAAAGAAAACTCACCAGAAACAGAGAGTGAAAAGGGTATCATCAAGAATGAGGTTTGTAGAGAGCGTGACTGAGTGTCAATTTTAGTCAAAGAAGACATAAAGTGACAACAAGACTTTGACTTGTTTTAGGTACAAGTGACAACAGTGTTTTTGTTGTATAACAACGAGCCTAGTAGCACAATATGAAAAATAAGCAGGGAAATATAAGAGAATATGAAAGGGAAAGATAGAACTTCTTATTAGTGTGTCTTCACAATACATTAGGTGCCTCTATTTATAGGGACCTTAACATGAATGGTATTAAGTAATAATGGGATGTTACAAGACCAATCATAAAGGTGATGATTACTAGTTATGAGATATGAATGTGGAGATTAATGTGTACAATCATATAATAACTATTCATAACATTCCCCCTTGATTGTACATCATTCAAAATACGCTTTGGATACCGCCTCATTAAAAACCTTGCTAGGAAAAAACCCAGTGGGAGAAAAACCATAGCAAAGGGAAAAAGAGTGCAGTGCGTATTATTCCCCCTCATAATCACTTTACTTGAGCTCACTAAAATGCCGCATTCCGATGCCATATACCAATTTCTTAAATGTTGAGGTAGGGAGTGCCTTGGTAAATAAATCTGCTAGATTGTCGCTTGAACGAATCTTTTGAACAATAATATCGCCATTCTTTTGTAAGTCATGAGTGAAAAAGAACTTCGGTGAAATGTGCTTGGTTCTGTCATCTTTAATAAACCCTTCCTTCAGTTGAGCATTGCTTGTTGCGTTGTCATCATGTAAAATATTTCTTAACCAAACACATTATCGGCTTGCTTCATGGATGGCTAAAATTTCTGCATTCGTTGAGATCGTTTGCTTAGCTGAACGCCGTGAAATTGTGGTTCCTCCACTTGTAGATGCATATCCAGTTTAAGATCGACCATTGTGAGGGTCAAATATTATGGAAGAAGATATGTAATCTTATAATATAACTCAAATACCTCTAATCAGTATCATATAAAATATGGATATCCATATTATAATTATCCATAACACTCCCCCTTGGATGTCCATTTGAGGATTATGCCTCGTTAAAACCTTACTAGATAAAACCCAGTGCGACAAAATCTAGTGAAGGAAAAAAATGCATAATTCCTTTATACGCTCGGGGATGTTGCCTCATTAAAAACCTTGCCTGAAAACCCTATGGGAACAAAACCGTGGTCAAGGGAAAAAAATGCAACGCGTATCTTCGCTCCCCCTGATGATCACATCACTTAAGCTCATTGAATCAGTGAATGCACCTTCATGTTTCTTGATAGAATCACATGAATAATTACTCTCTACATGTTGTTCGTATATCCGTCATACGTCTCATTTAAGTACATCCTTGTACTTCACATATACACATTTTAGTATGACACATGTAAATTGATATTGTGATCATCATCTTTAAAAGTAAAGGGGTATTTCTTCATCAATTAACCTCATAAACATGAGCGTCGTTTATCCATATAAAGATATATAGCATCTTTCTTTAGCTTTCATTATGAAAAATGATTTCGTCTTTAAGATCTTTAATTCATAAAACAAGACAAAACTATGTATTTCATTTCAAGGTATTCAACCATCTTGAGAATATCCTCATGAGTTTCATTCACATTTACCTCATCAAAACATATGTAACTTATACCATATTCAAATATAAATCTCTTTAAAACTAACATAGGTAAATTTTGTTATTTCAATGGCTCATTTTTAACCAATACCATATTGGCTTTCACTTATATAGTGATATATTCATCTTGATCAAGTGTTATTCTTAAAAACTTTCTTATATGCTTTCAGCATGTTAAATCACAAGACATGCTTCATGCATTTTATATCCCTCGTGGAATCTCAACTTCAAATGAGCTATATTCATTTTCTTTTAGACGCATATCGATTAGTTATCATATCACCAGACTTATAAATATTAAATAGATTATTGGATCCACCACATGAGATCATGTCTCTATATGCAAAGTCTTTGCGAAAATATTTGTGTGCCATCAATTATGCCTTAAAGATAATAGTTTCAATACTTTAATTTCGCTCTCTCATAACGACCAATGCATATCCAATAATTTTACACATTCATATATACGGACTTCAAGTCCCAATAACCATGTCTCGTCACAAGAGATTTTAATCTTTCATTTGTTCTTTGCGTCTTTACTTCTTTTGGCCATTCATTTATACATCTGCACTTCCTGCAGGTATGCTTCCATGATCCTCACCATGATTATAGCGCTATCTTATTTATTTACAATATCACCATCGACGTCGATTCATTTATATTTTCGATTCCACACTTTACTAGACGATGCAATATATCATTTATTGATATCTCATAGTTTTTCAAGTACCCGGGGTTTTTCAATTACCTTCATGTCTAGTGTCTCTATAAGAGAATTATTATGGGGTCTTTATTACCTCGATTAGACCATCTGAATTTTCTTGCTCCATTTGATCTATTCATTCGAGGACTTTTATTTGGAATCGATTAGTCTATCAAGTTGCAGACGTGCCATAGACTTAATACCAATCATTGGTTTTCATTGTTGGGACATACATTATAATTGGAGCACTAGCAGCGTATATATGATCTAGTCACTTCTTTATGTCATCAACCAAGTCTGGCAATTACTAGATCTGGAATGTAAATTATCCCTTCAAGTTCATTTTCATTAGTCTGAGGATCAACATTTATATTATAATTCATTCCTTTTCTCTCGCTGCTCATTCTTCCCCCTGAATGAATTATCAATTACAACATCCCATTATTGTGCGTTGTGGTGGATTTTCAATACAGGTTTCGCACATTTTCAAAAACTTTAATGGGAATCATATGGTTTGTGACCATAAACCATTTTATTGGGGAGTATTCATTAATCTTGTTGGAATGATGCGAATTCATATTTTATAACATGCCCCATAATATAAGATTTTTGTTCTCATAATTATTGGCTTTGCAATCAACTGAAGACGTTTTATGAACGTTTCAACGAAAGCAATTCGCGTATGAACTTGGGCTACATAAAGTTCAACACTTATTCTAATAATCGCCCAATACTTAGAAGTTTTCACCACCATTCTCAATAATACAATGTGGAAAACCGTGCTCGCATTTTATAAGTCGAGCCACTAATCACGCTAACCTTAAGTTGCGCATTTGATGATCATTTTGACGATGCATCGATTTTAAAACCCAAAATGATCTATATGGCGGATGTATAGGCCTATATACATCCCCTTTTGTATTCTTTCCAAAACTTTATAGGACAAAGTCCTTATTACTTATTTGGTAGTGATATATGAACAATTAACTTCCATTGAGAACAATCAAATATATTTTGAAAGAAACTTATTGTTCTTCTATTTCGCATCTTCATTGACCCGGGATGGTCAACCGGTCATGCCACTTAAAAAAATAATCTTGGCTCATAAACCATGTTTTATGACCACTGCTTCAAATGCACTTAAGTTATATCTAAAAGTCAAATAATAAAGAGAACCTTTTATATGAGCTCTTTTATAAATTTCACATAGGTTAATGTGAATAAATGTGTACAATTAGGAGTATCAAAGTGAGAAACTCAAATTACACAAGGATCCAATGTCAAAGTATACTAACATCTAAAGAATGAATCATGATTCTTTTTGTGGTGTCTAAGCCTCTAAGTTAAGTTAATTAAAAAAATACCATTATTGTAAATCGTAGAGGCACATGGCAGTTTTAATTGGTGGTCAAAATAGAGATTAGAAACTCGATGTTAATAAAACTGATAACCAAGCTATGTATGACATATATCATAGATGACATTTCAACAATATTGCTGCTACTATGTAGTATGTAGTAAGACTACTATGTAGTAAGAATTCTAAACAGATGAGATGAACGCCAAACACATGATTTAATTATACACACTTAGCTAGTGAGATCCAAGATAGTTAAATGAAACTGCAACTACCATACCATGTATTTTCATGACAGGGGTATTAAACTTGTGGATATACGAAGTACAAGATAGACAAATCAAGCCATAAGAATTATATAATCAAGTAACTATAAAACATTTTGCAATTAGATCATCCATATATGTAATTCACGCATGATTTTATGATTTTGTATGTATTCATTTTATATCAAGATAGGTAAAAACAAACTCAAAAAATTAATTGCAAATCCAAACCAAATTTTGTAACTTAAAACATATAGTTATGGCTAGTTTGATTAATTTGTCCGCTCCTATAATCGATAGCTAGGATTGTACAACACAAAGCAAAATCTAAATTTCATGTTTGGAATGTTAAAACATCAAACACATAAAAGTATAACACAAAGTATACTTACCCTTTAGGTTTATTAGGACCGTGATGAGTCACAAAAATAATATTATCTAGATATGTAACATTACACATAAACCGAATTAGCCAGTCTGGTACATGCATGTCAAAATGCTACACAAATTTAAATCATACAAAGTTCACAAAAACAAACATGCTTACATGAAAGGAGATAATCAGCGAGAATATGAATGCATCGCCAAAGATATAGAAAACAACCAATGTGATTTGTCTTAAGAATTATCTAATTTTCCGATGCAATTTCTAGACATATTATTCTTCAGCATTGAACCATAATAAACAATAATAAACAAATAATCCTATATATTCAACCAATTACAATTAGAAGATTAGAAGATATATACACAATGGGTTGTGTTAATTCATAACCAAACTTAATAAATAAATATCATATGCATAGCTCCAACCATATAAATATCATCTTACCGGCCATCATTTTTAAGTGTACGTTTCATCTACTTGATAAATCAGTTATGATGATAGACGATATCGTAACAACACATGTGAGTTAATACAACATATCAAACAAAACTCACAAAATAATGCTAAAGTAAAGTGGATAATAATCTAATTAACATGTCCAAACAACTATATGAAACGTATAAGACTAAAAACCCATATGTACCACAATAACAATAATGTGTAAACCATTCTAGATGATAATGTTTTGATCATATATTATAAGTATAAATATACTGAATACTTATATATGACTTTTAATTTATATTGCCGGACAATTCTTCACTTTCACCAAAAAGGAACAAAAAATAGATAAAGAAAAAATTAAAATTAACCCATGTATACCCACGCACCTAACAAATTATCTTGCAAAAACTAACATCTAGTTGTATATTAGGTAAAGAAGTACAAGATCTTCAAAGAAACAGGACGAATAATTATTTTCCGTTTTACTCGTTAGCAAATCCATTCGAATTTATTATTAAAACTACTATGTACTTGCATTTTTTTATTTTTGGATTCTCTTTGAGTTATCCTCGGTTACGTTGTCTACCTAGAGAATTATGACCAATAATATATAGATTATCTAAAGGACCATAACGTTTGTGTAGATCAACATAAACAATATATGATATCTCTGGCTTTGTGTTTATCAAAAAAATTTGTATACAAATTAACTTATATAATGCAAGAACTCGAGAACACATAGAAAGTAATATGGTTATAGAATCAACTCAAGTCTAAAAGATACAAGACAATCAATCCCTTGACAAAATCTATAATAGCTTAAGCGTTGTATATAAGAAAATTAATAATTGTCAGAGATCATGTAAAACCGATTTTTTATCATAAACCATTATATATGAATTACTTTTTGGCTTCTTTTTCTCTTTTGTTAAACCAATAAAAGGTTAGCAATAAACAAGTGCGATTAATAGGTACAAAAAGGTTGGGAACGTACCTGAATCCATGATCTAGGATATTAAGTAGAATTGTTCGATGGTTACTATTATGAATCGAAAACCACATTATTAGAGCGTGCTGATAACGTGTTGTATAACAACGAGCCTAGTAGCACAATATGAAAAATAAGCAGGGAAATATAAGAGAATATGAAAAGGAAAGATAGAACTTCTTATTAGTGTGTCTTCACAATACATTAGGTGCCTCTATTTATAGGGACCTTAACATGAATGGTATTAAGTAATAATGGGATGTTACAAGACCAATCATAAAGGTGATGATTACTAGTTATGAGATATGAATGTGGAGATTAATGTGTACAATCATATAATAACTATTCATAACAGTTTTTAACTTTTGACAAATCTAATACTCCGTATATATTTATTTTTGTCGTTTGTGGAAAAGGAAAGATAATAAGAAATTGTTTATTAAAGCACCAGGTAGCACGTATGCGACCTCAACGACACATCATACCATAACCTTTTTTTTTTACAATTTTGTTTGACACATGTAATTCCATTTTTTAACTAGATAAGAAATTAAGTAGTGTTTGAAAAAAAAAAGAAAAAAAATAATAATTTTGACTTTTTTTACTTGACTTGGGCTAAATCAAATACAGTAATACAACATGTGTAAAAATATATATTTTGGGCCAGGTGTCCGGAGCCCGATAAAAATCCCGCTAAAACCCCGAAACCTAATAAGTGTCTTCCCGCCTTCAGTTGCGTAACATGACATCCTTTTTTTAGATCATCTCATTTGGAGCTTGATACCATTTTATTAATTATCTACTTTTGGTCAGTTTTTTTTAACCTATCCTTTTATTTATTCCGAAGATCCATATATACTTAAAAGTATAATTGAAGAGAACTGTCATTGCCTTGTTCAGGAACTTGCAAATGCCCATCTGAAAAATGCGAATGCTCATATTGCTCGCCTCCAACGGCATAATTTCGGTTGAATTTTCTAAATGAGAATACTTGTATTTACCTTTTCAAAGTTATCTATGATTATGATTAGTATTCTGAAATAATTATGTATTTCTTTTAATAAATTGATCGAACTATTTCGCTGTTTTTTTTTAATTTTATTACATTCGTAACGTGTCTTATAAAACATTCATAAACTATTGTCATTTCTTTATAATAGTCGTATATTCACTATAAATTATGTTGACTCATTTTTTTACTTTTAAACAATCAAATCATTGTCTAAAAAAGTCACACTTTAATGGCCATAAATCGTTTCTATAATTATTATAGTGGAATATGCTATAAATGATGTTCAACATTACATTCTCACCACATTATACACTACAATGCCTATACGATTCAACAATGGTAATCGTAGGATTAGAGCTTACACGTAAGTTTTACGGTTTATTTCCTAATCGTTGTCGTAATTTACATGATATCTAATCGTTTAGTTTTTTATTATAATAGTGAATGAGGTGTTGCTCCTCCTACAATTGACATATGCATTCATCATGGTGGTAGAGTTGTAACTACAAACGTTTTTTACGATTATTGGGGCGGAGATGAACTTATGATATGCAATGTGTCAACACACAATTTAACCTACACCCACCTTAGACGATTAGTTCGTCAACATCTAAGTCAGTACACTGATGTAATTGCTTACTACTTGCGTGTTCCGACTGTCCAAATGGAAGAAGCAGATAGTCTTCGTAAGATAGAACATGAATGGTATATTGATGGCTGGCTACACAACATTCAACTTGGTCAACCATTGGATATATACTTGGCACATTATCGTTATCCTACCCTTATTGACCCAAATCGTCAAAGATGGCTGCTAAGAAGATGTGAAACAAACGGCTGGATAAGTGGACATGTTGAAGCGAATCGAAGGGCTGCTCGGTTGTCATCTCAGAGACAGGATTCATCACGTTAATTAGCATTTCATTTCATATTGTAAGTACACTCTCCATTACAATATTTTCATCATTCATGTTTACTTTTTTAATTTCCTTGAAACAATGACTCATGACAATACCATTAACAGTGATGCTTATTTGTGTTCTGGAAGCGAATATAACATTTAAGGATTAGTTCTGAATTTGCACATGTTACTAAGAAATATTAACATGAATAAGAATGAAACAAATACATTTAACCATTTTGTTTGACAGAATTAACATAAGCTTGAAATCATATCAAATTTACAACTAAAATATATTATTTCTACTATCCTTTCCAAATAACTACTTTAAGTTTAAATTAAGATTAACAAAAAATATTTTTACAAACAATAGAATCAAAACAAATATTATCATAACACATATTTGTTTAGAATATATCTACATATACTTTCCTATAATACTTAAAATATTTAAACTACATAAATCTCATACTGACATACAATTCATTAACAAAAAACATATACGAGTATCAAACCATGTTCAATAGCAAATCATCATCCGAGGTTGTATTCAATTCTTATTATACAAATTGAAACGTTTAAGACATTTACAGTTACAAACTAACTTTTCTTTTTTCTGTTCCTTTCAGCGGATTTCCGTCGCAAAAAAACGACGAAGACTACTCAAAGATGGCAACCCTGTTGTGGGACGTGTTACTTCTGATAATAATTTACAAGAAGTTGCACACGTCTTAGACAAGGTATGAACATATTAAATAGTACTACTAAATTGTGTTAACATAGTACCAACTTTTATGATTCATGGTTAAACATCTTAATAGGAATCTGATGATAAGAAACCGCTAAGGATAAAGCGCAAAACCAAGTATGCACAAAGGGTTGGAAAAAAGGATGAGAAAGATGATGCGAATGATGATTCAGGGCTATTCCACAATTCAGTTGACTATGAATCTAAAGAAGCTGATAAATTGGATGACAAACTATTTGTTCATTCTAATGATCATGTATACCATCTGGATGATTTTAGCGATGATGAACATTTACTTGATAAACAACACAGTTTGTTTAGTACAAAAGATAAAAAGTTTGCTCTTATTGATGAAGAACCAGATGCACATATTCAAAACAATAACAACACAAACGACGATGGTGTGTGGGTTAATATCAACGATATTCCACATGAACCTTTTCACTCTTTAGATATTCATAACAACTACATTCATGAAGATGCCGAAAAAATTTTACAACAACCTTACGTGTCCAATGATGATGAGTCGATGGGAAGATATTCTACCGGGCATTAAGATCACGATGATGATTTTTGATTAGCACATTCGTTAGCTTGCTAAAATTATGACAAAATAAGACAACACCTTTATCAGTTTTTTTGATACTTGTTAGCATACAACGATTATCATTTGTCAAGACATGATCATTTAGATTCTGATTTGCTTATGTCATTCTTATAATTAATATTATTAATAAGATTCTACGTTGATGATTTTTATGTAACTGTTATTTCGTTTGAATGTATGATAATTTCATTATCTTTCATAAAACAAGTTTTTGTATATTACAATCATAAGATGTAGCAAGTCTTTTTTGATTTCAAAATATCATCATATTAAATGATATAATATAACTGAAATTAATGACATATTGTTACTCCATTTAAATTATTTGTAAAAGTTACTCTTCAGATCATTAGCTAATTTATCTCTTTTTCAAACTCCATATACTTAAACTTGAATGAATGTCTTTTCAACTCCATATCCATAACATATTGTCATACAACAGTTTCTGAAAAACATATCATTGTTTCATTTCTCTAAAACACAAAACGGATTGTAATCGATTATAATCATGGATGATGAAAACACTCCACCAAACACCAGAAAAGGTTCGTCAGCTAATCTTAAGAATAGGAAACCTAAAAATGCACAAAGTTCGCCCATGTCCAACAAGAATTTTAAATTGTCGGGAGATGAATTTTCAAGTGAGACTTTTGCAGAAAATATGTTGGTGGATGCCGGTTCAACAAATCGAAGTGTATCGCTGACAGAATTGTTGAATTGTAAGCTTATCTTCAATACAGAATTACACATTTTTATTCATAACCTTTTTTTTTTACCTATGGTACCTTTGTAACGAATTATTCTTCATGCATTAGATAATCCTCTATATGTAGATATTGTTTCCAATAGACAGCCAACATCATCAACCAACATAGGACAACCCAAAAAAGAGGCAGACCACAATTGGTGTTTAGTCATGAAAGGCAGCCTTTAACTGACGTGACTAATCGCTAGTTTATTATAAATAATATGCAATAACAAAATTCAGTTTACTACTACTTGTGTTGTTACTTTAAACTACTCGATAGTCATGCTTTACTTCTCAATTTGCTATTTGACACAGATTATCCACACCGAGTAAATACATCATCACTGTCACCAATGGCAACTACAAGCTTACCTTTACACATTCATCAAGGTTTGCTTACCTTGCTTATATAATTTTGTGTGTTTGTTTAGAAACTTTCTTCAAGTGTAATTCGAAATGGCTGGCTCATTTTATTTTTGTAACCTTGATTTAGGAAACGCATGACAAAATAGAAGCACCGTATCGACATACAATATTCAGCAAAGTCCTTTACAAAATGGTAAACTATAAACTACAATCTTAATTAATTGCTTTACACTTACCTATGTAGATTACTTAAATTAGTGTCTATTTATATTGATATAATCTTAGACTTACATGTTATGTTGCAACATCTACTGAAATAACAGCTGAAGGTTACACTTCGCCAATCAATGGTTTGCAAAAAAAAACAAACGCATTTTCAAACATTAACCAAGGTACATATTATACATATTTAGCACCTAAGAAAATTTCATTATATGATCACTGATATTCTTCCACTATAGTTATCCAGTTGTAATTCTTCATACACGACTGATATACTATTTTGAATGTCAAATGTAGGCAGCAATGGTCACAATAGATGCAACGTGTCGCCTTACAATATCCACCCAGCTCCTTTACAGAATGGTAAACTATAAATAGAATATTTAGTTTTTGTTTGAGTATGTTTAAAGTAATTTGTTTGGTTACTGAGTGTTTTGTATGCAAAAACTGTTACAGCTACATCTCAGGTTGCGCAAAATACTCAATTAACACCACAACGTATCACTACTTCAGTAAATACTGTGCAAACAAACACTTCACCATTATCAATGGATAACCAAGGTACATATTATACAAATCACAGACAACCTTAGAGAATTTTATTGGAGTTACTTATTCTTTCTTTGAGTTTTTACTTTGTTTTCGCATTATGTTTTTAGGAGACTATTATAATAATTTCTATATAAATAGGCACCAATTCTGTGAACAAAAACACTCCTCAATTAACTCTGGTTGCTGCACTACGCAAACGACAGACTCAACTTACCAGCGTTTCAACGGGTACATTTCAAAATTAGAGATAGTGTTTTGACGTATTTTTTTGATACATATAATGTAACCATTCTTGAACTATTGTTGTTTTCACAGTTACTTTTCAAACACATGTGCTTCGTCAAGGTAATGCACGTCCAAGAAGTACACAATCGTCTGGGGTTTCAAATGGCATTCATGGGTTAGCAACACAAAAATCAACATTCGAAGCAGGAGATTCTTCAAGAAGACCAAAAAGGTCTAACAGACCAACGTTACAATCTCGCAGTCGGATTGTTTTCAATATTGATGAAGATGGACCTGTCAGGAAAGTTTACGACAAATACATCGGTATATCTGAAGGTATAAGTCAATATTATTCTGCCATCATTGCACAATTTTTATGCTATTTCTTAGCACAGTTAATTAAAATATACCATTTTATGTGAGGGCAGAGTACTATGACATTGGCGATCCTACGTTCGAGTGTAAAGAATGTCATGCCCTATTATGGGAAGTAGAAGCAAAACAAGAGAATGCTAATCCATTGGGAAAAGCTTATTCCATATGTTGTGGCAAGGGAAAAATTTCTCTTCCACAAGCGCCTCCTGCTCCAAAACAATTACTTGATTTATTCTTGAATGACGACAACAAAAGTCAAAATTTTAGAAACAACATTGGAACGTACAACAGTATGTTTGCTTTTACTTCAATGGGTGGCAAGGTTGATGACACAATCAACAAGAAAGGACGCGGTCTGTATGTTTTCCGCTTACATGGTCAAACGTACCATAGTATTGGTAGTTTACTTTCGGAAAACGAGGCTCCTCCAAAGTTCACACAGTTGTATATATATGACACGCAAAATGAAACCGAGAATAGAGCAGCTGCTTTAAGGTAATTTACATTACATGTTTTATTATTGTCTGTGCATTTTTACAAAAAAAATTCATATATTTACACTCTTACCTAATGTTTGTCCCGTTACTCTATTAACCAGGGGTTCTAAATCTACTTCGTCTGGCACTTCTAATTCAAAGACACCTCTTGATCGAAACATTATCAATGAAGTGAAAGATATTTTGGATACATCAAGTGATTTGGTCAAAACATTTAGAAGGGTACGTGACCGCTGCACAGAAGACAACGAGCAAAATATTAGAATAAAGCTCATAGCAAAGCGAGGCAAGAGTGGACGGCAATACAATCTTCCAACTACCGATGAGGTTGCTGGACTTATTGTAGGCGACTTGGATGCATGCACAGAAGATAGGGACATTGTGATAGAAAAGTTTGGTGAAGGTTTGCAGCGTATCAATATTTTTCATCCTATGTACCTTCCTTTGCAATACCCTTTGTTGATGCCCTGTGCGCAAGATGGATATTTTTTAGGAATACTACACAGAAGTAAATCAGGACAACCGGCCACTGAAAAGAATGAAAAAACAGTTTACTATGCGTGAGTGGTTTGCCTATCAGATACAGGACCGCCCGAACAAAGAGAATTTATTCATACGTGGAGGTCGTTTGTTCTAGCAATTTCTTGTAGATGGCTTCGCCATGGTTGAGAGAGAGTGTATGTTTTTCCATCATTCCAAACAGTCTAAACTAAGGTGTGATACGTATTCAAATGTGCGTCAAATCGTTGCATCAGGAAATAGCGACCCGTCACGGTTGGAAAGCCTATCATTTTGCCTTCTTCTTTCATTGGTGGCCAAGGTACATGCAGCAAAATTATATGGATGCCATGGCATTGTGTAGGTGGTATGGTTGTCTAGATTTGTTTATAACGATCACATGCAACCCTAAATGGCCAGAGATTGAAAGATATACGCGGGAGCATAAGCTTTCATCTACAGATCGACCTGATGTGGTATCTCGAGTTTTTAAAATGAAACTCGATCAGCTGATGAAGGATGTCAAAGAGTTACGTTTGTTCGGACGTGTTCAAGCAGGTATGTTCTTTATTTATAGGCCACCCCACATTCATCAAGATTGTAGTCTTATACAAAAATGTCTATAATTAGAATTACAACCGATATTATGTTTATTTGAACAATATTGTGCAGTTGTATACACCGTTGAATTTCAAAAAAGAGGGCTTCCACACGCACATGTTTGTTTGTTTCTACATAAGGATGACAAACTACCAAATGCCGAACATATTGACAAACACATATCCGCTGAGATACCAGACCAAAATGAGGATCCCGATCTGCACAAGTTAGTTTCTGATTTTATGATGCATGGCCCATGTGGTGTTGATGACCCAAATCAGGTTTGCATTGATGATGGTAAATATACCAAACACTTCCCTAAAAAGTTTATGCAACACAGTTTTGTTGACTTGGAAGGCTACCCTGTATATAAAAAACGTGATAACGGGATCCATGTTGTTAAGAGTGGACATAAGTTGTACAACGGTTTTGTTATTCCGTATAATGCTATGTTATTGAAACGTTATCAATGCCACATCAATGTTGAATGGTGCAATCAGACGGGATCAATAAAATATTTGTTTAAATACATAAACAAAGGTCCCGATATAGTATCAACACAGTTGTATGAACCAGCAAGCACCAAAGACTGTCAACAGAATGATAAACATGTTGATGAGATTAAGGCGTTCTATGATTGCAGGTACCTATCTGCTTGTGAAGCCGCTTGGAGAATATTTGGATTTGAGATACATTATAGAACACCATCTGTTGAATGTCTCTCATTTCATCTCAAAGGCGACCAGCCAGTTGTATTTGATGAGAACTCTGACCTTGAAACCGTTATTCACAAACCAACAGTTGGGGCTTCTATGTTCCAATCCTGGATGCATATGAACGAAATGTATCCATCAGCAAGGCAGTTAACATATGCTAAGTTTCCTACAAAATTTGTATGGAATCTTGCAAAAAGAACGTGGACACATAGGAAGAAAAAATATGCAATTGGCAGAATTCATAATGTGCCAATCTCAGCAGGTGAAGGTTACTATTGTAGGATGCTACTAAATAGTCAAAAAAGGTTGTCGAAATCACGTTGAGATAAGGAAAATTAACGGTGTAGTTTATCCTACTTACAAAGATGCCTGCTACTCAGCGGGCCTTTTAGATGACGACAAGGAACATATTGAAGGTATTAAAGAGGCAGCCCATTGGTCCTCTGCTGAGCATTTACGAGACCTTTTTGTTACATTATTGTCCCAAAAGCAGCTTGACACACCATTGACAGTTTGGTTACAAATTTGGCATTTGCTATCAGAAGATGTCGAGTACAAGAGAAGAATTCTTTTAGGCATTCCAGGTATAACCACCAACTTAGCTTTGTTACTAACTTTTTATATAAATTTATATATTACTGGAAATGGTTAATTATTACAAATTCTTGATTCATCAAATCTGTCAAAAGACCATATTTTTGCAAGTGACTTAAACAAAAAATGTATCTACTGATTCTTATGATATGTATGTTACACTATAAATATCCTACACTACTTACTATTTTTTATAAATGTTATTTGCATACATATGCTACACCTCATATATGCCTAAAGGTTTACGAGTAAGTGACGACGAGAAAAAGAATGTTTGTTTGTTCTTTATCGAACAACTTATGCGCTCAAGAGGCACCACTTTGAAGGCTTTTACCGAACTTCCTTATCCAGATGACACTTACATTGCCGAGTTTAGTAAATGGCTAATCTTTGCTGAGAGAGATTATAATCCATCATAGTTACAGGCTGAATACGAAACTCTATATGCCGCGTTAACCACAGAACAGATAAATGTATATGACACCATCATGACGTCCGTTACAAATGGAAGAGGAGTAAATTATTTTGTATATGGATACGGAGGGACTGGTAAGACATATTCCACCCTTGCTGCCGGGATTAGAAGAAATGGTGACATAGTCATAAACATTGCATCAAGTGGCATTGCTTCTTTATTGATGTCAGGTGGGCGGACTGCTCATTCGAGGTTCCATATTCCGATAAATATTGATGAGACTTCTACGTGCTCAATAACTCCGCAAAGCGACTTGGGCCTGTTGTTGAAGAAATGCAAGCTTATTATTTGGGATGCGGCTCCCATGACAAATAAGCTGTGCTTTGAGGCTTTAGATAGGTCCTTGAGAGATATCTTGCGTAAGAACATGTACGACACTTGTGATGCGCTGTTTGGTAATATGACTGTAGTATTTGGCGGTGATTTTAGGCAAGTGCTTCCCGTTATTCCAAAAGGTTCCCGGTAAGACATTATTAGTGCATCTTTAAAACAATCGTGCTTGTAGGATCACTGCAAAGTCTTAAAATTAACCGCTAATATGCGCCTTACTGTTGGATCACGGCCTAAGGATGTAGCCGAGATAAAGGAATTTGCGGAATGGATATTGAAAGTAGGAGATGGAGATAATGGAGTACAACACGACGGAGAGGTTTTGATAGATATACCCGAAGATATTCTAATACATGAAACTAATGATCCGGTACAATCTATTATAAATTTCATTTATCCAAACATTTTGGATAACATAGGTGATCCGTCATACTTCCAGGAAAGGCCATTCTTGATCCAACCAATGAAGTGGTTGATAGTAATAATGATCATTTGCTTAAAACCTTTCCTGGTGAAGAATTGGTTTATCTTAGTTGTGACAACATAGATAAAAAGGACTGTGGTGGTGCTATAGATCAAGTCGTTTTTTCACCGGAATTTATCAACGGTTTAAAATTTTCGGGTGTCCCAAACCATAGGCTTGCATTGAAGGTCGGTGTCCCAATAATGTTGTTGAGAAACATTAATTAATCACAAGTTTAATGTAATGGGACAAGGCTTCAAGTCACTAAATTAACACGTGCTTCTATTCAAGCCAAAATAAATAACGTAACACATTTTGGGAATACAGTTATACTTCTAAGGTTGAAAATTACTCCATCGGATAAACGTTTACCACTCAAGATCGTGCGCAAACAATTTCCTGTGTCAGTTTCTTTTGCCATGACAATAACCAAGAGCCAAGGACAATCACTTTCGAAAGTTGGTTTATACCTACCACGTCCTGTTTTCACACATGGACAATTATATGTGGCTCTTTCATGCGTAAAAAGCAAAAAGGGTTTGAAGGTTGTTATTTCTGATGCCGATAGTAATTTATTAAAGAATACTACAAATGTAGTCTACAAAGAGGTTCTTCACGGTCTTTGATCAGTTATCAAGAGGTATGTACGGATATTCATATAAGAGTAAAGTCCAAAATACATCCCTGTGCTTTACCCCGTGTCTCGGTTTACATCCCTAAACTTTTTTTTGGAACAATTACATCCCTCCGTTAGTAAAGTTGGCACAAAATCATCCCTAAGGACGAACGTTGCAAAGAAGTCCCCGTTAAGTCCCCCACGTGCTAGTCACGTGAGGGGTATTTTTGTCCATTTCTTACTCCCAGCTACCATCCACCTCTTTTAATACCTAATAAACAGTAAAACCCACAAATCATTTCCCTCTAAAACTCACCATCACTGAAACCCACACACGTTTCTCTCCCAAAGTTAGCAAAACACATAACAAAAACAAAAAAAACCCAAATCCTATGTTCAATTGTTGATTAACAACAATGGTGGTTGTCGAATGGGTACTTCGTGACTATGATGATCCTGTGGATGAACAAAAAGCGTATAGTAAGTTGTAATTTGATTAATACATATTCAAAGTTGTTTCTACATTCATTAGATGTTTATTAATTGAGGATTACTTGTTGATAATAAGTACGCAACCAAATTTTTTCTCATTGAAGATTCATCATGGTGGTTTGTTTACTGAACCTCCAGGTAGGACCTACACAAATGGCCAGGTTAATTACATAGACTTTGTAGATGTTGACTTATTTTCTGTAATTGAGTTGAATGACATGGTTAGGAGGTTAGGTTACAAAAGCCCAAACAGTAAGATGTACTATCATTGGAGAATACCTAACACTGAATTGGATCATGGGTTAGAAGCACTAGGTGGTGATGCAGATGTGTTGAAACTAGTTGGGTATGCTGATAAGGTCAAACTATTTGATGTCTACACTGAGAATGAGTTTACAGCCCTAGATACTTATTTGAAATCACCATTTAATACATCATAGGGACTGACTTTGGAGGAAATAGATGAAGAAGAACCTACTTCTTTAGTAGTTAGGAATCCTGTTAAGAAGCCTTGTGTGAAGAAAAATAAGTTGCCATTGTTGCTTTTTGATGAAGAACCTACTCATGGGTTTGAGGATAGTGGTAAGAGTGTTAGTGCAGAGAGTGAAGCTAGTCCAGAGTGTGAGGCTAATGCAGAGTGTGAGGCTAATGCAGGGTGTGAGGATAGTGCACATAGTGACAGTGGTTCAGAGAGTGATGATAGCGAAGATAGTGACAATATAGTTGATGAGGAAAATGAGGTCAATTTAGTTGATGTAGATATGGAAGAATTCTTTAGAAACACTGACAAAGATGTAGAATGGGTGAGAGGTAAGGGTGGCAATTTTGAAGTCCCTGTTGAATTAGATGTTGAAGAAGGGTATAATCTAGATGACTTTGATATGGATATCGACATAGAGAGTGATAGTGGTAATGAAAGAGGTTATGATAGTAGCAGTGATACAAGAAAGAGAGCAATGACAAAGCTAAGTAGGTAACATGATAAGCAGTCTGTTGTTGGTGGTAGTAGTAATGAAACATTTTTTGTTGGGAGACAGTTTGGGAATAAAAAGGAAGTAACCAAAATGGTGACTGCTGAAGCTGTAGCAACTAGAAGGCAGTTATATACTTGGAAAAATGATTAAAAAAAAGGCTTAGGGTTGTATGTAGGGGAAAGTGTCATGTGTTTACACATGATAGTCCAATAAGTAGCCCACTAAAAAATGTGAATGGAAAATGGGTTAAGTCCAAAAAGAATGAGACACAAGCTAGCAACCCACTTAAAAATGTTAAAGGAAAATGGGTAAAGTCAAAAAAGAATGAGACAATGGATAGTGTAGAGGGAATAAATAAAGATGGAGGGGTGAGAATAAAAGTAGGTGGCAATAAATGCAATTATATTTATGAGGACATCACATGTCCTTGGACTTTGCATATTTCTCCTAACAGTCAAGGCACATGGGTTGTAAGAACATTCTCTGATTCACACACTTGTTTGCAAACAAGAGAAGTGAAGAAGTGCACAAACAGCTTTCTTACCAAGGATATTGAAGATACCATAAAACCAAACCCAGAAATCCCAATTAAAGCCTTAAGAGAGCAACTGCAAAAGAAATATCAAATTGGAATCTCTACTAGCAAGGTGAAAAGAGCAAAGGGTAAAGCAGTGATGAAGGTTAAGGGTGACTATACAGAACAATATGCAAGGTTAAGGGATTATGTCTTAGAGCTGCAAAGGAGCAATGAGAACACAACTGTCAAGCTAGATCTAGAAAGAGATTACAATCCAAATGATACTACAAGACAATTTAGAAGGATATATGTCTGTATTGGAGCTTTGAAGAGAGGGTTTAAAGAAGGGTTAAGAGATTTACTTGGGCTGGATGGTTGTTTCATGAAAGGAAAGTACCCAGGTCAGTTACTCACAGCTGTTGGGATAGATGCAAACCATGGGATTTATCCAGTTGCATACGCTATTGTGGAAGCAGAAACCACAAGTTCATGGTCTTGGTTTTTGACTTGTTTGGGTGATGATCTGGATTTGACACCCATGTCTAATTTCACATTTATATCTGACAGACAAAAGGTAAACATGCTTAATTCCTATTTTTGTTTCTGATTGTGTTTAATAATTACTAATTCCAATACATGTTATTCTAGGGCATCATACCTGCAATTGCAAAAGTTTTCCCATGTGCTGAGCATAGGTTTTGTGTAAGACATATACATGAGAATATGAAGCATAGTTGGAGAGGTAAACAATACAAGGATTTAGTTTGGAAGTGTGCATCAGCTACTACTGTTCTGTACTTTCATAGAGCAATGGAGGAGTTGAAAAACTTGGATGAACAAGCCTATGAGTATTTGAGGAAGATACCTGCACAGCACTGGTCTATAGCTCATTTCAGTGGTGGTGGTTATGACTGTAAATGCTTATGGTTTTGTGCAGGTGTAAATGCTTATGGTTTTGTGCAGGTGTAAATGCTTTATGGTCTTTGGTCTTTCAACCACAATCAAGTCACAACAGTTGAATCCATTTCAGGTGTAAATGCTTATGGTTAGTATTTCAACCCATTTCAGTTGCATAAACATTGCATTCATAAAACTTGGTACAACAGATTTATTAGAGGGCATTTAATCCATAGTTTTCATACATGCTACTAAAACATAGATACTAAACCATAGATACTAAACCATACATGCTTAAACCAACAACCTTAACCAATCATACTAAAACAGTTTTCCTTTCCCCTTCCCTTTTGCATCTGTGGGACTTTTGGGCTCATATTTCTTGATACCTAGCCTTTCACATGTTGCGATATTTGGTAGACCTAACACCTTCTTCCTATCAACAAAGTCTTTTTGGATTGATGCTACCTTCAACCTTGAATCTGCTAACATAACCCTTAGGAAAGTAGTTATACCATGGGTTTGTAGATGTTGCATCAGATTCATCACTGCTGGAAATTGTGATGATATCTTTACCTTTGTCATCACTGCTGGAAACTGTGATAATTTCTTTGCCTTTGTTTGAGCTCATGTTTGCAGTTGTGGGATTTGTTAGAAATGTGAGATGAAAATGATATTGTTATTATGCATGTATATAAACACCTTGTGAAAGGGTTTGGTAGTACACTTAGACATAAGATTCTAATCCTTTTAGCAGGTTGAGTTGAAAAAAATAGTGTATTGAATGACACTAATAGTCTCACCCATGTGAATATGCTTGTCCAGTCATTTCAATATCTTTTACCAACACAATGACTGCAAATTGCCCTATCTTTATGCAGTCTCTTTTAGACCACATCAGCAAACATTGACTGCATTTTTTATTCAGTCATGGTTTTTGCAAATGTATTTTGGTCCATGTGTGGTTTGTCCATGTGTCTTGTTTGCACCTATGCATTATTGAATCTGTGTTGGTCTTTGGTTTGCAGATGTATTTTCAACCCATTTACAGTCAACAATGTCAACTCATTTCAACCCATTTCAACCCATTTCATGCATTTCAACCAATGTTAACATATTCAAAGAAAAGATGACAGCATATTAATATATAAACCAGTCATTTCATTCATAACTAACAAGCACATTACATTAATGGATTTCATTTGAACATCAAATAAAAAAAAAAAAAAAAACCAACTGAATCCTAACATGAACTTGTATCTTCTAGCTTTTAGTGCATTTTCCCTTGATGCTTCTTCAAGCTGATTCATGTTTTTTAATAATCCAGGAATAATCATTACGGATCTTGGACACATTGGAGGATCCACCCAGTCTTGAAACCCATCATTAGGTACCTTAAAAAAAAGTTTAAATTACAAATCAACATTAAAAGAACACATAAAATCAACCAAGTTGATGTCTTACAGGTTTTGGACAACAAAAAAACCGTCTGCCAGGATTTGCTGGTCTCCAAGAAGTACGAATAACAGTGGGTAACCCACATCTGCAAATCATTGTGTGGGACATTGTTAGAGGTTTTTGATTTTAGGGATAGGTTAATTGGATTAGAATGGTTAGTGTTTTTTGGATTTGGGGATATTGAAATTAGGTTAGAGATGAATTTGGGGAAGAAGATCACGTTATTAAAAGGGGTATGGGTTTTACACGTGGGCCTTAGTAACAAATGGACAAAAATACCCCTCACGTGACTAGCACGTGGGGGACTTAACGGGGACTTCTTTGCAACGTTCGTCCTTAGGGATGATTTTGTGCCAACTTTACTAACGGAGGGATGTAATTGATCCAAAAAAAAGTTTAGGGATGTAAACCGAGACACGGGGCAAAGCACAGGGATGTATTTTGGACTTTACTCTTCATATAATGCGATATGCATTTGTTTTTTACATGTTTTATCATTGACACAAATGTTTTACTTACACCTTCTTTTTATGCTTTATTAGGTTCTCGACAAATTTTTATTGGCTTACCACTTCATCTACTTCCCACTACATACGCTTTATTTTTGAAGGCTATTGATAACGCTCAAAATGAACATGTATTTAGTAGCGTTATTGTTGGTTTTGTGTATGATAATCGGCTATATTTACTCATAACTTTTGCAAAAGTGTAAAAGATGTATATTTTGTATGTGTATGTAGCCAGGTATCACAAAAGATGAAAAAATGAAGTTTTCATGCACGTTTGGAGAATTCTCGAGGAAGGAAGTCGAGTAATGAAGCTCTTGGACTCAATGATTAGGAAGCGCAATGATTTCTAAGTATCTACAACAAGTAAAGATCAAGTTTCGTCTTGGAAATCACAGCGAAAACAAAGAAAAGGGCGTAAATCAAGAAAAGTCATCAAAAGTCAAAACTGGGGTACAAGAGGCGCCCAACCGATCCGGTTGGGCGATTGTACAAGGCGCAACCGATCCGGGATTTACACAAATTGTCATTTAATGTTGCCTTAACTCCCCATAATCATTGGAGGCCGATCATTTCCTGTTATTTACTTGTAGAGAACGTTTTTAGATAGATAGTTATGGTTCTCTAGCTATATAATGAACCTAGACTTAGTAGTCTAGGTGTGACACAACCCAAAGTGTAATAGTTTACACCAAAGCTATTACCAACCATTTTATTCATCCCAAAAGTTTGGTTACTGCTGTAAAACGTCCAGGAGGTTGGAGAGACTCATTCTCATCCATTATTTTCATCATTCGGAGTTATACGGTTAAGCTAGGCGATTGGAGGCGTGTGGTTGCTATAATCCATGAATTCTAGTTCTTGTAATCCCAAAAGTTTAGGTATTCTATGAAACTTGTTAGGGGTTTTTATTCTCTTGAGTTATTGGAATTACCTTCTTATTACTTGTGTTTTGTTATAATTGTCATGGAGTAGTTCTTGATTATACTTGTGTGTTAGGATGTAGGAAATCATACTAGTGTTATCGTATGTGATGCATGTATATATGATCTTGTTTAAATGAGTTGTTGGAAAACTACTAGTCTTGTTTGATTTGTCGGTAAAACATGTTTTAAGAAAAAGGACCGAAAGGATTTCTCTTGTGTTTTATTCCAAAAAGTTAAGTGACAAAATAGTATGGGGATATGGTGGTTGACATCCACCATGTTTACTTATTGAAACAAGACTAGAAACATTTTCATCACGAAAGGTCGAAAGATTCGTAGGAACGAGTTTAATAAGTACATTTTACAAACAAATGAATTTTCTAAAGGATAATCATTAGGATAAGGACCGAAAGAATTACCTATATGTTATTATTCTTAAAATGATTTTACAAACATAAACCATGGGTTGGAAATCATTTGCTTATGATTTGTGCATCACATCAAGAGTTAACACCAAGCATTCATGAACACTTACTATGATTGCCTATAGACTACACACAAGTATATGTTTCTTTATATTGATTTACATTAAAACCATAATTTTTGGAGAGAGCCTTGACAAAGCTTTCTTGTTACCAATCTTTTAAAACAATTTCAAACGCAAAATCTCTTGGGACGATCTCGACTTACCCATCTTTGCTATCGCGAACGAGTATACTTGCTCGTATGTGTTTATATTAATAGCAGGATAATTCATGTTTATAAATTTTTAAAACTTGCACACGGAAAGCACATCAGTTGTCAAGATTGAAGACCACGTGAATGGCTGTTTATTACATTATTACTTACAATAATTATACTCTATATTGTACTTGACTTATTACTTCATATTAATAAATAAATGATTCACTTTTTTTTACTTTCGTTATTTTTCTTATTTTGTTTACACACTAATTTTCCATATTTTTGCAATATCTCTTCTAAAAACCCATGGATTCCACGGGTCTTATAAGCTAGTTAACAATATACGCTGTTTTTTAAAAACAAAAATACAATTATGGTGTATTATTTGTTATATAAATTTTTTAACGTTAGATATTTTTATTAAATTTTGAGCTTAAATGTGAATTCTATTAACCAATCACAATATCATATTATTTTAAATTTAATTAATTACCTTTTCTTTAAGGTTTCCTTAATGTTAACTCATATCAATAAATTTTTGGGTTTTTAGATAGATAGATTACCCAACTTTTCAACTTTATTCTCCTAAATTACCAATTATTATTATTATTATTATTATTATTATTATTATTATTATTATTATTATTATTATTATTATTATTATGTTTTTATTTTTATTATTTATTATTTATTATTTATTTTTTTGCAAATGGGGTATTGGACTATATGGGTTTGACATTCAGGTTACTAAACTTACCAAAACACGACATTTATGTTACCTGACTTACCAAAAAATATATGTTAAGGTTACTTTATACTGAAAAAATAAAGAGTGTATGCTTTCAAAAGTTCAGTAACTGAAGTGAATAAAATGTAAGTTTGGTAACTTAGACGAATAAAATTAAAAAGTTGAGTAACTTACTTATCTAAAAACCGTAATTTTTTCATGCATAAATTGAATTTATTAATATATTAAACTTAATCACTGAATTTTCAAAAATAACCTTTTCTTTTTACAATTTTGTTTGACACATGTAATTCCATTTTTTAACTAGATAAGAAATTAAGTAATGTTTGAAAGAAAAAAAAAATTAATTTTGACTTTTTTACTTGACTTAGGGCTAAATCAAACACTGTAATACAACATGTGTAAATATATATATTTTGGGCCAGGTGTCCGGAGCCCGATAAAAATCCCGCTAAAACCCGAAACCTAATAAGTGTCTTCCCGCCTTCAGTTGCGTAACATGACATCCTTTTTTTCGATCATCTCATTTGGAGCTTGATACCATTTTATTAATTATCTACTTTTGGTCAGTTTTTTTTTAACCTATCCTTTTATTTATTTATGGGTTTTTGTTCTTGATACGAGTGAAAACCCTAAACTTTGCTTAAATTAATTAGCACTAATAAACCATCCATGCATATCATTAAGTGGGTGTTTGGCTATTTTTTTTGTATAAATAAATATAGTTTAAGGAGGTGTTTGTTTAAGTTTATATATGAGTTTACGAGCTTATTTGATTTCGGCTTATATTTCACAAGCTTCAGTTTTCCGGCTTATTTTGATACTCATAAGTCTCATGAAATAACCCCATAAGTCTCAGAAAATTAAGGCTTATGAAATGTAAACCAAAAAGCTAATAAGCCACATATAAGCTTAAACAAATATCCCCTACTGTTAATGTCAAGGCTTTAGACCTTGCTAGGTGTACACATTTTGGGGTGGCAGGGAAGGACTGAAAACGGTCCCGGGATTAACCTGGTGAGACCGCGTATATCTGAGTCAATAAAGGCTTCCAACCTCATCCGTTTAGCCGTTTAGTTTTAAGTGCTAGTTTTGATTGTTTGGGTAAAATTGTTAGCTGCTTATTTTAGTGTAAACGGATGAGGTTTTTTCTATTAAGGTTACATGCGGAGGGCAGTTCTTTGACTCACATTTACTAGGCCACCTTGGTGGTCGTTTGCTTATCTTAGTGTATAAGTGCTAAAAATAATTACTTGGCGATACATGCTTATTAAGTGATAAGCATTTTTGGATAAGCAATCTAAAACATATCTTAGAATACTTTCAGTGGAAGAGACGCACAAAGAGGAAAGATGGGGGTAAAGTTGTAAATAAGCATGAGTACTTACAAAATAATCTAAAAAATCTAGTGTTAAGGAGCTTATCAAATGGTAAGGCGATACACTCAAAGATGGTACTCAACTTAGCTCATCAAGTTTTATGACTTTGTCGTTCAAACCACCTTTTGGGTCATTTGGAGAGTTAGAAATAAAGTGATCTTCTTCCGCAAGGGGCCGACCAAAAACCTTCTACTCAATGATATATAACTTACTCTTTTACTTGGATCTCGAGTAGAAGTAAGAAATCTTCTTCTAATTGGATAGAGTGGTTTAGTGATCCTTGTAATACGCTGTTCTCCTATTGTATTTTGAACTAGCCCCTTAATAGTCTTTTAATTAATTCTCGGTTCCAAAAAAAAAAATTAAAAAAGGGGGAGTCACATTACACATAGATAGTTTGCTCGTATTTGTTCCTACATATCTTAGCATACTTGTTTCCTAACACGTTATCTTAAGTAAGGGACCATATTCGGGCATTCTGCTATTTTGGGTTACATATTTGGTTAGTGGTTAACAATGGAGACAAATACTTCAAGAACAAATAGCTTAAAGAAAGAACAAGAGGAGAAGAAGCAAAAACGGAAAGAGAAAGCAAATGAACATTTGTACACTATAATAAAAGTTGCTCGTGATGAGAATCTTCATGAACAAATAGGGAAAATATAGTTTTAGCTTATGCATTACGGAAAAGTAATGACTTAGCTTATGCATTACAGAAAAGTAATGACTATGATAGTGTTTAGGTAGCTGTATGAGATATAATTGTTTACTTACGTGCTAGTTTTAAGTGTTTGGGTATGGTTTACCGGCTTATTTTAGAGTAAACGGGTGAGTCTTTGACTCAAATGTGTGCGTGACCGTTTCTTAACCCTTTCCCAGGGCACCCCTAAGATTATGTTTACCTGGTGAGGTTTGAAGACGGGACCTCTTGCGAGGATGTCTGATTACTTGGCCACCTTAGTGGTAGCTTGCTTATCTTAGTGTAAAAGCGCTAAAAAAATAAGTTAATAAGTGGTTCGCTACATGCTTATTAAGTGATAAGCAGTTTCACATAAGCAATCTAAAACACCCCCTAATATACTTTCTAGTGTTAAGGAGCGTATCATATGTAGCTTGAGTAAGCTTTTGAAACACTTGAAGCAACTTACTGTGTTTTGGTAAGGTGATAAGCAGTTTAGATGAGCTTCCCCAAACATCCCTAAAACTTTGAAGTGATACTAATACACGTTGACCACTTATTTTATAAAATGCGATTAGACAACTAAATAGTACTTTTTACCTACTGTTTTGAACAAGAGTGAGTAGCACCTTGAAACTAGTACTAATCTTTTAAAAACTGCAATATACATTTTTTTTTGCATTCTTTTGTAAGTAACTTTGTATTGATTAGGTTACTAAACGTACATCTTAGTGTTAAGAAGGTTACTGCACAATGATAAATTTAATCAAGTTGTTAGGGTCATCAGATATTCAAAACCATAAATATAGTACATTACAATTAACCCTTTTTACTTCTCGTATTAGGTTATCTGAAGTAAGAGACCATATTGGCATTTGGCTATTATTGGCTACTTATTTGCTTTATGACCCAATAAAAGAGGAGATTCTACTTTTCTACTCCCTTTTATTGGCTATTATTGGCTACTTATATGCTACTCCCTTCTATTTTTAAGCTTTAAAGAAAATTAGAGATGTAGAACTGTTTGAGGCCAGTCTCTTTTGTTTACTTATATTTTTTAGGGTTAATAGTCTAGAAAACATACAAACTTTCCACTTTTTACTATTATGAAAATAAACTTTCTTTTTCCTATTAAAACAAAAAAACTTCTTAATGACTATTATTGTAACAAAAAATAGTCATTAAGAAGTGATAATTAACTTTGCCACGTGGCATTTTTGGTTACAATAATAGTCATTAAGAAGTTTTATTGTTTTAATAGGAAAAAAAAAGTTTATTGTCACAATAGTAAAAAGTGGAAAGTTTATATATTTTCTATATTGACCATTTACTTTGGAATAATTTGAGTTTGGTTGTATTTTATCTCAAATGGGTCAAATCATGCAAGTTTTCTAATAGGCAAACGGGTCAAATATTTTATTGGAAGATTTAAATTATTCTTGAAGTAGTATCGTTTATCTAATCATATTTGACTTATAATTATAATTAGAAAAAGTTTATGAAATGGACAAAATGACCCATTTCAAGTCTAACCCTTTTTGACCCATTAATACTAAGGACTTAATTTTTAATATTCATATAACTTTGTACTAACAGCAAGTCCAGTACTTTGGGGAACCATTTATCTTTGTCGATCGAGACAATGAAACATTGGCTGAAATTAAATTACGCATTCAGAAAATACTTCACGTTCCAAATGAGGAATTTTCCAAGGTATGTTCATGATTCGTTTTCCTACCATATTGTTTTTATCTTTCTTCTTGTTTTGCTATACAACTCTCACATTGTTTGCTGATAAACGATAATGTATCAGTGGAAGTTTGCATTTGTATCTACGGGCAAACCTCAATACCTTCAAGATTCTGATGTTGTCTCCAACCGTTTTGAGGTTATAAAGAAAATTTTTATCTCTTTACACGTATTCTATGAGTAAGTCTTAACATATTCTGGTTGGTGTTTTTGGTTTTAGAAAATTGGTGTTCATGCTTATGAACAGTACCTGGGGTTGGAGCACTCGGATAACGCATACAAACGCTCAAATGATTCAAATGACGATAATGGGTGCTTTCATTCCCTGAAGAAAAGAGTTTAGCTGTTGACTTGTAAGTGTCAAACACGTTATTTTAACTATAAAAAAGCGACACAAGAAATGTAACAAGGGGTAAATTTTGGCCATATTAAATAAAACTCGGTTTAATTGGCTTTCTTTTGTGTTAAGGTGTTTTGATTTGTTTTGGGGACTCGATATATACAAATGGTCGGAATGGGATTACTATATGTGCAAAAGAATTTGTGGGTCAAATCGGGTTTGTTTAACGGATGATTTACTTGTAAGTTGTCTTTTATATCAGTAATCAGCATATTTTAAAATGAAAACAAATAACTTTGATGGGTCAGGGTCAGCCTGGCCAGCTCTTTTTGACATGTATTTTTAATAATGACCTGTTTTGAACCATCACCCAACCCACCGACTTGTTACCTCCACCCCCACAAATATAAAAGCTCATACATTTCTGTAAGAAAACTTGAGAATTCACCGAGCAAACTAAACTACTGTCAGGTATACATTTTAATCTCTAAGCTACATTTATATTATTGGTTTATGCAGATGTGAAACTGGTTAGAATCTACAACTAGCTTAAAGCAAGTAAATTTAGTATCTCAGGGAGGAGGGAGTGGTATCGGGTAAGGGATTCGGGTACCCTTACCCGAGCGGTAACACCGCCGCCACCACTTTGGGTACCAAAATCGGGTATCATTTTCGGTTTTGGAAGCCGATTGTTTTAAGTGATGGAGCGTTGGATTTTTTTGACCGTTGGGAGCAAAACGGCTATTTACATGGTTTCAATAAAAAAAAAAATAATAATAAAAAAATTCCCTTTAAAACCAAATAACTTACTCTCTTTATTTTCAAATAAAACACACACAAATCTCTCAAAAACAAAAAATAATTACCAAAATGTCTTCCGATTCTTCCGAATTTGAATGCATTATTCCGTCTTCGTCCGACGAGATATCCACGGGTAGCTCGTTGCAACTTATGCTTCAAGCGGCTCAGTATCTTGAAGACACGGCAAGCTCTAGCCGAACTAGCGTAAATCGTCTACGGGAAATAGGTCTTCAAACGTTAGAGAATGATTGGTCCGTTGAAACACCAAAGTACAACGAAGAGTACTTTTAAAAAAAAAATCGAATGGAGAAAAGCATGTTTTTGCAAATAGTGGGCGACATTGAAGCGAGATACCCATATTTTCAAGAAGGCTACGACGCGCGTTCGAAAAAAAGTTTCACGGCGAAACAAAAAATCACTTCGGCCGTTAGGCAACTCGCAACTGGCAATCTCCCCGATGAGTATGATGAATATTTATGCATGGCTGCAAGAACGTCACGTGAAAGTCTTGATTATTTTTGTGAGGCCATCATTGAGTTCTACGGTCGAGAGTACCTACGTAGGCCGACAGCACACGACCTTGCTCGCATTTTCCAGGCCCATGAGGCGAAGCATCACATCCCTGGAATGCTTGGTAGCATCGACTGTACACACGTCAAATGGAAAAATTGTCCTAGACATTTGAGAGGGCAATATACGAGAAGTGACTATGGTGTTCCCACTATTATGCTTGAAGTCACCGCGTCACAAGATATGTGGATTTGGCATGCTTTTTTTGGTCCACCGGGGTCAAACAACGATATCAACGTATTGAATCAGTCTAACTTGTATCTTACAGATCGAAATGGAACGGCGATGAACAGTTCATTCAACGTGAATGGACGCTTTTACAAACGCGGCTACTATTTGACAGATGGAATCTATCCTAAGTGGTCCACATTTGTTAAAGCATACCCATATCCAACGGACCCAAAGGAAAAAAGATTTAAGAAGTTACAAGAGGGGGCGAGAAAGGATGTCGAGCGAGCTTTTGGTGCTCTCAAAGGAAAATGGAAAATTCTCGATCGACCTCTCCGAGCTATGGCCAAAGCGAAGATTGCCAATCATGTTCATGCGTGTGTTATTTTGCACAATATGGTTATAAAACGCGAGGGGAGGGCAATCTCACCGGTTCATATAATGGATGAGCCGTGTGGTAGCGGAGTTACTAGACGAAGTTCTCCATTACCGTCTTCGATATGATCTCACGGAGCACGTAGCACGTCAATACTTGCCGCATCTCGATGATTAGTGGGTTTTTTTTATTTTAATCTAGTTATTTTTAAGTATTATGTTATTTTTTTTTTTTTTTTTTAAGTATTATGTAATGTTTTTTTTTTTTTTTTTTTTTTTAATGAAATGGTATGTTTTTATTTTAAATATTGTATGTGATTTTATGTATGAAAAAAAAAAGAAAAAAAAAAAAGGGTATTATGTGACCACTCCCTCCACTTAGGGTAGTGTTAGGGTAAAATTAGATAGTTTTGAGTTGTAAGGTTTTTATTGGATAGAGGTGATGTGGCACCTAAGGTATTAGGTGACCACTCCCTCCTCCCTCAAGACTGAAGTGTTGCCCCTCAAGTTCAGTTTTGAACCCAGCTTAACGTTATTTACTTATCCTTATGGCAGACGTGCAAGTTCTGATAGTGATGGGATTTCTGTGTAATGCTTGTCAAGTATTTTGTTGCTTTCACATATGTTGCTCAAAAGAAACATTTCGCATTGTGAATTTTTGGTATACGATTTCAAGTCGTTACGTATGTATATCAAGTATCTAAGGGTTTTATCTTGAAAAAATATACAGAAAGAACTTGTTAAAAATACAAATCTATCCTGAGTTCCTGACTACCCAAAAACAGTGTTAGAATACTAACAGGGTCATCTACTGTTTCAGAGATTGTTCAAGTACGGGTAAGTTTTGCCTGCGCTCCCTGCGAGTATGAAAATGCATTTTAATTGTTTAACTCTTGTATTCTATTGTACGAGGCAAAAGTTATAAGCTTATACCTTACATTTCTTCATATTGTAAAGAATTTAAAACTTTTCAAGATAATTGTAATCATAAGAGTTATAAAGATATACTTAAAAAGTCACAATATTTCATAGAAAAGTAAAATAGAAATACACACACACACACACACATATATATATATATATATATATATATATATATATATATATATATATATATACACACACACACATACTAGACGAGTACCCGCACCTAGCGGCAGCACTGTCTAGTTTCGACATAATTTTAGTGGTGATTAAGTTTGTTTCAAGAATCACTATTTTAAGCGTTAAGGAATCAACCATACTTTCCAAATCAATGTATACTTTTCAAAGATACAACATCGCATTTAAGTTGAGATTACAGCATAGCATTAAATGTTATGAGATTTCACATGTTCCACTTTTCCACTTTTCACTTTTTCAATTGTTGACTATTTGACCATTTTCTCTTTTTATGTAGTATAGATATAAATAATAATAATTGAGAAAAAAGTTTAAAGAAACATTACATCATACTTTAAAGTCTAGGGGGTTGAAGATGTAAATTTTAAAGATTCAAGGTGCAAATGGTATTTAAGAAAAGCAAAATAGATAAAAAAATTCTGAAAATAAATATCCACATGACTCTAAACCAACACCTGTTACTCTAATAGAAGCTACTTTACCACTAGACCAAAACATATTTCATGTTTTGTAATGTAAATCCATTTATTAAACTAGACGGGTACCCGTTCATAGCAACGAGATTTTATAACGACATATCATTTTGTGTTAAAAAAAAGTTTATGGGTTATAAACGAAAAATAATAAAAGTTTGAAGATTTTGGGATTTAACATAATGTTTTTAAACCCAGTTTGATCGGGATGGTTCAACCGGTTGAACCGTTCCGGTCGAAAAACGGGTTGATTTAAACCGAGTCAACCCGACGGGTTGGGTAAAAAACGGGTCAAGACCCGGTTTTCGACATGTATTAATAGTTTTCTTTTGAAATATATGTTTTCAACATTTCTTTTTTAGTTTTAATTTTTCACTTTTTAGTTTTTCCTCTATATATATAGTATAGCAGGGTACCCGCGCGTTGCGGCGGCGGGTACGCTGTGATGATTAACCAGAGAAATAGATCTTGATGAGACCTGATTCATTGTATCGGTTTCAACGGGTCATCTCTGGTTCATTTTCAGATGACTTTTAATAGTTAGCCGAACCGGTGGTGACACCGGTTCTCGGTTGAACCCGTTGGTCCGGTCCGATTTTCAAAACTATATGTACCATTAAATTGTTAGCTTGTATGAAGCTTTGTGTGTTTTATTAATGTGTATAATAACATGTATTTTCATTTAGGGTGTTTTAATAATAACATTAATTATTGTGTTTAATTATTTTATATTGTGGATTATGTTGTAGCTTATTTAAATTGTACATTATGAAAATTTTATTGTACTTTCAGTAAGGGTTGTTTTAATTGGTAGTTTTAATTTGGTAGATATGCTCTTAATTGGTTGTACAATGTGAATAAATTATTGTACTTTTAAATAATAAGGTATTTTAATAAGAGTATTAATTACACCATACATTTCTCTGACTTTCAACATTTCACTTTTAAAGTTTGACCATTTTCCTTTTATATGTAGTATAGATATATTGAAAATTCGGTAAATGACAATAATTTTACTCTTAAGTGAACATTGAATCTTCTCGCACACCATTTTCTCGTGAAAATTATGTATATAAAAGCACGATGTTTAAATACTCTATATGTACTTATTAATTATCTTATTTATTCAAGAGTTTTATTAATGATAGCATTTAGGGATATAATTTAGAGAATTCTTTTTATTACATAACCACCAATAGATAAACGTGAATACGCAACAATCAATTGTAACAAAAATTGATTATTACAACATTTAGGATTAAAAGTCTTTTTTTTACTACTGTTTGTATTACTGTTGTTCATGTTTGTGTTACTATTGTTCAGGTTAATGTTACTACTGCTCAGATAAAGATATTGCTGCTAAAGAACTTCAAGGAAAATCTTCTAAGTGTTTATAACTGCTGGTGTAAGGGTTAAGACTGCCAAAGCAAAGTTACTACTGCTAGAACAAAGTTAAGAATGTTGATGAAGTTACTGCTGCTTGAGTTAAAGTTACAACTGTTAGACCTAAGTTAGTACTGTTAGATGTTAGTACTGCTTATGTGATATGTATAAGATAACTTTTGATACAAGATAAGTATTAGATAAGTATATAAAATATTTAATATACTTAGGAAAGTATTGTAAGCCGGTTAGGACTCCTTGGTGTATAAAAGGAGGTCCTAGGGCATAGAGTTAGATACACTGAATACATCTTGATACGTAGAGAAAAATACTGAACACACAGTCGTTTAGTTTCAAGGTTTTGTAACCCTAATATTGTTAGAGTATTCGTGTCACAATTCTCAATTTCCGGTCATTTCTCAAACTCAATATTCATCATTTCATATAGGTTCGTGCATGGTTTTGCATTTTACATTAAACGTTTATTTTTTTATTAAATAAACGCTATTGCGTAAAGATTATTTTGAATATTGATCAGACACTTCCACAAATAATCCTAATATATTTTTATACTCATTTTAAGACTATAAAAATTATATTATTAGTTACCCGATGTTTTCAATTTATTTTGTATATAAATTGTTATATTTATATAATTACGACGGTTTTCGTAAATACTACACGATAATTATTATTTCACTCAAATTTTGTAAGAAATGTATTTTCATAATTTTTATGACCTCAATATATTTTATCTTGACCCGTTAAAATTTACTTTTAACTAACGCTACCTTAAATGCTTAAATAAAAACGCAAGTTATCAATTATCCTTAAACAATTTCACTTCTACTTATACATAAGTATTTAACTACAACAAAAACCATATAGTCTTTTTTTTATATATGGATGTCGACCCATATGGGGTGACTCACACCATTTGATATCAAAATATCTAGCTAATACATACACATATATCATTTTATACTTACAAACACATAGATATAAAAAACACAAAGTGAAAAAAAAATCAAACCATCCTCTCTTCTCTTCTCCATTGTGACCGGCCACCTTGAAAGACCAAGAAGGAGTTCCCAAAAAATTTTCTAGTCAAGTTTATCTCAATCTAGTTACACTCTTAGTTAAGGTTTTGAAATAAAAACCTAGAGTGTTAGGATTAACCTTGTTCCTTTCACCTCATCAAGTTACTAGTAAGCATTTCATACTCATCATCATCTTTCATACTCATCATCATCTTTCATATTCATGCTATGTTCATTTTATCATGTTTGAGTAAAACAAGCAAGTCATATTGATGTTTATACCACTTTTTAATGTTTTTTTTAAGTGTTATATATATATTTATCATCCTATAATTACTCCTTGAAACATATCACTTTTGGTGATGTTTAGGAACCCATTACACCCTAAGAAGATGTATGGTAGGATTTGAATAGCTTCGGAGTTGTTTTGAATTGGTTAGAATAGGTTTTGCGCGAGAAAACTCATTTCGACAACTATTATTAAGGGTCTGTCCATATTTTGAAAATCTGGAAATCTTGACAGTAGATAAAAATTTTTGGCCAAGATATTTAGAAAATACACTTTAAAACGAAAACGTGGCCGCTTGAACGGATTAAAACGGAGCTATAACGAAGAAGTTATGAATTTTTCAAGTTGACGACGAAAACTAATTGTTTCAGAAAATTCAGCATGCTGTCTCGACTTTTTACGAGTCAAAAATGAGTCTTAAGCGTTATAAATTGTGTCGACTTATCAAAAATATATTATTATACTTTGATACGAAGCTAAGGACATATAAAACGTAGAAAACGGACTTGTAACGATTAAATTATTCACGTTTTCACAAAGTTGCCGTAACTTTATTATATAAGAAAAACTATTATATTTCTATTAGACAACCTTACGGCAACAAAGTGACCATGTTGAGGGTCGTTTTTAACATTGGTGTAGTACTTTTTATAACGTGATATCTTCTAGTAAAAGTAAGTTCGCCTAGCATATTTTCCAAAATGTCCAACCGTTCGTCGAGCGGAGTTGTAATGAATAAATTACGGTTACTTAAACTTTGCCGAAAACCACCCTTAGACAATATTTTGGACACAAGTACCATACTTTATCTATATTTTTCTCCGTGATCGAGACCTCTAGGATGAAAACTTAAATGCTAAAACTTTGAGATAATGATACAAGCTTCCCAAAACCGTTGAGTTTGCTTCCTAACACTCGATGTGCACCATTTTACGACTAACTTTTCAAGGACGTTTACTCACTTTCATGAAATTGTCAAATGACATTATTTTACTACGAAAAGTTATAGTTTCATAATAAATCACTAAATGATTATCGTAGGATATCATTTCGACGTAAGTACTTGTAAAGTATTTGGTAACTTGACAATATGTCATAAACATATATTTCGACGATAAACTTTATTTTCCAAAATGTACAAGTGGTATGGATATCATATGAGTTTGCATGCACGACATTGTTTCATGACTTATATTAGAGCATATCATTCATATTAGGTTGCGGATAGATATCGCACCTCATTTCAGTGTATCTACTTTTGTCACCATAAACATAGCATCAGGTGAGTTCGTAGCCCCACTTTTACTCGTTTAATTGTTTTATAAACTCTTCGGGGGAGATACATGCTCAACTACTTGCTTTTACTTTACATTTATATGAACTTAAATATCTTTTGTTTCACTCTATGTGCGCGTAAGTAGATTATGCCTGAACTAAATTGATCACTATGTTATGAACGCTATTAGTTGAAACACTTTCCGTGATTTTGAACCCTTCGACATGTATATTTGAGCTCTTTTAAATTGATTCGGACCCTTTGACATATAAGTGAGCACTTTAGACTTGATTTGAACTTTTTGATATATAGTTGAACTCTTTTAACTTGTAAATGACCCTTTTGATATTATCCGAGCTCTTTGACTGTTTTGAACTTTTGAACTCGACTTAAATCTTTGAACTTAATTACGAACTTTTGAACGGAACTCTTGAACTTAAATACAAACTTATGACTTGTTTGAACTTATTAAACCGGACGTGTTATGACCTTGACCTAAAGTCTCCCATGTTCGGAGCATCACTATAAAGCCTCCCCGGTCCGGAGCAGAATGTCTCCCTATGGGAACGGAGCATTTTCAATCTAAGTCTCCCTTGTTCGGAGCATCACTATAAAGCCTCCCCGGTCCGGAGCAGAATGTCTCCCTATGGGAACGGAGCATTTTCAATCTAAGTCTCCCTTGTTCGGAGCATCACTATAAAGTCTCCCTTGTTCGGAGCAAATTAAAGCCTCCCCGGTCCGGAGCAGAATGTCTCCCTATGGGAACGGAGCATTTTCAATATAAGTCTCGCCTTATTGGTGGAGCGTTCTCAATAATTCTCGCCTTATCGGTGGAGTGTGCAAAGTCTCGCCTTATTGGTGGAGCGTTCTCAATAATTCTCGCCTAGGTGGTTGAGTGACAAAGGAGTCTCCCTTGTTGGAGCAGTGCAAAGTCTCCCATGTACGGAGCATCCCTGAATTGTTATATGTGGTGTTATTGATCTGTGCTAAACTAGTCAAGTCTAATCACACAAGCTAGTCACTTGTGAATGGCTAACCGTAATAGACTTAAAACTGCTTAAAACACAAATACAATGAAGTCCTGGAGAATATAGTGAATTCCCGGGTCGTTTAGTCCCACGGAGACTCAAGGGTGTGTAAAACACAAACTCAGATGATGGAGTGATCACTAAGGATAGTGATCAGTAAGGTTTTGGATGGATAATTACACTACTGAAAAAGTTTATAAAAATAAAGCGACTTAAATACAAATTAAGAAAATTAAAAAGATAAAATATATTAAATAAACGCTATCACTATATTTAAAGTGATGAACGTTTAAAACCTAAAACGTACGTTTAAATTAAAAACTATGTAACGTACAAAATAAAACGTGAAAATAAAGAAGGAAAATACCTATGTATATAGAAAATACATTTTTACAATCCTAACTATATAAGAAAATTATTAGAAAAAGAAAATTATTTTTAAAACTATTTATCTAATTATTATTAATTAAAAACTAATTTAACTATTTAATAAATACTCTAAAATTAAAGAAAATACAAAATAAGGTTAGAAAAATAAAATTAAGACTTAGGAAAATCTAAAATATTATAAAACTAGTTTTAAAACTGAAAATATATTTTTTAGACTTTTTATATATTTAATATTAATTAATTACTATTTAAAACTAATTAAAATGCTAGAAAATACTTTTTAAACTAAGAAAATTATGGAAAAATATTTTTTTGGCTTTTTATATTTATCTTAACTTAAGAAAAATGAAAAATTATTTTTTTGAAGCTTTTCTTAATTAATTGTATTAATTGCTAATTAAAAATGCTTAAAAACTAATTTAAATCAAGAAAAATAGCAAATCAACTTGGAAAAATCTGAACATTTCAGGAAAAGTCTAAAATAATATAAGAAAGCTAGGAAAAATGGAAAAACAGGAGGTTGTTTGGAGGAAATAGAAACTGATGAGCAAAGTGCTTATGAAATAAGCACTTGGATAAGCTAAAGGGACAGAACAAGCTCCAAACTGAAACACAAGCTAAAATAAGCTAAAAGTGACCAAATGCAACTAGAATCAACAATCCTACACTTCTAAATCACAAACTCAACAGATTTGATGAAATGAGCTTATGTATGCAAAACAGTGAGAGGGTGCCTACTTTAAGCCCAAGAATAAGCACTCAAATAAGCTAGCAACCAAAAACTAAAACTTGCAACTTATACTAGACCTGGTTGAGAGTTTGTAAACCAAAGAAGAGACTTAGATGAGCTCAAATGAGCTCAATGCAAGCTCTGCAAGAACTGCAAAACCCCTGTGCAGGCTCAGTGCCCTGCACAGGGCACTTAGCACCATTTTGACAAGCTTTTTAGAAGCTTAAGAAAAATTTACAAAAATATACAAAAATGCTCATAAGAAACTAGACCAACAGGAGGTTTTAAAACAACAAGTTTCACTTATATTGGCTTAAAGATGAAGCTAAGAAAAATCCTTTCAGTTGAGCAAAAACTGAGAATTGGCAAATTTTGACTTTTGAAGAAAAAGTGAAAGGTTGACTTAAATGATATTTGAAGCTAATTTATGGACTGAAAATGATATTAGATGATGAAATAAGACTACTGCACTCTATTCCTATGTATTTTAAACACAAAATGAGACTTTGGCTTTGTAAAAACTCAACAGATAAGTGATTAAGACAGATACATTGTGAAATTGACTTTTGAGCTTTGTGGGCTTAAGTTAAAGACAGATATGAGCACATATTAGCTAACAAAGCTTGAAGCAACAATTCCAAACCACTGAACAAGCCTAAAAGACAGGTAGTTCAGCAGAACCAAACACCCTTTAATCAACTGTTTGCATATTTAGATACACAAACTAATGAACTAGCTGAAGCAAACACTTAAACTGAATTAATATGACCTTAAAACAACTAAATGAACATATAAGAACTAAAGCTATCCACAGATACAAGCACAAACACAGTATGCAAATTGGATGAAAACTGAAATTGAGACTTATACTCACAAGTGTCCAGCTGTTGTAGCAGGCTAAAACCAATCCCAAAACTACTCTAACCTAATCTAATACAACCCAAATCAACCTCTGCATCACCCTTTTCCATTTCTGAACCAAGAATAATCATCACTTGACTTTTGTTGACCAATTGAGAACTTTGAGTAAAATCTGATTAAGGGACTATCTGAGTGAATAAGAGAATAGAGTAAACTTATTGAAGCTTAAATAAGACTTATACAAGCTTATAAGTCCAAGACAACAACCAAAAATAACATTCGAGTTTATAGAGATTTTTTTAAATTGCACAAACTGTAATTAAACTGGAAACTGGAAATTTGTTTTCAATAAAGGTTCACATACACTTAATAATGCTTAAAGAAGAGCTTAAAAGCTTAAAAGTACACTAGAAAACTTGAAATTAATAAAACGACTTAAACTAAACTATACTACACTACTTGGCTTTTTCTCTTCTCTTTCTTCCTTTCTTTTATAGTGTTCTGAGTTCCACTTGAGTTGTCAGTCAAATCTCACTTCAATTGGTAGCCATTGGATGGCTCAAACTAATCCTAGCCTTTGAAAGCATTTTTGGCGCCAAAGTTCTTTTTAATAGCTGGAGGGTTGAGTGAAGGGGTAGAGGAATCATTTAATGATTTTTGTAGTTTAGGTGAGGTGGAGGAGACAAGGGTGGTGTGAAGGTGAGGAGGGGGTGTGGGTTTGTTGAGTGATTTCAGGGATTGGGTTGGGAGGAAGGAGGAGAAAAAAATGGCGCGGGGGTGTTTTTATTTGACTGGGTTGAACGGGTCTGTTGACCGGGTTAAAGGGGGAATTGGGCTTGGGTTAGAGGGATTTGGATTTGGGCTTATATAATAACGAGGGTCCGTTTGGTTGTAGTAATAACACAAGGACCATTCATGTAAATTCCCAAACTTCAAGGACTGATTTTGCACTTTTCCCAATTAGCTTCCAAGGACCAATTATGATGTAATTCCAAAGTTCACAGACCATTTTTCATTTTTCAAATTTCAAAATTTCCCAGGGACCTATTTTGCCATTTTTGGATTTTCAGGGACTAAACATGTAATTTTGGGAAACTTGTAACCCAAGTGTAATATTTTGTGAAATTGACTTTCAAAACCTTGGGTTGGCTTTTCCTTTCAAAATAAATGCATAGGGACTAATTTTGACAAGTTTTGAAACTTGGGGGACTAAAACTGTCAATTTTGCAAACTTGATACGTTTTTCATCTGATTTTGATATTTTTGCATTTAAAACACATAAAACACTGATTTGTGATATTTTCATCATTTTGATGCATTTTTGAGTGTTTTCAGATGATTTTGCAGTTTAGATTGTACAAAAATGATGAGTATTTAGACACTCATCAGTTATATTGTGAACTATTATGACATCGTACACTTGACTATTAGACATACTACTTTTGGCAGTGGGTTGTGAACACACAGGTTGCAAGTTTTGTATGGGCGGAACTTGGAACTGAGTGGATTTACAATGCCTTTGCTTTGTGAACTCATTTGACAACGTGTGCATGAACATAAACTAGACATATTTTGGCAGTGGGTTGTGAACACACAGGTTGCAAGTTTTGTATGGGCGGAACTTGGAACTGAGTGGATTTACAATGCCTTTGCTTTGTGGACTATTCTAAATGACCAAAAACTTTGCCTTTGTTGCATGAACGCTCTTTAAAAGCTTTACTTGTTAACCAAACTCTATGAACTCACTCAACCATTGTGTTGACACTTTTAGCATGTTTTATCTCAGGTATCTAAGGCATTCACTTCATGGCATGCGTGTGGACTTATCATAGAGTCGCGGTGTCGACGCGTCTCACCTACATTTTATGCACTTAACTATCGTTTGGTTGTAACAAACTTATTTTGGTATCTTGGAAATCTATTGGGACCTATGTTTTGTAAAGTCTGATTATTTTACTGAATCAAACGATATTTTCAAAACGACACTTTAGGTCGTTCGATATAACTGTAACTTTGATGCTATGATCGTCATCCCCCAGGAATTCTATTCCGCTGCAAAACAGGTAATTTGGGGGTGTTACAGATTGGTATCAGAGCATCGGTTATAGATAACTAGGTTGCATCATTGACCCTAGACTATAACTACATCATCATAGCATCTCATCATATCATTATAAGTGCATACTCCTTATACATGCGAACTTATGACTCAACACCAAACATCGTATGAGACGATTAGTCCAAGCATTGCATAGTTACTCCTAAATTATACATAGCCTGATCACCTATGTCTAATTCAGGAAGAATCATGCAATGAAGGGAGTAGTAGTCTCATATGTGTAAGCAATTCCGTAATCGAGCCAAATTTTCAAAAGATTTTCTTCAAACCACTTGTTTCTAGTTTGATCCGAGTGATAGTTCTTGTTTGATGAGTTGCAAATATCAAGCTAGAAACAAGTTGTTACCTAAACCGATTTAGCCTAATCTCATGACAGTTCTTGTTTTATGAGTTGTGAGATTAAGTAAAAATTGGTTACCTAAAAAAATCTTTTGAGGGTTTCGCTCGAGAATGGGAAAGCCTACCTCATCAAGCCTAATAATAAGAGAGCATGTATTTAGGACGGGAAATGCTCCCGATATCACGAGAACGTATTTAGTTGAACGAGGAACCTATATGCATGAGCATTGACATGATCATTTAGACTATACACGAGCATGAATTTTTAGAACCCTTGTCGAGGATCGGACTATAGTTATCATTAATTGAATCACGAGGACGTGATTCCGCTGACATGGGAAGAATGTCACAATTCTCAATTTCCGGTCATTTCTCAAACTCAATATTCATCATTTCATATCGGTTCGTGCATGGTTTTGCATTTTACATTAAACGTTTATTTTCTTATTAAATAAACGCTATCGCGTAAAGATTATTTTGAATATTGATCAGACACTTCCACAAATAATCCTAATATATTTTTATACTCATTTTAAGACTATAAAAATTATATTATTAGTTACCCGGTGTTTTCAATTTATTTTGTATATAAATTGTTATATTTATATAATTACGACGGTTTTCGTAAATACTACACGATAATTATTATTTCACTCAAATTTTGTAAGAAATGTATTTTCATAATTTTTATGACCTCAATATATTTTATCTTGACCCGTTAAAATTTACTTTTAACTAACGCTACCTTAAATGCTTAAATAAAAACGCAAGTTATCAATTATCCTTAAACAATTTCACTTCTACTTATACATAAGTATTTAACTACAACAAAAACCATATAGTCTTTTTTTTTATATATATGGATTTCGACCCATATGGGGTGACTCACACCATTTGATATCAAAATATCTAGCTAATACATACACATATATCATTTTATACTTACAAACACATAGATATCAAAAACACAAAGTGAAAAAAAAATCAAACCATCCTCTCTTCTCTTCTCCATTGTGACCGGCCACCTTGAAAGACCAAGAAGGAGTTCCCAAAAAAATTTCTAGTCAAGTTTATCTCAATCTAGTTACACTCTTAGTTAAGGTTTTGAAATAAAAACCTAGGGTGTTAGGATTAACCTTGTTCCTTTCACCTCATCAAGTTACTAGTAAGCATTTCATACTCATCATCATCTTTCAAATTCATGCTATGTTCATTTTATCATGTTTGAGTAAAACAAGCAAGTCATATTGATGTTTATACCACTTTTTAATGTTTTTTTTAAGTGTTATATATATATTTATCATCCTATAATTACTCCTTGAAACATATCACTTTTGGTGATGTTTAGGAACCCATGACACCCTAAGAAGATGTATGGTAGGATTTGAATAGCTTCGGAGTTGTTTTGAATTGGTTAGAATAGGTTTTGCGCGAGAAAAACTCATTTCGACAACTATTATTAAGGGTCTGTCCATATTTTGAAAATCTGGAAATCTTGACAGTAGATAAAAATTTTTGGCCAAGATATTTAGAAAATACACTTTAAAACGAAAATGTGGCCGCTTGAACGGATTAAAACGAAGCTATAACGAAGAAGTTATGAATTTTTCAAGTTGACGACGAAAACTAATTGTTTCAGAAAATTCAGCATGCTGTCTCGACTTTTTACGAGTCAAAAATGAGTCTTAAGCGTTATAAATTGTGTCGACTTATAAAAAATATATTAGTATACTTTGATACGAAGCTAAGGACATATAAAACGTAGAAAACGGACATGTAACGATTAAATATTCACGTTTTCACAAAGTTGCCGTAACTTTATTATATAAGAAAAACTATTATATTTCTATTAGACAACCTTACGGCAACAAAGTGACCATGTTGAGGGTCGTTTTTAACATTGGTGTAGTACTTTTTATAACGTGATGTCTTCTAGTAAAAGTAAGTTCGCCTAACATATTTTTCTAAATGTCCAACCGTTCGTCGAGCGGAGTTGTAATGAATAAATTACGGTTACTTAAACTTTGCCGAAAACCACCCTTAGACAATATTTTGGACACAAGTACCATACTTTATCTATATTTTTCTCCGTGATCGAGACCTCTAGGATGAAAACTTAAATGCTAAAACTTTGAGATAATGATACAAGCTTCCCAAAACCGTTGAGTTTGCTTCCTAACACTCGATGTGCACCATTTTACGACTAACTTTTCAAGGACGTTTAGTCACTTTCATGAAATTGTCAAATGACATTATTTTACTACGAAAAGTTATAGTTTCATAATAAATCACTAAATGATTATCGTAGGATATCATTTCAACGTAAGTACTTGTAAAGTATTTGGTAACTTGACAATATGTCATAAACATATATTTCGACGATAAACTTTATTTTCCAAAATGTACAAGTGGTATGGATATCATATGAGTTTGCATGCACGACATTGTTTCATGACTTATATTAGAGCATATCATTCATATTAGGTTGCGGATAGAGATCGCACCTCATTTCAGTGTATCTACTTTTGTCACCATAAACATAGCATCAGGTGAGTTCGTAGCCCCACTTTTACTCGTTTAATTGTTTTATAAACTCTTCGGGGGAGATACATGCTCAATTACCTGCTTTTACTTTACATTTATATGAACTTAAATATCTTTTGTTTCACTCTATGTGCGCGTAAGTAGATTATGCCTGAACTAAATTGATCACTATGTTATGAACGCTATTAGTTGAAACACTTTCCGTGATTTTGAACCCTTCGACATGTATATTTGAGCTCTTTTAAATTGATTCGGACCCTTTGACATATAAGTGAGCACTTAGACTTGATTTGAACTTTTTGATATATAGTTGAACTCTTTTAACTTGTAAATGACCCTTTTGATATATTTTAAACTTGTTTGACGTAATTTTGAACGCTTCGACTATCTTGAACCTTTTGATATTATCCGAGCTCTTTGACTGTTTTGAACTTTTGAACTCGACTTAAATCTTTGAACTTAATTACGAACTTTTGAACGGAACTCTTGAACTTAAATACAAAATTATGACTTGTTTGAACTTATTAAACCGGACGTGTTATGACCTTGACCTAAAGTCTCCCATGTTCGGAGCATCACTATAAAGCCTCCCCGGTCCGGAGCAGAATGTCTCCCTATGGGAACGGAGCATTTTCAATCTAAGTCTCCCTTGTTCGGAGCATCACTATAAAGCCTCCCCGGTCCGGAGCATAATGTCTCCCTATGGGAACGGAGCATTTTCAATCTAAGTCTCCCTTGTTCGGAGCATCACTATAAAGTCTCCCTTTTTCGGAGCAAATTAAAGCCTCCCCGGTCCGGAGCAGAATGTCTCCCTATGGGAACGGAGCATTTTCAATATAAGTCTCGCCTTATTGGTGGAGCGTTCTCAATAATTCTCGCCTTATCGGTGGAGTGTGCAAAGTCTCGCCTTATTGGTGGAGCGTTCTCAATAATTCTCGCCTAGGTGGTTGAGTGACAAAGGAGTCTCCCTTGTTGGAGCAGTGCAAAGTCTCCCATGTACGGAGCATCCCTGAATTGTTATATGTGGTGTTATATTGTGAACTATTATGACATCGTACACTTGACTATTAGACATACTACTTTTGGCAGTGGGTTGTGAACACACAGCTTGCAAGTTTTGTATGGGCGGAACTTAGAACTGAGTGGATTTACAATGCCTTTGCTTTGTGAACTCATTTGACAACGTGTGCATGAACATAAACTAGACATATTTTGGCAGTGGGTTGTGAACACACAGGTTGTAAGTTTTGTATGGGCGGAACTTGGAACTGAGTGGATTTACAATGCCTTTGCTTTGTGGACTATTCTAAATGACCAAAAACTTTGCCTTTGTTGCATGAACGCTCTTTAAAAGCTTTACTTGTTAACCAAACTCTATGAACTCACTCAACCATTGTGTTGACACTTTTAGCATGTTTTATCTCAGGTATCTAAGGCATTCACTTCATGGCATGCATGTGGACTTATCATAGAGTCGCGGTGTCGACGCGTCTCACCTACATTTTATGCACTTAACTATCGTTTGGTTGTAACAAACTTATTTTGGTATCTTGGAAATCTATTAGGACCTATGTTTTGTAAAGTCTGATTATTTTACTGAATCAAACGATATTTTCAAAACGACACTTTAGGTCGTTCGATATAACTGTAACTTTGATGCTATGATCGTCATCCCCCAGGAATTCCATTCCGCTGCAAAACAGGTAATTTGGGGGTGTTACAATTCGTATTATTATCATTAATAATACTGTGGCTTGTTTGTTGAATTGTGTTCATTGTGTTTACTGTTTCATTAAAGAATTCTTCTTAATATTAAAGATTAGATTACAGTTTCTGTCATTAGTTGTGTTAGATTTATCTAATATAACTAGTCCTTTATACAAGCTAAGGAAGAAGATCTAGTGTTACTGAGATCAACAAGTGGTATCAAAGCTTGTAATCTAGAAATTGTAAACTATAAGAAGAGATGGATGAGGATTCTGCACATATGGTGGTTGCATCCAAAGTTCCTATGCTCAAACCTGTTGAGTCTGAGATTTAGAGGATGAGAATTGAGCAGTACATCCAGATGATAGACTATTCTCTCTGGGAGGTCATAGAGGATGGTAACACATGTGATTTGTTTATTATTTTTTAATAGATGAGAAATTAAGTAATGTTGATAAAAGTCCCGCTAATACAGGAAACATAATAAAAGGGTGTTTGTTTTGGCTTATACAACCAACTTATAGCTTATGTTTTATAAGCTTATTTTTTTGGCTTATTCTAAAACTTTTCAGTTTATATAAGTTTGTTATGGCATAGTAAGCTTATATAAGTTTTTGTGGTTTATTTTCAAAATAAGCCACAAACAAGGGCGGACCTAAGATGGTTTTTGGGGGTTCATGGGAATCCAATGAATGTTTGCCGATTTATGTAAATTTTTGCTATAAATTTTGATTTATTTAAAATGAACTTGCTCGAAATTTTGTCACATATATACAAGTTTTGTTTTTATTTAGTTCACTAATAATAGGTCTAGAGAAATACATGTAATTTTAACAAAATTGTGACATTAACTACAAACACTTATGAGTTCTTTTTTTTTTCATCATCATCATCATTTAATGAGTGAATCAATTCTTATTTCATGGGAGGTCCACAAAAATCTATTTTCAATTAAATGGATAATACACTTAATTTAGTAACTAACAACTAGGGATGAACACTGTATCAGATTGGTACCGAATTGGTGGTATCTTTTTTTTAAGCATGAAAAGGAGGTACCGGTACCGTATCGAACGAGATACTTATAATTTACAAACGTTTCATTACTTACAAAATTCCATCAAAATCATATGAAATCATTCAAAATAAACAAATTAAACCATTTAAAAAAAAACAATTAATCTTGTTTTAACTGCTATCTCAGTTTATTTAGCGTTTTGCTTGGTAATGCCATCTTATTAATAATAGGTTAGGGCTTTGATGGGTTTCATTGGAGTTTTAAATTTATAACAAGAATTACCGGTTAACTAGGAACACATTCGGGCAAGTATACCCTAGTCAAGTTGTAGTATAGTATATGGTAAATCAAGGTCGTCCCAAGAGACTTGGTTGTACTACAAGTGTTGTTTGTTTGTTTAAGCAAGTAACAAGTAACAAGTTGATGGTTATGATTGTCACGGATCAAACCAACAAGAAAAGCATTATAAGAACAAGTAACAAGTTGATGGTTATGATTGTCACGGATCAAACCAACAAGAAAAGCATTATAAGAACAAGCAAGTATCAAGACATTCATCATTATTCCAATTAAACACAAAATCTCAATAATCATATCAATAACAAACATCTTTAAATAGAAAAGTAACAAGGTTTACCCAAAGTATGAATTACAATAGGCAAAGATGAAGGATTATAGCACTCCTTCAAGCCTCCAATCAACTACAATAGTTCTACCAAGCCGGAAAATGATGTCCAAACGCCTTCAACAACCCTTGAGCACACTACACGAATTTGGCAGAGGTTTGTGGTCTTTTGGGGAAAGTAAGTTGGTGGAAATTCGTCCTTAAGGGTGGAGGCTTGAATTTCACACCTTTGGTGAAGGTATTAAGAGTGGGTGTGTTCTCTCAAGTTATGGTTTGATCTCTAGGTGGAAATTCGTCCTTAAGGGTGGAGGCTTGAATTTTCACACCTAGAGAGGAGTGGTGGTGGTAGGAGAGGTGTGAGAGAAGATCTCTCAAGTTGTGGTGCATGAAATGAGGTTGCAAAGGCTTCTATTTATACTACTCTCAAGCCCTTGGGGTTATAAATGCATTTCTTGGTCACCAAGGAGCTTATAAGGGACTAGAAGACATGTAGGAAGGGACTAGAATCATTTGGAACAAGTTTGGAGTCTTAGTAGTGTAGAAATGGCTGTCCAGGGCTTCCCAACCGATTCGGTTGGTCTTGCTGACTAGTCTCCAACCGGATCGGTTACGGGGCTCGACCGATCGGTTGGAGCAAAATCAAAAAAATTCATAAACTGCAAAGTTGTAGATCTTTCTCTTAGCTTTCCGTGGCAGCGAACCGGGGGTCAAACGGAGTTCGTATGCAAAAGTTATGGCCAAAATGGTGAAGGTGTGTCGGGAACAACGAGTCTTCCAATATGTCTTTGTTTTAGCTTCTTTTCTTCATTTCTTTCTCGTTTTCCTTCTTGAACTTTATTCTTAAGTCTTTGGATCACTAACTTGATGACTTTATCTTCTCGAATATACTCCTCAAGTCTTTCTTTGGTCGGGAATTCTTCATATATGGAGAAATCTTCGTATTTTACTTCTTTTTCCACCTTTTCCTCCACTTTCCTGTACTTGGCTACAAATGAACTAGCAAACGCACTTTTGTACGATTAAGAATTAAAAGCATATGATTATAGCCAAATAACACACATAAAAGCACGGATAACGCTACTAAAAACATGCACAATTTGAGCGTTATCAAATTCTCCCACACTTAAACTTTGCTTGCCCTCAAGCAAATCTAAGAAAAGAAAAATTAAACTACATACCTAAATGACAAAACAAAAAGAAAAATTGTAAATCAAAATATTTTTGGGTTTTTTGTTTTTTACTTTTTTTTTTTATTTTTTTTAATAAACATAAAAATAAGCGAAAAATGAGCGCAAACTCCCCCACACTTAAGGTTTTGCTTGCCCTCAAGCAAATCTAGAAATTAAGAAAAATAAAACCCACATGGTGCATGAAATATGATTAGAAAAATTTGATGCAAATCTACCAAGTACAAGTACGAGATAAGATTCATCGTTTTAAGCTTCTATAGGTGAAAAATCGAGATTTGACAATACCCTATGGATTCTCTTGCTTGATAACATGGCTAAGCACCTCACGAAAAAGAACGGATGTATAATTCACTCAACACTCATTTTATTTAGTGATGGATAATATTAAGGAATAGTACACTTAAATTGCTCAGTCATGATTTAAATATTACCATAGGCTTGTACAAGAAACAAAACTCCACCGACGTGGCGTAAGCACCAAGTGTAAACATCTAAAAAGGGCTTTTATTCGGGTTGAAATGATAGGCTTCGGGTAAATAAAGGGTATGGATAAGGCATGAGATTATTATGAAATTGGTATTAAAAGAAAATTAAAAGTCAAGTCTAATACCCATGTTGCTAGTCACCGAAAAATTCGCAAACCCAAAAATGATTATAGTTACAAGCTTCTCTTCACATATCGATCACCAAATATATATATCACGTCTTAGCACATTTGCTAATCGATAACTCAAACATACTTCATCTTTGTCATCACATTTTTTTTTCCGATGACTTATTCTCTTTTTTTCATACTTTTTTTTTCAACACTTTTTCTTCATACATCACATCTCCCCCGCATTTCGTATAAGCATCACCACAAAAATACAAAATATAAAGGTGATCAATCTTCATCTTTGTCGGAATGGCACACACGAATGGCAAAGTGCGGCTAACTCATAATCATCAAAAACAATCCAAACATACCAATCAACTAGCAACCAACCATTTAGACATTGACAAGGGGTAGGCTAAGGTTTAAAGTGTAAAATATTTTTGTATTTTTCTGGATGTAAGAAAAGAAAAGAATGGCTCGGAGGGTGTAACTAAGGGTATCTAGCGCTAAAGATGAGCGCTAACAAATGGGTCCATATAAGGGTGGTTAACTAACCGATATGGTTAGCTAATATATCATTAGATGTAAACGAAAGGCCATTTGGTTTTATTCCTAAGGTGCCTCTTTATCACACGAATACACTTATATCATACGAATGTGATCTTACTGCGGTCTGGTAATGATTTACAAGTGCAAGTTCTAGAATAAATAAAATCACCGGCACACTCATAGCAAAAGATCCAAGCATAAAAGATGTATGCTATATATGAAATAGGCTCAAATCCTCACAATTTAGTGGAAAGGGCTATAAATTTTGCTAGCAAATGTCATCGATCCCAGAATGGATTGCAATATTAATCGGGACACATCTCAAGTTTTTCAAAAATTACTGATTTCACCAGTGGGTTGATCCAATTATTCTAATATATTATCCTATAAGCGTGAAAACAACTAGATCACAAGGGCAAACAAGTTCACAAAATCTTAAAATTGGCCCAAACATTTGGAATTTATAAACTAGTTTCGCTTTTCACAATAATATTTCCCCCCACACTTAAGTTAAGCACACAAAAGAAAAATAACTTAATGATTTAAAAAAAAAAAAAAAAAAAAAAAAAAAAAAAAAAAAAAAAAAAAAAAAAACCGAACATGACTTATTCTTATCCCACGAGTTCTCGGTAGCTCCATTGAAACGCACAAAGAAGCGGAGAAGCAGGTCAGCGCGAATCATATTAAAAACCAAACTTCTTTAGGGAATCAGGAAGACCCGCCTTATACCTCTCACACAGTTTGTTTACAATGGGTGAGCCTTACTTTCGAGGGATTTAAAGAAGTCAATTTATTAAAATAACTACCAAACAAACAAACAAAGGAAAAATAACAAAGAAACAAAATAAAGCAATTGCAAAAACTTCAAAGCATGTAAGATAAGGAAAATAAAACTATAAGTCTAAGAAAAACGAAACCTCCAGGGCTAAACATTACGATCGAACTCCATATGATAAGGTGCTAAGCAAGCGCTAGCATAAGCATGTGAGAGCAATCGATTTCTCATCCAAACATGTCCAATCAAGAGTATAAGGTTCACGATCCAACCAATCCTTCCTTCAAGAGTTTATTAAATCTGCAAAAATAAACTAAACTACAAAAACGCGTAAAATTCAAAAACTCACTTTCGTAGGCATCACGGTTGCATTTAGCGTATGCAACAAGCCTTTAAACCCCTCGGTGGCCCGAGTGGACGAGTTATAGTCTCGTGAGGGTTTCCAGTGAACATACCCACAAAGTTCAAAACACTTTTATTTAAAAAAAATGTACTTATTTATTCACAATGTACCAAATTAACAAACTTAACATGGAAAAACCAAATAAAATAAATGATACTCTTGCAAAAACAAAAAGACATTTAACCTTATTCTATCTAAACACAAACACACAAAAACAAAAAAAATAAAAATAAAAAACGATATATTTTTTTTTTTTGACAGAATAGTCCAGCCGAATCGGTTACAGGGTGTAACCGATCGGTTGGAATGAACCAAACTGTGACCAACCTTCCAACCGAACCGGTTACGGGATGCGACCGATCGGTTAGAGGAGTTTTTCTAATAATTTTTTTTTTATTTATTTTTTTTCGATCATTTTTTTTTAACACAAGTTTTATTTCAAAACTTTTATTGATAAAATAAAATAAGGACACAAAAGGTAACAAACATAAAATAAACACAAGTAAACAAAACACATAAACACACATGTATGCAAGAACGCCAAATACATAAAACAAAACAAAACTTAGAACATAAATAAACATAAAATCACGAACACAGAAAAAGACAATCACATAGACGCAAAAAAACACAATTAGTCACGTAACACAAATCAAACAAGATAATCTAAGACAAGATAGTCTTATTCGAAATTGGTACGAAACCAATCTAAACAAGATTAACAAAAACAGATAACACAGAGACATGCAAGAGATCACATAACATATAAAACACAAACACACGAAACAAGAAACACACGGACAAATTTTTTTTTTTTTTTTTTTTTTTTTTTTTTTTTTTTTTTTTTTTATTTAACAGAACACACAACCGGATCCGGTTACGGGTAGTGACCGATCGGTTGTAGTGGTTTTATTAAGTACGAAGCTTCCAACCGATCCGGTTGGAGTGCCAACCGATTCGGTTAGAGTGATCTGGGTGGTTTTGGTGGGTTTTTTCGCAAACGATTTTCGAGCAACTTAGAAAGCAATCATTGAAACGAGCATTTTAGAACACATGAAATGAAATCCCAACATCAAAAACTTGATTTTGATGCAAAGATCATTTGAGCAATTATGAGAAAATGAGAGATTTTAAGAAAAAGACAAGCATTCAAGCAAACATCATGAGCAAACAATTCAACAAGCAAACAAACACAAGAATACAAACGCAAGTCCCCGACAGCGGCGCCAAAAACTTGATGGGTTCCATCGGGGTTTTAAATTTATAACAAGAATTACCGGTTAACTAGGAACACATTCGGGCAAGTATACCCTAGTCAAGTTGTAGTATAGTATATGGTAAATCAAGGTCGTCCCAAGAGACTTGGTTGTACTACAAGTGTTGTTTGTTTGTTTAAGCAAGTAACAAGTAACAAGTTGATGGTTATGATTGTCACGGATCAAACCAACAAGAAAAGCATTATAAGAACAAGTAACAAGTTGATGGTTATGATTGTCACGGATCAAACCAACAAGAAAAGCATTATAAGAACAAGCAAGTATCAAGACATTCATCATTATTCCAATCAAACACAAAATCTCAATAATCATATCAATAACAAACATCTTTAAATAGAAAAGTAACAAGGTTTACCCAAAGTATGAATTACAATAGGCAAAGATGAAGGATTATAGCACTCCTTCAAGCCTCCAATCAACTACAATAGTTCTACCAAGCCGGAAAATGATGTCCAAACGCCTTCAACAACCCTTGAGCACACTACACGAATTTGGCAGAGGTTTGTGGTCTTTTGGGGAAAGTAAGTTGGTGGAAATTCGTCCTTAAGGGTGGAGGCTTGAATTTCACACCTTTGGTGAAGGTATTAAGAGTGGGTGTGTTCTCTCAAGTTATGGTTTGCTCTCTAGGTGGAAATTCGTCCTTAAGGGTGGAGGCTTGAATTTTCACACCTAGAGAGGAGTGGTGGTGGTAGGAGAGGTATGAGAGAAGATCTCTCAAGTTGTGGTGCATGAAATGAGGTTGCAAAGGCTTCTATTTATACTACTCTCAAGCCCTTGGGGTTATAAATGCATTTCTTGGTCACCAAGGAGCTTGGAAGGGACTAGAAGAGATGTAGGAAGGGACTAGAATCGTTTGGAACAAGTTTAGAGTCTTAGTAGTGTAGAAATGACTGTCCAGGGCTTCCCAACCGATTCGGTTGGTCTTGCTGACTAGTCTCCAACCGGATCGGTTACGGGGCTCGACCGATCGGTTGGAGCAAAATCACAAAAATTCATAAACTGTAAAGTTGTAGATCTTTCTCTTAGCTTTCCGTGGCCGCGAACCGGGGGTCAAACGGAGTCCGTATGCAAAAGTTATAGCCAAAATGGTGAAGGTGTGTCGGGAACAACGAGTCTTCCAATATGTCTTTGTTTTAGCTTCTTTTCTTCATTTCTTTCTCGTTTTCCTTCTTGAACTTTATTCTTAAGTCTTTGGATCACTAACTTGATGACTTTATCTTCTCGAATATACTCCTCAAGTCTTTCTTTGGTCGGGAATTCTTCATATATGGAGAAATCTTCGTATTTTACTTCTTTTTCCACCTTTTCCTCCACTTTCCTGTACTTGGCTACAAATGAACTAACAAACGCACTTTTGTACGATTAAGAATTAAAAGCATATGATTATAGCCAAATAACACACATAAAAGCACGGATAACGCTACTAAAAACATGCACAAATTGAGCGTTATCAGGCTTAATTTTTGTTAGGGTCTATGAGGATCTATAGTTGTCACAGTAAGTTTTTGAGACGTTTGATTTTTTCTTTATGTTTTACATGACTATTGTTTGGCATAGAACATACCTAATTGATGTTTGGCTAAGTTGTTTAATTCAAAAACATAACTACTCGAATTTCGGGAAAATTTTTGATACTATCCCGCTTTGATATTGATACCGTATTAGTGGTCTTGAATTTTTTTTGGCTCGATTCATTATACCAATTTCGTATCATGTATCCGAATTTGATACCATTTTAGCATGATACTGGTACGGTTCGTGTTTGGTGCCGGTATTCGGGCCCAACTTTGGACTTTGCAAACTTACAGTGTGTTCTTGAGTTGTAATTTGAGGAGAAAAGAAAGGATTTATACCACTTTTTGTGTTCTCTAGTTTTTTATGAAAGGAAACTCAAGAAAGGAAAGAGATTTAGACTGGAAAAGGCCGGATTTTTTTGTGGTAGAATCTTCCGCCCATATTTGGGCAGAAAAGAAATGAGGGCCCGCTTGGTTCAAAGTGGGGAAAGGGAAAGGGAAAGGAAATGCAAAGGAATGAGTGAGGTGGGTAATCAATCCCTTACCCCTCAATTTATTCTATAATGGTTCATTACCCATTACGGGGTAATCAATCCCTTTGCACTCCCTAACCAAGCACTAAATAATGAGTGAGGTGGGCCCTTTTGAATACCTTACCCATTCCCCACCCTCTTAACCCCCAACCAAGCACGCCCTGAATTGTTACTAGCAGAGTACCCGCGCGATGCGGCGGCGGGTACCCTGTGACTACATTTTATTGGAATGTGATGTAATGCGATCATACTTTTTTTTAACAATTAATTTACAAATAAAAATAACTTTAGTTAAAACAGTAGTATAATTTCATCTCTTGTTAACCGAAGCTACCACAAACAAAAATCTTGATTTTTTCCTTCAGTACAATCACCTTTAGATTATTGGACCTTAAAAAATGTTTCGCCTAACATTTAGCTAATTTGGATAAGTCCAAATTATAACTAAACTACATTGCTCAATTTAATGACCCTACCAACACAAATATATAACTCCTGCGACCTACAGCCGACCTTTTAGACACATTAAAACGACTAACATATTATTATTTTTCATTTTTTACAACTTTTTAACAACAAAAAATAAAATTCATTAATAATAAACCACATTACATAATAACCCAAAATACCATTCCTCATACCAAAATTATTTAAAACATTATGTATCGAAAACAAATTTTGGATATCATTTTGTTGCAAGTCCAAATGACATTTTCCTATGATAAAGCCCAGCTATTTGATCCATCAGCCCAATATTCGGATAAAGAGTCTAAAACAATATGATAGAAAGTCCAATTATTCAGGCCTAATATCACGCTATTAAAATCTTCATACCCTAAATTTTTCATTTCATTAACCCGATCAAACACACACACATAATCACGACTCCACCTAATATTTCTCATCTTCATCAAACCGCATCTCTTTCATCCCTCCAAACAAAAAAACACAGTAATCATCCTTGCATCCACCATCTCCATATCACAATATACCCACAAACCAAAACCCACATGCTATGACCCATGCACCTTTAATTTTGTGTTTCTTTAAAAATGACTTTTTTTTTTTTAATAATACAAATGGTTGTTGTTTTTTTTGTATGTAACATGTGACCAAGTGTGTATGATGGTCGAGTAAACGACCCTTCTGGCCAACGACCTTCGCGGACCGATATCTCCGCAACAAGGCTGACCGACAGTGATTTGGACGACTGAGTCGATCGACCTTGTTATTGCGCCCAGCCTAATGGCTTTATTTTTAAGTGATTGACTTAGTAGTTTGATTAGATTGTACATTGTGGTTAAATAGTTGTATTTTTTTGTGAAGGGGTAAATTAAATTGTGTATTAATTGTATGTGTTGAATAGTGTTTTTTTAGTTTTAGTTGTGCTTTAAATACTTGTAAATGATGCTTTGTAACTTGTATTTGCTTAAAATTCTATATAAGGAAATCTTAAAATAATTAATATGAGGGAAGTTCATCCCTCTATTATAAGATAGTTAGATAGATACCATTTGCTCCAAAAGACTAAAATGACCCCCTCTCCCAAATGACTTGCATGAATGGTTAAGATTGTAATTTGCCCCAATTCTTTGTGTTAAGAACACAACACTTTTAAGTTAAAAAAAAAAGAGCACAACACTTTGGCTACTTTCCTTGTCCCTTTATCAAACTCAAGAACACGTGAACCCAACTTTTTTTTTCTTTTCTGTTTCTCTTCCTTTTCTTGCTCTTTTCCGTTTCCTTTCACTTAAAACTTAAGAACACAGTTAGTGAATTGAAACATCTAAATAGCTAAAGGAAGGAAAATCAACCAAAACCTGTTTTGAAGCAACGGGTCCGGGTTTTCTTTCAGCCCGGTAAAAAATAATTGACTATTCAGTGTGTAAAAATTCGGGTTTTCCGATCATCTCAACAGTCAATATCACCATCGGAGCTTGATACCATTTTATTATCTACTTTTGGTCAGTTTTTTTATTTATGGGTTTTTGCTATTTAATGTTCTTGATATGAGTCAAAACCCTAAACTTTGTAGTAGTAATCTTTGAATTAGCACTCATAATCAAACCATGCATATGATCGGTTAAGTGGGTGTTTGGCTTTTTTTTTTTTTTTTTTGTATGAATAAATATAGGTTTAGTGTTAAGGTTTCAAACCTTGCTAGGTGAGCACATTTGGGGGTGGCAGGGAGGGGTCGGAAGCGGTCTCGGGGTTAACCCGATAGGCCGCGTACATCTGAGTCAAAAAAGGCTCGCCCTCTCCGGGTAAGCTAAACAGAGAAAACTTCAATCGTTTACCCAGTTAGTTTTAAGTGCTAGTTTTGAGTGTTTGGGTAAATTTGTTTATTTTAGTGTAAATGGATGAGGTTTTCTCTATTAAGGTTACCTGTGGAGGGTGGGTCTTTGACTTAGATGTACGCGGGCTAACCGAGGTATCCCGTGACCGTTTTCGAACCCTTGGTGGTGGTTTGCTTATGTGACTGTATAAGCGCTAAAAAGAACAACTTAATAAGCGATTTACTACATGCTTATTAAGTGATAAGCAGTTTCGATAAGCAATCTAAAACACCCCCTAATATACTTTTTAGTTTTAAGGAGCGTATCATATGTAGCTTAAGTAAGCTTTTGAAACACTTAAAACAACTTACTGTGTTTTGGTAAGGTGATAAGCTGTTTAGACGAGCTTCCCCAAACATCTCTAAAACTTTAAAGCGATACTAATACTCGTTGACCACTTTTTTGAAAATAATGCGATTCAACCACAAAATAGTACTCTTTACCTACTGATTTGAACAAGATTGAGTAGTGCCTTGAAACTAGTACTCATCTTTTGAAAACTTACATATTAGTTTTAAGTAGGTTACTGCACAAAGATATAATTAATCAAGTCGTTAGGGTAATCTGACATTCAAAACTAAAAACAAAGTACATTAGATTTAACCCTGTTTACTTCTTGTATTAGGTTATCTCAAGTAAGAGACCATATACTGGCATTTGGCTATTTTTGGTTACTTATCTGGCTTCTGGTTAACAATGGAGACAAATACTTCAAGAATGGTTTACTTAAACGGTTGTAATTATAAATTATGGAAACGCAAGATGGAGGATCTTCTTTATGTTAACAAACTTCATCAACCAGTTTTTTGTTATGAAAAACCCGCACGTCAAAATGAAGAAGAATGGAACTTCTTACACCGTCAAGTTTGTGCGTATATTAGACAATGGGTTGATGAGAATGTATTAAATCATGTTAGTGAAGAAGTAAATGCACGTACTTTATGGAATAAGCTTGAGCAGCTGTATGCCCAAAAGACGTGCAATGATAAACTGTTTCTGATCAAACAATTGAAGGGTTTGAGGTACCCTGATGGAACTGCAATGTCGGATCACTTGATTGCTTTTCAGGGAATCATTAACGAGCTTTTAGAAATTGGCATTAAATTTAATGAGGAGGTACAAGGATTGTGGTTTCTTGGTAGTTTACCGGATTCATGGGAAACATTTAGAACATCTTTCTTGAATTCGGCATTAGATGGTGTTATATCAATGGAGTTGGTTAGAAATTGCGTTTTAAATGAGGAGATGAAAAGAAAGCTAAAAGATCAAGAAATGAAGGATGTAGCCGAGCACCTAAGAGTAAGGTTTTTGTTTTGTTAATGCATTTCTTGCTGTTTTATACCCAACAAACTATATTAGATCCTTCAATAACTTTACAGATTAGGTTAAAGAAAGAACAAGAGGAGAAGGAGCAAAAAAGAAAAGAGAAAGAAGAGGCACATTTGTATACTATAATAAAAGTTGCTCGTGATGAGAACCTTCATGAACAAATAGGGAAAAATATATTTTTTGATTTAGTGGATCATGAGAAAGTTCGTACTTTCCGTATCCTAAAGCAAACATCATTTTCCCGTTTCAAGGTAAAATTTTTGTTGTATTTTTTTTACTTTTCTTCCGTCTTAGTACACAGTGACTATTTTTAAAAGGTTGTGTTATTAAATATATTAGTAATCTCTGAATACTATTTTCAGGAGGAAGTAGCAAAAGTACTAGGTATACCAGTGCGATATCAACGATTTTGGCTGTGGGCGAAGCGCGCAAATCGCACTTACCGCCCACATCGTCCATTAACTCCTCTAGAAGAAGCTCAACCCGTATGTACTTCTAATTTTCTCTTTTTCTTAAATGTAAAGTCTCTAATTATCTTGGTAAATTTAACTGGAAAGTTAAAGTAAACGGAAAATGGGAAATATTGAATGGTAATAAATGAGTAATATTTCTTACTGTAGGTTTATTAGTTACTGCACTTTTTGAGATATAAGGAATTAGGAATATTTATTCTTATTAATTATTTACATGTCGAATTCGTTGTGTTTTTAGGTTGGTCATTTGGGAAATGTATCAGATAAAACTAACAATGAGCTTAAATTATTCCTGGAGGTAGAACTTGGGCAGGTAATATTCTATTGATAGATATTCATAATTATTCTACTCCCTTCTATATTGTACTATTAAATTATTATTATTATCTTATAAACTTTACTGGTTCTTTTATATTGTAGGATTCACAAGAGGAGATTCTACTTTTCTTTAAGCTTTATGACCCAATAAAAGAGGAGCTACGGTAGCCATTCTCTACATCTCTGATTTTTTTTGAGAGTTGATATATGCTTATTCTTGTTCAAACAACTGATTTGTCGGAAGAAAAACTGGACAGGTCGAAATGGGTATTCTCTAACGCGGGGGTGGGTGGGGTCAAATGGCTATGTCGATTTGCGAAAATTTGTTTACGGGTTATATGTATTAGGGAATGGATCCACTAAGAAAAAAATAAAAATAAGAAGAATGAGAAATGTTTTCAGCCACACATTTCAAATTAAGAAGGAGAATTTCATGAGAGATGCATCTCTTTTTGTAGGTGCATTTGAAATGTGCGGATGTGGTTATTTCTCATCCTTCTCATTTTACTTTTATTTCTTATTTGATCCTTACTCATATGTATTAATATGTTAAAATGATCAAATAAACCATGTTTTTTTGTCTAATAATTTAATCCTTTATTATAACAAAGGGAGTTACCAGGTTATATAAATCTTTACTGCTGCTTTGAAAGTATGTTGAGATGTAAATCAGATAATGCAAAACTTATGGTGTGATACAGGGTTATCCAACACACATTTAAATTAGTTTACATCATGAGGAGTGTCCTTAGTTATTAAATCTGTTAATATATGTCAGGTATGTCGGACGGCTCTTTGTGAAGGGTACAGGAAAGCCAATGGAGATATTGACAAAACTAAATGAACTGGCTGGCTTTGCGCCCCACGAAGATATAGAACTGTTTGAGGCCAGTCTCTTTAGTTTACTTATATTTTTTTATTACCTTAAGTAGTTAAGTTCCTTCATTGATCCTTTATGCTGTTTTCTCATGCAGGAAATCAAATTTGAACCTAATGTTATGTGTGAGCATGTTGATAAGAAGCTTACATTTTGGGATAGTCAGGTATGCTTTCGTATTATTTTAACATTTTTTATTCGTGCAAGTGCTAGAAATGACCAACATTGTATTTTTTCGGTTTATGTTGCTGTACAGCTTGAAAATGGGGACATCATTTGCCTTCAGAAATCTCTTCAGCCTGGAACTGTAAAATGTCGCTATCCTAATGTTCCCGCTTTTCTCGAATATGTTCCTAATCGTCAGGTATACTATGAAACTTTGGTAAAGTGTGCCACTTTTGGAAAGATTCTGTCATGATTTTAGTTTATCGACTTACTACTTAAATTTCACATTCTATCAATTCATCAATTTCCATGAATAGGTTGTGCGCTTTCATTCTCTGGAGAAACCCAAGGAGCATGAGTTCTCGTTAGAATTGTGAGTTCCCTATGATCTTCTCACATATATATATATATATTTTACCAAATGAAATAAATTTATCCTGCATTGTTTACATGATCTTTTTGCATTTCAGGTCAAAACACAACAGTTATGATGATGTTGTTGAAAGAGTTGCTGGCCATCTGAGCTTAGATGATCCTTCTAAAATCAGGCTTACATCACACGACTGTTATTCTCAGCAACCCAAACCACAACCAATCAAGTACCGAGGAGTGGAACATCTGTTAGATATGCTGGCCCACTACGATCAGGTTATTTTGATGTTTGCATGCATGATGCTACCTATTGAACTAAGCCACTAACCATACTCCCTAATGGATTAATTGCTCGACAATATATTAGTGTTTGTTTGGTATATGTGGAAAATCTAATTGTCCAGTTATTTAGCTATTTTTAAACCCTTGCAAAAAATATTACTGCTTTATTTTTGCATAGTGGCAATTTACCTTAGACGAATAGTTAATATTTATTTTGGAGTTTTTTTTAATAAAGTAGGAGTAATGTGCGAAACTCAGTCGGTTATATCTTTCCTTTTTTCGAAGTAGACAAGTAATATTGGGACACATTAAAATAGTAACTATTAAGATGAATGTGGGGGAGCATTTTAACAGAAAATGGGTCGAAAGTTGCAATAATGTGTTTTTTCTGAATAAAACATTCTAAATCAGTTTTATGTTTCATAAGCATATTTGACATACTAATTTGTTTGATACAAGTATCACATAGGTGTGAATGACCTCTTCTGAGGTTGAAATCTCGTAGACAAACAAGCAAACTTTTTCAATTAAGAGCATTGTCTCCCATATTTATTTAGTGCTTTTTGTTGTGTACAGACTTCAGAATTTTTGTATTCTCTTCCTGAACTTCAATGCCTGAAAACTCTAAAAGTTACTTTTCATCATGCAACAAAAGATGAAGTAAGTGCTGAATAATAACCGTCGACTCGTTTTTATCTGTTTTTCTTTCTCACGTTTGCTGAATAAATCACTTTTGACAATTGTTAGACAGTCACACATACCATAAAGTTGCCAAAACAAAGCACTGTGGCAGATGTGATCAATGACCTTAAGACAAAGGTAAAACTTGCTGTTAAAGTCGCAATTTTATGTTTGCCCCTTTAAACTAATTATGTTTCATGATTTCATCATTTATAGTTGACTGGCTGATCTATGTTCGATCAGGTTGAGTTGTCTCACAAAGATGCAGAGCTTCGATTGGTTGAGGTTTTCTACCACAAGATCTACAAGGTACTTGGAAAGATAATTTTTAATTTTATAAACTTGTAAATCTTTAAGACTGGTTTTTTATTCTTTTTTTCTGGAAAATCAGTTCTTTTGGATTGGTACCCTAAAAACTATCACATGCTCCTTTACGTGTGTGTGTGCGTGCGCACGTGCACGTGTCTGTATTATAATGCAAATGACTTTGTGCAGATTTTTCCTCTGAATGAAAAAATTGAGAACATTAATGATGAATACTGGACGATACGTGCTGAGGAGGTATGCTCCAAATTCCAAATAATTCCTTTTTATATAAGATTGTTATTTATTCTCGGAAGGGTTTTAAGACTAGTTTCTTTACAGATCCCAGAAGAGGAAAAGGATTTGGGTCCTCAAGACCGTCTAATTCATGTTTATCATTTTACAAAAGACACTTCTCAGAACCAAGTGGTATGTATTTATGGCTTTATTTGATCTTTATATTAGTGGTAGTTTGTGCTTTTAATCAAAATTATATGAACTACACGTGGCTATATTGACCATTTACTTTGGAATTATTTGAGTTTGGTTGTATTTTATCTCAAATGGGTCAAATCATGCAAGTTTTCTAATAGGTAAACGGGTCAAATGTTTTATTGGAAGATTTAAATTATTCTTGTAGTAATTATCATTAGAAAAAGTTAAAGAAATGGACAAATGACCCATTTCAACTCTAACCCTTTTCGACCAGTTAATACTAAGGACTTAATTTTAATATTCTTATAACTTTGTACTAACAGCAAGTCCAGAACTTTGGGGAACCATTTTTCTTAGTCATCCGAAAGGGTGAAATATTATCTGAAATTAAAGTACGCATACAAAAGAAACTGCAGGTTCCAGATGAGGAATTCTCGAAGGTACACTTATTATTTCGTCTACCTACCATATTGTTTTTTTCTTTCTTCTTGTTTTGCTATACAACTCTCACATTGTTTGCTTATAAATGATAATGTATCAGTGGAAGTTTGCATTTGTATCTATGGGCAAACCTCAATACCTTCAAGATTCTGATGTTGTCTCCACCCGTTATAAGGTTATAAAGAAAAATATTAATCTCTTTATACCTATTGTATGAGTAAGTCTTAACATATTCTGGTTGGTGTTTTTGGTTTTAGAAAAGAGGTGTTTATGGTGCTTGGGAACAGTATTTGGGATTGGAGCACTAAGAAAATGCATACAAACGGTCATATGATTCAAATGACGATAATGGGTGTTTTCAATCCACGAAGAAAAGAGTTCACAGTTGACTTGTAAGTGTCAAACACGTTATTTTAACTATAAAAAGTAACACAAGAAATGTTGCATGTATATATGATCTCCATGTAACAAGGGGTAAATTTCGGCCGTATTATATAACAGGTAGTATAAATGGCTTTCTTTTGTATTGATGTGTATTGATTTATTTTGGGGACGCAACATATACAAATGGCCGTAATTGGCTTACTATATGTGCAAAAGAATTAGTGCGTCAAATCGGGTTTGTTTAACGGATGATTTACTTGAAAATTGTCTTTTATATATAATCATATTTTAAAAGGAAAACGAATAACTTTGATGGGTCAGGTCAGCCCGTAGTCACATAGAACGAGGATCGTTCCGGTACGCGATCGAGGATCAGGATCGCGGTTCGTTAGGTGTCTAAAATTTGGTTCGATGGGGGGTAGGTTCATTTGGGATCGCTCTGGTACGATGTATCTAATACTTAACATATTCCTAAGGATTATAAAAAAAAAATCCTAACATACAAAATTAAAAAAACAGTTTGATACTTCTAAAAAAAACAGTTTCATACTAAAGTTTCTGTATTAAAGTTTAAAAAAAAATAATAAATAAATAAAAAAATCCATAATTGAGAAGGTTTGAGATGCGGATCGTTAATTTCCCCGTTCCCGACTGAGTTCCCGACTGAATCGTACCCAAATTGGGAACGCGCGAACCAGATTGCAATTCGCGGCCTTTCTAGCGAATTATGTTACTATGGGTCAGCCTGGCCAACCCTGTTTGACATGTATTTTCAATAATGACCCGTTTTGAACCATCACCTGACCCACCAATATGTTACCTCCACTCCCATGAATAAAAAACCTCGTACATTTCTGTAAGAAAACTGGAGAATTCACCGAGCAAACTAATCTACTGTCAGGTATACATTTTAAATTAGATTGGGCACAGTCGTGACTCAGGTCACCAGCGTCACGTCAGCTTTCTCTCTTCAGCGACCATACATGACCCGGATGCCACAGTCAATGGCTGATTTTTTTATTTTATTATTATTTTTTTATTTATTTTTTTTTTTTAAATTCAAACATTTTAAACAACAAATTTAAAATTCATTAAAATTAAAAAAATATTACAATACGAAATTCAAATAAACATTAAAAACATTACGTAACTTATTCAAATAACGTTAAAAACATTACAAAAACTCTTCATCGTCTTCCTCATTGTCATCGTCACTATCGACTTGATTCACTTCATTGACATGATCTCGACGATTTCTTCAAATGTGTTCGACCAAATCAGATTTTAAGTTTTGATGAGTTGATGAGTCCATTAGCTCCTGAGTAACCACCAACGATTCTTCATGCATTCTTAAGGGATCATGATCTTGGTGTCCCTCATTTTCGAACCATGTAGGACATATCGCCCGCTGCTTGTGTCGGATGATCATATTATGTAATATGATACATGTATACATAATATCTTGGATATCATTTTTATAAAACCCTCGAGCATGAACTTTAAGCATTTTCTACTTCTTTAACACACCAAAAGCCCGTTCCACATTTTTTCTTGTTGCTTCGTGCCCCCTCTTGTACAATATTCTTTTACGATCACCCGTGGGAGGATTTGAAATGGACTTCATAAGAACGGACCATTGTGGATATATCCCGTCAGTAAGATAATATCTCCTTTTATAAGCCACATCGTTAGCCTCGAATTCAAGGTCTGGTGCTCTCCCAGATTTGATATAATTGAAAACATGGAAATTAAACGACGTAAAACGTTTACGTCGTTATTCATTCCGGAGACACCAAAGAACGCATGCCAAATCCATAAATCTTGGGAAGCGACCGCTTCCAATAAAATGAATGGATGTGGCCCGTGATCATGTATCAAGATCTTTTTGCAACGATATTCTTTTAGCTTTTTTTAATGACATGCTGCTAGTAACTGATTGAACATGATACAAGACTAAACTAGATTGCGTATATGACTTTTCACTTTCATCAAGGTTGTATACTTGTAAGAAATCTCAAGTCTCAACCCAAAAATATTGAAACTGATCCAACACTTTTTATGTTAACTTTGTTAAGATACATGATGTCAAATAGTAATGCTGCTTTTAGCCCAAGAAAAAAAATCAAATAAGAAATCAAGTTTGACTTTTCTAGTCCAACACTAGCTAGATGTGGCCTGGTCCAAATCACCAAAAATATATGGTTGCCTAATGGGCCGGGTTGCATGCCCACGTACAGTCACATGTCTTAATCTATAGAAGTTTTCTCGATAGAAGTTTTCTCGGTTCAGGTTACTCGAAAATGACAGAGTTTTAAACTCATATGCACGTTGTCTAACCAAGGTGTATTCGTGACTGAATCAAACATTTTTCCAGATCACACAAAATATGTATTTGGTGTACTCAGATGAACTCCAAACCTTTTCGGTGCCTTACCCTTGGTTTATCTAAATCTATAAATAGTTATTGATAAGTTTAAAATGAACTAAACCCAAGATCAACCCCAGTTTTTTTTTATCTTTGTTTTATTGATCAAACTCGATTATTTGACTTGATCCAATCAACTGTGATATGATTGATTTCAATTACTGTTGCAATCTAAGAATAAATAGATGACACTTTGATATGACATAACTAAAGTTTATGTCTCAGAGGCGGAGTCAGAAAAAATATCGAGCAAGATCATAAGTGAAATTTGTTACACTTGTATACAAAATGAGTGTGTTAATAAGTAAACTATACTAATTCTACGCCAAAATTACAAAAGAAAATATGGTTAAGTGGTTATGTAGACATCTCTTAAGCCTTAATGGCTTCGTCATTGACCCTGGTTATGCATGAAACTATAGTCTTTTTTTCCATGTAATGAAGTTGCACAGTATCTTTTCTTTCATAAAAGGGTTCTTAAGGCCTATTTTCTTGGGTATCGTGTTCAAACCGTTGTATTCAATGATCCAGACGGTTGGTTGTTGTTCATTTAAGACATACACGATGCTTAAAAAAGGTCTTTAGTGACCACACGATTATGGTCACTAATAGTTTATATTTGGTCACTAAGCTGATTTAGTGATCATATCAAAGTGGTCACTCGTGGTCACTAAAAGTCGGTCACAAAAGGTAATAGTGATGACATATGGATATATTATCTAAGGGTCCGTTTCTTTTTCTTCTTAAATCGTCTGGCCACTAATAAACTAGACACAAGTAATATACTAATGTTTTTCTTTGTTGAGGTCCCACTCATTTGTGTTAAATTGTCTATATCCCCAAGGTTAAAAAACCCCACTTCTCTCCAGTCAGACACAACAAGAGAAAAGGGACCCACTTGATTTTAGATCCACTTATTCAAAAAAAAAAAAAAAAAAAAAAAAAAAAGCCTAAGATGTGTGTAATTATACTTTGGAATTATTTCGTTGTAGTTTTTTGTTGGACTAATTGGTACCTGTGTTTATAAGATTTATTTATGTTATGTATACAAGACCCGCTATACGCCTATATGTGTCACACAGTGACCACATTTTCGTCACTGACTTTTAAAAATGTATTGACCAATAATTCACTATTTTATATCGAAAATAACTCATATGTACTTATTGACTAAATTAATGACCACTTTTGAGCTTGGTTACTAATTGTTTACGGGTGACCAAATATTAGTGTCTATATGTTATATGGTCACTATATTGCCTAAATAGTGAACAAAAAAAAAGTCGGCACTAAATTTTGGTCACTAAAGACACTTTTTCTTGTATATATATTGAATAAACATCAATTATGAAACTAATGCTTTTGTAACTCATCCTAAACTTGACAATATATAGTTTGAACAAGCTCTACAAGAAAAAGGGGCAACACCTATGAATTTTCCCCCGGGAAATTTTTCATAGGAGATTACCTACAAAATTCCTACAATTTTCTCACGGATTATGACCATAATTATTAGTGACAGATTTCTTAGTGATTTCCTAGGAATTAGTTTCATCGCAAACCCGTCGGAGTTTCCCAACATTTCTTATGAATAAAATGACATAGCAAATCCGTAGAAATTTTGTAACTACTTTCTAGGGATTCGTTTATAACTTCCTATAAACATGTTCATATTATTATATCTTTTTATAGATGTTTGTATGTTAGTATGTGTTTAAAAGCACTTTATTACGTTTTATCAAATAGTTTCTGAGAAGAAAGTACTAGGAAATGTATAGGTGAATGACAACTATCACCACATAGGGACTTCCTAGTGAGTTGTATAATAAAAGCTTCAAGACCCGCCCGATGGGCGGGCTAGCTCTATAAGATAATTTTAATGAATATTATAAGACTAATTTATAAAGTTACTTATCTCAAAAGACCGAAAAATATGTAATCAATTGCAAAAAAAAATATAAAAAGAATTAATGTGTTTAAGGAATAAAAAAAACAATATATCAATAAAAAAAAGTAAATATTAAAGCCTATAAACAATATATCAATAAAAAAAAGTAAATATTAAAGCCTATGCAATACTTCCTTGTAGAAAATATATGTATTCTTAAAAACTGTTTACATAAGTTTAAATTTGTTTTTATTTATGACAAGGAAGGCTTCGGTCCGTCACGTTGCAGCGGGGCATCGATTATTCGGCTGCGCGGGTATTGGTTTTTGGAACTACAAACGCAAACAGATGCCAAACATTTTAGTTACTCTCCTACCAAGGCCCATTTTAGTTTTCTCATTAAATTCACCAATTACATCCGAAACCCCTACCTTATTTATTTCATACTAATTACATCTCCGTTGTTCTAAAAATAGACTCACATGAGTCACAGATCAAGAAAGCTAGCCAACGATACTGAAAAGGGGTACGTTTAGGCATAGAAGTTTATTATTAGCATAATCAATAATACCAAAGCGCCACATAATTCCCACCTTCACCTATCACAAAGGAGACAAGTGTTACCTTTATACCAATCACCGAGCATAGTCATGTTTAGTCTTCACCCTGCATGCATATAAATTAACTACTAAAAATTGGGTACTTTATAAAGATAAAAGATGGTTATATAAAAACTAATCAACGGTTACATGGTGGTACATAATTCGTCTAGCTCCTTTGCATAGTATATCATCCGTAGACGCATATGATACCTGTAAAGTGGCGAAAATCATATGTTATTCTTTCAGATAAAGGGTTGAACTTTAAGCAGATGTAAATGAATATAGTGAAGAGCATCGAGTAGCAAACCTTATGAAAAAAAAAATCAAAATATGAGTAGTTGTATTGCAACATCAAAGATCTTGAATGCACATGTATCATCTGATTATGAACAATAAACAGAAATAAATGTTTTATGTTACTTAGAACGCAACCATCAGGGGTCCAACTAATGATACCCCCTTAATTATGACGTGTTCATCTATAGAAAACCATAAAAGAAATACTCAATATCATATAGTTAGAAATGAGGCTCAGACCTGCAATTATGAAGGCAGCACCGAATACCCGCAATGGCTGCGACCACATATCAGATACTTTGTTAGCCTAAAACCTGATAGCAGACCATAACGACATCAGCCTTCCAACAATTCTGGATGGCTAGTGTTTGGCGTCAAAAAAAGATAACACGTTCCCCAACTCCCACAAGAATATCTGAAACACATTCATATGAGTAATGATGTGCAAATTTGCTGTAGACCAAGATATATTGAGCTAATGGTCCTTGGATAACAGTTGGCAATTTCTGAATTTTTTAGACTTCGGCTGCAGAGAACACACTCAAATGTTAGATATCAGTAGCACAACGATTAGAGTCTGAAAAATAGGTCAGTAGAATGGGACGTGTAACAACGGGTCTGAATGAGCTGGGTTATCCGTCAACACTTTTATCCACTTTTCTAAATTTTATAATGGTTAATGTATGTACAAAACATTGTATTTATTATTATATGTTAAATGAATAATTCACTGGTTTTAAGGTTTTAAGGATTATCAGATTACCTGACTCCAGGTCTTTCCAAGAAATTCATTGACAGCCATACCATTCTGGCCATACATCAGAGGTGAAATCCAGTAACCCCATGCCCACCACTTCTTTATATCATCTGACGTGAATAAATGGAGTAGGTCAATTTATATAAATCATATATTGAAAAGTATTGTGACGGTATAACTGCAGTGAATATGTCTATATTATGTATATATTTCCTTTATCATACCTTGGAGACACTTATTACGAATTTTTTTTTAACTGAATATTCACAAAGGATGGTGCTATTTTTTAAATTACCAATAGTTACATGCTAGTTTTCTGATGTAAACTCAAAAAACACGGTCTGTTAAGTAGATGTGATATTGTGATCGGTTCGGTGAAAAGCTTGGGTTTTGAAAAAAGAAGTATCCCAGTATATTGTAAAGATGAGAAAAAGAATAATCATCTTGAGCTAACTAACATATATAGGGTGGTTATTAAGATATCAAGTCATATGCTTTACCTCGGGATAAGACAAATCCACCAAGCATCATAATGGCGTGAAGTGCGAGTGAGGCAAATGTGTTGGCTACAATGATATTCCGTCCTAATGCGGCCATGAAACGAAATAATGCAGAAGCCATCTGGTGAATGCATATGAACATTAGCAATTGTTTGAAAAACCTGCAAGGTCGTAACTTTGTCAGATTTAAGAAGGCAACATCTGCTCTTGCAGAGTAGAGTAGTAAACAGTTTGAGATAGTGGTGGCAATTTGGCTCAAAACGGTTCAGGTTAGGGTGTTGTCCCCAATACACTTATTTGTCAACTTAAAAAGATTTTAATAAATAGTTACGGGCTTACATATGATTACGAAATTAATACAGACATTTCTGTAAAACAATTTTGGATGTTGTATGCAATAAAAATATGCTTCACGTGACCTTCAACCTGTTTGACTTGTTCCCGCATTTGATCAAACCCTTTTAAGCCATGTTTCTGACTCATTTGACCCGATTAATAAGTACGTTGCTCGTAGTTTCACTCCATTTTAAAATGAGTTAGAAATTATTACCTTCCGACATCTGGATCATAGCCTACAACATAATAGGTCATGATGACCCAAGTGGCAAACCATATGCTCACACACAACAAAATCAAAGGCATGTGAACATTCACAAAAATATTACAACTGACCAAACAGAATTAATATTACTTCAAATCAGACAGATACCACATAGTTCATCAACACTTGTAAAGAGTAACACACAACATTCAGTTCACAAAGAAACATTCACGAATAAGAAAAATTACCACCACAAAAACGTAGGACAAGGTGGAGAGTGGACTCCTCCTGCAAATCCTCGAGCTGCTTCCCTGCTAAGATGAGCCTCTGCTGGTCCTGAAGGGATGCCTTCACATTATCATCTGATCGAGACGCGTGTTCTATTGAGCAAACCAAATTAGTTTGCACTCAAGGTCACCAGTGAGTGTGTGAAGAACGCTTTTCCAAGAAGTTGTTAGAGCCTCCCAATTTCCATTACGAGGATTTTTCAATAAAACTTGTTTTAGCTGATCAGTCGTATTCCCTGCTGCTTCCACCATCTTCCTAATCACCTGGTAACGGGACCTTATGTAACTCGGATGGCAAATCAAGAAAAATGCATCAAAGAATCGCGATTGCTCCCACGCGTGTTCATCTAAATCTGTTGCAAGTTCAAGTTGAACGTTCCCAACCGGAAACAAGACCCTTCTTCTGAGATCATCAACATCAATGTCGTTCAAAGGAACTAGTGAATCAAGGATAGCAGGTCCAATGTATATGTCAAACTTGGTTGATGAATCGAGTGCTTCCCTCATGTTGAGAATCTTGAGAAAGTAGGAATGACCCGAATTTTCCCGTGAGCTGAAAGTAAGCTTAACTTGCTTGGGAGCAGTGGTTCGAAAAAGGAGATCGGGTATTATACCAGTATAGATGAAAGAAAGTAATTTTGGAGCATAAACTTGTAGATTGACCGCCGGGCCGGTTGGATATAGGTCTAGGGTCAAGCACTTGAGCGAAGCACTAGTGAAAACCAAGTTTTTGAGCTCCCTATAATGAATTGAGAGGGTCAAACTCTCGAGGACAGGAAAGTTGCATTCGAGTGTGTCAAAAAACGAATTGTGAAAAATGAGACCACCCTGGATACATAATTGTGTCACACTTGCTAATGAATCCATTTGAAACGGTATAGGCTTCCTGTAAGCAGATAGATGGCGGTAACGGAAGGAGCAAAGACTTGGTAGATTGTTGATCTCCCAAAGATCGTCGTTCTCTATTGAGAAAATGTCCAATTCGGTAAGACGTAGAAGGTTTCGAACCTTGACATTGTTCAAGCCCCCACACCACGTAAGCTTAATCTTCTCAAGCAAGCTACAAGTAGACAACAAGTTGTTACACACGTCTTGATTTATAAAGACGCAATCCAAGTGGAGTACACGTAAAGAAGCACAGTTGATGACATTGGTGGAACAAATGCGAAGACGAAGGTTGGTGACATTGGCAGTTAAAGCTGCAGTTACATGAATCGTATGTAGGCCTTGGCTAGAGAATAACTCATTTGGCAAAGCGAGATCATCATCAGGAAGGAAAAACCTGATATCAAGTGAGAGGTTTTTGAGAGAACTTTTGGAAACTACAAGGCGTATCCAGTTTTCGACGTCGTGGGTTGTTTTTTTAGAAACGATGTTGAAGAGAAGATGAAAAGATTGAATGGGTGTGTTGTGTATGTGGTATCTTTGCAAAGTGGTATGAATGAGCTTGTGGTAGCTTGTTTGGTAACTGGGCTAGGAAGAAACACACCCTTAATACATTGAAACCGACCTGACCCAAAAACCGACAAAAGAAAAAAGTCGAATCGAGAACCAAACCGAGAAATACATATAAAAGCTAAACCGAACCGAATAACTCGGTTCGGTTCGGGTTGGTTTAGCTATTTCGAACCGACAAAACCGGATTAAACCGAAACCGACAAAAATATACAAAACCGAACCGAACCGAATAAGGTCGGTTCGGTTGGTTTGTAGGTTCAGGTCGGTTTTCGGGTGGATTTGCTCGGCCCTATATGTGGAATATCAAATGGAAGTATATGAATTAATGAGGAGGAATCAATACTTGGCAATGATGGTCAGGAATGAAGTATATGGAAGTATATGAATTAAGTATATGAAGTATATGAAGTAATGAGGAGGAATCAATACTTGGCAATGATGGTCAGGAATGAAGTATATGGAAGTATATGAATTAAGTATATGAAGTATATGAAGTAATGAGGAGGAATCAAATGGAAGTATATGAATTAAGTATATGAAGTATATGAATTATAAAGGTGAGTTTGAAAACAGAAGGCTCTGTATCTTGATGATTCCAATGCTCATAGGGGTATAGTTGGCTTCTAGTCACAGTGTGCCTTTAAAGATAGGTAACTGGGCTAGGAAGATCAGTATAACCTTATGAATGTTGCCACTAGGCCTCATAAAGTGAGTTACCTGTTGAAGATAGTTTGTTTAGGATATCACATTGAAGACTTGTTACTCTAAAAACAGCCTTAAGCTCCTGTTAGGAACTGTTCAGGCTTGATGCGGGTCATGAAAATGCCTTGTTTGAGCTAACAGTTTTATGCTGTCTAAAAAGCTCACATTGAATCCAAAAGGGTTAAGTTTTTGGCAGATGGTGAACCCTTGCTAGAGGTCAGATCTTATTCCAAGCTTGGTGAGTCATGAAAGATGAGACTACCCTGCTAGAATTTGATTTTGACTTCTAGTGCAAGGATATGTAGTCAGTAAGGTGGGATATCCATAGGGTTGATTATATCTGACTATGGTGAGAAATCAGAGTTATGGTGAGGCCAGTTTTTCTGGAAATGTAGCCATGCTTGGTGAGTTGCACCGAGTGATCCCATTTCTGATCATGATGCCGTATAGTATTAGCATCCTGCATTACCAAAATGTGAGGTGTCTGCTGCATTAAGGTGATGCAGGGGAGCTGGTATTATAGGGAAATGTAGTCAAAAGTCATGGGATATCCTCAGATTGCTGTGGTGAAATAGGTGAATGTTTAGTTGTCTGCATTAGATGACTAGTTTGAATTCTGTATACAAGCTTTGATTGAGACCTGTCATGGTATAATAAATTTGTTTGAAATACTAGAAATATAAGAGAGATTTTTGAGGCTAACAGACAACAAACTCTAACCTATCTTTGGCTTCGCACATAAACAAAAAAGTAAGCCCAATTTGACCGAGTTTTATCCAATGCGGCCAAAGAAACTCCGATTACATGAGATCATATATACATACAACATTCCTTGGTCAATTTTTAAAGTTGCCAGTTTGACACTTACGAGTCAACTGTGAGCTCTTTTTTTGGGCAATTGAAAGCACTCGTCATCATCATTTGCATCATACGACCGTTTGAATGCATTGTCTAAGTGCTCCAATCCCAAGCACTATAAACACCAATTTTCTAAAACAAAAAGCACCAACCAAAAGTGTTAATACGTACTCATAGAATATGTACATATAAAGTGACAAAAAGAACAAAAGAAAAAAATATAACCTCAAAACGGGTGTACACAACATCAGAATCTTGAAGGTATCTAGGATTGCCCATAGATACAAATGCAAACTTCCACTGATACATTATCGTTATTAAGCAGCAAAATGTGAGAGTGGTAAAGCGAAACTAGAAGAAAGAAAAAAAAAATATGGTAGAAAAATGTAATCGTGAACATACCTTGGAAAATTCCTCATTTGGAACTTGTAGTTTCTTCTGAATGTGTATTTTAATTTCAGCTAATGTTTCGTCGTTTCGAATGACAAAGATAAATGGTTCCTCAAAGTTATCAACTTGCTATTAATATAAAGTTAATTTACTTGTGTTAGTACTTGGAGAATGAAGTAAGAGGGGATGATAAGCGGGCTGAGTTACAGGTCATTTTTTGAATGGATAGAAACAGGTTGGATCGACCATTTCTTAACTTCTTTTTTAAATAACTAATACATTGTTTGTGATTAGCAAACAATATTATTACAACAAGAATTTTTATTATTTTTTTGTCAAAAAGAAATAGTAGGTTGTATACGACCTCAAATCTATTTGACCCATTCTCCTTTTATCTTAATTTTATGATTTAACCCATTGAGATACAACACAACCCAAATCTACCCGCTCATAAGTAAATGGGCTGAAACTTGAAAATTCCAAGATTACTACTGAAAATACAAGCTAACACAAACGTAAACATCCTATTAAAGCCATAAATACATACCAACTGGTCCTCATATAGTTCTTTTGTAAAATGATAAACGTGAATCAGACGATGCTGAGGATCCAATTCCTTTTGGTCTTCTGGAATCTGTGATATAAAAACATAGTCTCAAAACCCACAATAAAGTTAAAACAAAATGCAACAATTTGGTATCAAAAGCTTAAACACATAATGTAACTACGATTAAAAGGACCCAAGTACTGCATTCCCAGAAAAGAAAAAGGACCCGAATACTAGATAATCTTTTTATCATATGTGCTTCTGTTATAATGTCATATCTTGTGGGGTACGCTCACTCTTGCAATTTTTGTTTAGGTATGAAATATATATTAGCATTTAAAGTATACCTCCTCAGCACGCAATGTCCGATATGGATCGTAGATGCTCTCAATTTCTTGATTAAGAGGGAAAATCTGCATATAATGCCAAAATCATATGCACTGTTAATTGGCCCATTGTGGTAATACATACTCATAATCTGTAAAACACTTCAACCCTTTAAATATGGTTTAAACTTCTAAAAGCTCGGTCAACAAATACAGAGAAAGGAAAGTTGCAAATCGTCTTAACTAAAAGGGTGGAATTAACTCTATAATGCAAATAAGTTTCAAATATTCAATACCTAGTAAATAATGCTGTTACAAGTCTCAAGCAATCGAAGCTCTGCATCTTTATGAGACAACTCAACCTGTTCCACAATACATTGACGACTACGCTATTAGCTATGAGATAATGATACCTTAAAGGGAGTAAGATAGAGTCTATAACTCCGCATGGAACTTGTTACTTTATCAATATTTAATAAGGGTGGCAGTTGTGACTCGTTTATGTTTATGAATGGGTATATTATGGTTATGTTTTATCTCAACCGGATCAAATGGATAAACTCAAGAAAATTACGTATAGATGAAACAGGACGAAAGTTCCCAATGTAGTATTTTACTGCATACAACCTCCTATTCCTCTCGAGTCAATATATTAGACTATTATTGGCATAGCACGTTTTATCAAGTATAAAATCATACTTTAATTACTACCAAAAAGATCATTAGAATTTGGACTAAAGGGTTTTGGGTCAACCAAACAAGACCTGGCCCGTTTTTAAACGAGCCATAAATTATCCATTAGGCCATTATCCAACTCGTGCACATTACAACCTCAAGCATTTAGCAGTGAAAAATAGGTGATGGTCAGTTAGAAACACATAAAGTTGCTATACTTACCTTTGTCTTAAGGTAATTGATTATATCCGCCACAGTGCTTTGTTTTGGCAATTTAATGGTATATATGACTACCTGGCAATAGTCAAAAGGAATATAAAACGGGAAAGTCAAACATATAAGCAAATGAGTAATAGCTATAAGTCAACACTTACTTCATTTTTTGTTGCATGATGAAAAGCAACCTCCAGGGTTCTGAGGTGTTGCTCTTCAGTACGAGGTATATCCGGTACTTTATGTTCATAATATAAAGTGTCTGAAGTCTGCGCACAACAAAAAGAACATTATATGTAAACAAATATGTTGTGAGCGGCAATCTAATGTGAATTTGACCAAGTTTGACAGTAACAACGTTAATTCTAGTTGAGGTGGCAATTTCGACACATTTACTTATTAATTGGCCGATATGGGTTGTGTTTTATCTCAAACATGTCAAAATATAAAAAACTACCGAATTACCCCTTTAACCTGACTTAAGGAACTTTTACTTCCATCTCACAAGACGCATCTCCTTTTATTCACCAAGTCTTTTTTGGCCATTTATTTATTAATTTCTTAGAAAATGCATCTGATTGTTACAACTGCAAACAGAAAAAGCACGTCAAACACTAACACCTACAAGTTCTACAACACATTTATTATCCGATTCTTATTATTAATAATGATAAACACTATCACAAATACAAATCCAAACACAACCCTAAACATGCAAATTTGTGCAGAGAGGAAGGGAAAGAGATGGATAGACTCGTTTACCTGAATATGGGTGTAGACAACATCAGAATCCTTAAGGTATGTAGGACAACCCAAAGAGTGAAATGCGAAACTCAACTGATACATAAAATATTCAGAAGTGAAAAAAAAAAAAAAAAAAAAAAAAAAAAAAAAAAAAAAAAAGAAAAAAAAGTGAGTTCAACGCAAAATAAAAGTTGAGAGGATAATAGTTTAATGGTAGAAAGATAAAACACCTTGGAAAATTTCTTCGGTGGAATCTGTAGTTTCTTATGTATCCGTACTTTAACTTCAGCAAATGTTTCACCCTCTCGAATCTCAAGGAAAAATGGTTCCGGGAAGTCCTGAACTTGCTGCTAGCATAATATAGTTTAAATGTGAGCATCAAGTTCATAGTAGAGAGGGTTCAGGTTAGAACATATCATTGTTGTAAAAGTTAAAATATAATAACAAAAACAATCCAAATCTTTGAACACGACAAATGTAAAACAATTTGACCTATTTGACATGTTTCCATTGTATAGGTAAAAAAATTCAAGTGACACGTTTGAGATAAGACACATCCCACGTTGACCCATTCAATTATATTAGCTTAAAAGAACACAAATGTTACCCGTTTTGACCATCACCATAAGTTACCTGTTTTGTTTTCAACCCCGACCGTGCCACCTCTAGCAATTAGCAGTGCAAAATAGGTAAACTCAAATATAGAACAAAAGAAGTGATAGCTGTAAGCCAACACTTACTTCAACTTTTGTTGCACTACGGAAATCAACCTTTAGGCTTTTAACGCCTTGCACTTCTGGAATAGGATTATGTGGTACTTCATTGTCAGTTACAACATCATCTTCACTTATCTCGTCATTGATCTTCACTTGTGAACTTCAAGTTTCTTTCTTTTAAGCTTCATGAGGATGTTGTAAAGTATCTTCTTGGAATTATGTTGAGTTGCACTTCTTTGAATCTTCAATATCAGTCTTTGCAGCATCTGTGAAACAAATATCAGCACTCCATGGTTGATCTTCTGTTCTTTCCAGCAACATTGGCATTTTGTGAGAGGTGAATCATTGAAAGTTTATGGATTTGATGTCTCATTACCAGGTAGCCATAACTCTGGAGTAGTCAATGTTTTGGTGTTTAAACCATGGTACATTGATAACCATATGATTTTTAGCAAATCATCCGCTATCAACGGATTTGACTTGTCTTTACCAAAAGCCGTACCCTTTTGGACTAGTTAATTCTTTGGTGTATTCATACCCTGGTGAATTAATAACCAGTTATGGTTTTCCACTGCCTTTACCACAAGCCATACTCTTGTGGGCTAGCCAACTCTTTATCAAACACAGATATGGTGAGTTGATTACCATACAATTTTTGGCAAATTGTCAGCCATAAACGGATTTGAGATATCTTTACCAGAGCCGTTTGCTCATGGATTACTGAGTCCTTATGTTGATTAGACATAGTGAACTGATAACCATTTGTTGTGTTAGTGCAGAGCACCTTCACCAAGTGAAACCATCTCAAAAACCATTTTAATTTATCAACCTTTTAAAATAGACTCAACAACACTTAGAAAATTCTTTTAAACACTTAAAAAATCACTGATGTTGAGCTTTTGATTCAATTAACTTCAAAAGCTGATAACAAGCATCATCCTTCACTTCACCAAGAAGCTTTTTCTCCAGCATAGCCCTGCAAACCCTGTTTGGAAGTGGATATTCCACTTCTGTTAGCATATAAACTATTGCAGTTTCTAATTCCAAACAATGAACCTGACAAGTATGGAAATATGTCCAACTGAACACTTGTTCTTGACAGGCGAGCTTCCACATTTCATCACTAGCATTTGGTGTCTCAAACATTGTCTTCAAGTTACCCCAGAGGACTCTTTCATACTCCTCTTCAGGCCTTTGATCACCATGCTTCGCCATCATTAGCCGGTACATTATCTTTAAATCATCCCTAGAAACATCACTTAACAAAGCAGGAAAATTCACATAAATATTGTCAGTGTAGTTTTCCCTTACTATTTGATAAACCCCCTTTTTCCCACATTTGATGATCTGAACTTTGGCTATCTTGGTTGTAGGTGCTGAAATGGAACCCATGGTGAACTCTTCAGATGAAGGTTCATCAACTTTGTCTTTCATATAAGCATCCACCTCCGTCTTGGTTTTAGTCTTATTCTTCTTTACAGGCTTCTTTGCAATTGACTTCTTTCTGGTCCACTTAAGAACTAGTTTTTCAGGCTCTTCCTCCTTCCTAACTTTTTCAGTTTCAACAGCCTTTTCAACCTCTGGAGTAGCAGCAACTTCTTCAACATCTGCAGTCTTCTGTTTTTTAGCTTCGTTTGGTTGAAGATTTATGTCTTTCCTTTTGAGCTTGGAAGCTTCCAATTCAGAATCCATGGGAGTAAAGCTCTGAACTTGCTTGACCACATTTTCAAATTCAACTTTCAGTTCATCAACCATCAACTTCCTCAACTGATTCAACTTCCAACTAGGATGGCCTTGACTCTTTATGTAGTTTATCATGTACTCCATTTGCTCACCTTTTGTCGAGGGTTTGTTCATCCTTTCTCTCTGTCTCTGCTCTCTAAGAAGTTTCTTCTTCTCATTAACCATCTCTACCATCTTCCTAGCATAGTCTTCTGCTCCAATGTCAGCTAGGATGTCCCTGTTGACTTCAAGTCTAGCTCTGATGGTGTCCCAATCTTCATCTGTGTAAAACTTGGCAGCTTCCAGAACTTCAGCTTGTCTTTTCTTTTGTTCTTCAGTAAGTTCTGGTTGTTCCTGCAAGTTCTTTGCAATAAGCTCATCATCCATGTTTTGTCTTGCAAGCTTAGTTGTTGCAGCTGCATCATCCTCTGCTTGGATTCTAGCAATCTCAGCCATGCTAGCTTCTTCTTCCATGATCTGCTTTTTGGTTTTCACTGGTTTAGAAGCTTCTTGCAGTATTCCTTTACCTTTTCTCTGCACAAACTCCTCACCAGTATTAACTCGAATACTAGCAGACTCAGCGCCAGACTTAACTTCTGCATAACCAGGATTAACTTCTGCATCATTGCCAGTATTAAGTTCTTCATCAAAAGCAGACTTAACTTCAGCAGACTTATCAACCCCACCAGACTTATCCATTTCACCAAAACTTGCAGCTTTTATATCAATCTTCTTCCTCACAGATTTCTTTTGGCTTAGAGTTTTAGCCAAAATTTCAGCTGCTTCCATTCCTTGAGGACTTATATGTGTTTCTTTTGAGGATTTTTCTTTTGTTGGTGTCGTAAGCTCTGAAGCACCCTCGTGCAAATTCCTCCCCTGTTTGGAAGAATTTTCTGCTTCATCCCCTTCTGAGTCAGAGATTTCAAATCCTTTTTGTCTGACTATCCCTTCCAACCTCTTAACCTTTTTCACCAACTTGATAACTGCATTTGCCATGGTCTGTTTGGACTTCTTAAGTTCCTTCTCCAATCCATCTATCCTGGTCATCAATTGAGGAACCAACTTGAGAAGATCATCCATGGACATAGAACTTGGTTCTGCAGTAGGAGTGGGTGTTGGAGGCTGTGGCTGAGGAATCACTGGTGGTTCTTCCTCAAGAACTGGAGGTGAAGGTGGTGGTGGTGGTGGTGTTGGTGTTCTTTGTTCATACTCTGGTTCATCTGATTCTGATGGTGGTTGAGCTTGAGCCTCAGATGTAGCAGAAGTAGGTGGAACAGATGTAGATGTACCTGCAGGGTCAGTAGCAACAGCACGCAACATAGCAGGCAACAATGGCTTGTTTACCCCTTCAAAACCCCTTTTCATGTTAGCAAAGATCTTTTTAGTAAAAGGAACAGCAATGTAAGGATGTTTACTTGTTGTTTCAACATTTAGGATCATTTGCAAAAATCTTGGGTACATCAAAAACTTTTTCTTATTATTGGCACACGTTTTCTTATTATTGGCATTTGCAACCATGGCATCAAAGATCATTTTAGAAAAATTGAAGAGTCTGCCAGTGGAGAGACAGACCAATGCACAAGCAATATTGCTACCAAATTGATCCCACCCACCACTTTTAGAACTTATACAATGTAAGAGTTGATGCACAAGGAAACGCCAATGTGGTGTAAAGTTGCTTTTCAAAAAAGTAAAGGATCCATTAGTTGGATATCCCATATTACCCAGACCCTGAAAAAGTTCATCATTAGGCAACATAGAAATTCCTGAGGCATCGGCCAATTGAAGCTTGCTTCTGACTGATTCCTCAGTAATTGAGTATTCCAGAGTGTCAATGGTTGCCTGTAACTCTAGAGTCCCATCAGCAAGAGTTCTGGCAGTAGCAGAATGCCAGAACTGTTTGACTAGGGAGTCATAGATAGGTGGATTATGAGTGAGGGCATACCTTATGTGAGAGCCTTTGAGAAAATCCACTATCTGTTCGAAGCCGGTGCTCTCAGCAGGCTTCTTAAGAAAACCCACTTGATTGTGCTTGTCGGCGAACTTTAATTGATCCATAATTTATTCTGGTAGTGCGGCGCGTTTTATGGTTAGTGCTGGTAAAAGAGTTAATCGAAGGAAAAGATTTAAACTTTTAAATATTAGAATAAAGTAAATATAGGATAAATATGAATTCTAAAAATAAAAATTATCCATATATATACTTCTGACCGCCTATAAGTAGGTAACGGTACAAATTAAATAGTAGGTTCAAGGTTATGGATCTAAGCAGCCTTGTAAGACAATAACTAACTTGGATAAATCCAAACTAATTACGTGAAGAACTCTTTAACAATTGAGTACTTGATGCTAAGGCGAAATATTAACAACAAGCAAGAAGATCACAATGATTACTAAATAACTTTTACTATTAATATTTCTAATAACTTTTGTAAGCTCTAATCGTTTAAGTACATAACACTATGCCTTAGGGTTCCTTTATACTCTTATACAAAACGTGTAGAAGGATAAACATATCTCTTCTTAAGATATCTTTACGCGTACATATCCTTCCCTAATATAACTCTAACAAACTATTCTGTTTTAACATAAACAGACTTCACTATAAATACTAAACAGTATTAACTTAGGTATGCCCGACTTAACTTTGTACTGGCAGACTTAACTACTAATTCTAAGCCTACCAGACTTAACCTTTATACAAGTCTGGGTCACTTTAACCAAGATGTTGAATATCCGGTTACCCTAATGACTTGTTAAAAAGGTTTTAAATATGTACATATTTATATACTAAAATGTAAGTTTAGGGACCGAGCAAAAAAAAATCGTTTTACTAAGAGTGGCAAAAATAGTAGGTAAAGATGTGGTTAACATATATTAGTTACTTTTCAAAAAGAGTAGATATCACTATTCATCAGTTTAGGGAATTCGGGAATATTTGGGTAAAAGCTTATTTAAGCAGCTTATATCAGCATATGCCGCTACCAAAACGCAATAAGCTGTTTTATGTGTTCCGATAGCTAAGTTAAGCCATATTTGAGATAGCTTACTCAAAACTGCTTATCGGCTTAATAAAATAAGCATGTGGGAACCTGCTTAGTCATAAGAGATAAATTTACACTAAATAAGCAGATAAGCAGTTTTACCCAAAGCCCCAAATCCTCAAAAAACTTACTTATATACAACACATTAGCACTTAAATAAGCAATGCCAAATTAGTGTTCAAATAAGCATACACCCACTTAATCATAAGCTTCAATAGTGCTAATTTAGTGTTTTTAAAGATTACAACAAGTTTAGGGTTCTACCAACTATCAAGAACAAATAGCCATTATAAAATAAACCAAAAAAATAGAAAACTCACCGGAAACAAAGAGTGCAAAGGGTATCAAGAATGAGGTTTGTAGAGAGCGTGAAGAAATTTCACCATTTCACAACCGGGTGAGTGTAAATTTTAGTCACAGAAGACATGAAGTGATAACAAGACTTTGACTTGTTTTAAGTACAACAGTGTTTTTAACTTTTGACAGATCTAAAATACTTATTTTTGTCGTTTGTGGAAAAGGAAAGATTATAAGAAGTGAAAATTAGTGTGCTACCCATATAAATTATCGTGTGTTTGCACAGACTCACGTTTAGGTTCAATATTAAAAATACTCATTCATGTCAGGTATTTATCTTCACTATATACACGACATGGACGTGTATGGCTAAGAATGATCCTGTCAATTAAATCCTTACCCATGTTGGGTAGAAAATCACATGGTATACACGACATGGTTTTTTTATTATTCTTCACACCTACCCAAGCCTTTTCTAGTGTATACATATACACGACATGGGGAATATATACACGACAAGGGAAAAAGTATGACAATCACATGGTAATGTCTTGTATAGTGAGAAAATATACACGACATATGACAAAAGTATGACTATCACATGGTAATGTCGAGTATAGTGAGAAAATATACACGACATTGACATAGTTTGCAATCTCATTTAAAAACCTAGACAATGTCGTGTAATATAATACCCTATACAAGACATGTTTTAGGGTTTTGTTTATTTTCTACGAGACATAAATGAAATGGTAAATGACAATAGAATTTGTATATATATAGACGTAGAAACACATATCTCACACATAAAATCTCTTCGATGGCTCACCAAAAAGATTTCTCACAACAATTTCCTGATGTTAGAGACTTTTCACAACAATTTCCGGAGAACTTGGTTAACACCCCACCGGTAGATATCGTTCCGGTATTTCCACCGACTGAGTACTCGGTTAACACCCCACCGGTAGATATCGTTCCGGTATTTCCACCGACTGAGTACATGGTGAATACTCCACCACCCGTGAACGTGAACCCCCCCCCCCCACCGTATGTGCACGTGTTGAACACTCCACTGGGTGTGATACTCCAACATAATCCAGGATTTTTAACTGAGGACCAACTACGCCATCTTGGACAGGATCAGCAAGTACGAAGAGAATTTGAAGAAAATGAAGCACGTGAGGAAGCTGATCGGAGGGAGCATGAAGCAATGTATGAAGAATATCTCAGGAACAACTGGTTTGACATTGAGAATTCGGATTACAGTGATGGTTACAACACACCATGATTCGTTGTTATTTGTATTTTCATTTTAATTTCCGTATCATTTAGTATATGTGCTATGTAATCCGTATTTTCAATATAATGGTTAATGTATTTTGACTTCTGTAGTATACGAATCCTTTAAACATTACATTTTTTCATAGTTTTTTAAAATGATGGGAAAAAAGTACGTACTTAAATATATTTTGATGATCAAGTCATACGGTTTTTGACTTCTGTAGATATACGGTTTTTAATTTATCTTGTGTGTAGAATTAATTTTGAAAACATTCTGGAAGCATCTACAAAATTGTAAAAAGAGTTCATATGAAAGTCATTGATTAGTCATCTCAATGTCATATTTCGTGTTATATTGTAAGCAACGACATTGTAAGCACCACCAGCAAAACCACCAAACTCACGCACCACAATGTCACCACCACAAGATGATGAAGAACATGTTTTGATAGTTTATGAGCTATGTCATGTATATTGTTTCAAGATAGCTATTAAACACTCACTAAAATGTTATTGAATATAGTGAACTTGCAAACACGACATTGATATATGAGGAATATGTTTGATAATGAAGATTGTTGATAATGAAGAAGATAACTATATCAAGAACAAAGAAACACGACATTGATAACAACTAATGGATCTACCATCGTGTATATATATCCTTAACAACTAATATATATGAAGAAGATAACAAATGCATCGTGTATATATATTCTCTAAGTCTTATCATGTAAAACAAATGCATCTACCATCCATTGAATGATCAAATCAACCTTTTAATATTTGCTCTTTCCCAATGCTATAGACAACCTAGAAAGTAACACTAGAAACCCTAAGTGAAATAAGTGACTAATGCCGTGTAAATATCTTCGCTATACCCCACATGTTTCACTTAATAATATATACTTCGTACTAGATATTCATTTGATCATATCAAAGTGACTTTAAAAAAAAAAAAAAAAAACATGTCGTGTATATATCTTCGCTATACCCCACATGTATTAAGATTCCCTTTTACCTTTCCCCCATGTCGTGTACATAAGTCAATGTCGTGTATATGCATACACTATATGGCTTGGGTAGGTGTGAACAATAAAAAAAAAAAAAAAAAAAAAAAAAAAAAAAAAAAACATGTCGTGTATACCATGTTATTTTCTACCCGACATTGCTAAGGATTTAATTGCCAAGATCATTCCTAGCCATACACGTACATGTCGTGTATATAGTGAAGATAAATACCCGACATGAATGGGTATTTTTGATATTGAACCTAAACATGGATCTGTGCAGACACACCATAATTTATATGGCTAGCACAGTAATTTTCACTTATAAGAAATTGGTTGCTAGGTCTGTGTATTTTTTTATAATATACGAGTATCCGTGCATAACAACGAGATTTTATAGCAACAGATCATTTAGTGATAAAAAAAGTTTATTGTTATAAACAAAAAATAATAAAACTTTGAAGATTTGAGGATTAAACATAATGTTTTGAAACTCAATTCAACCCGGGTGGTTCAACCGGTTGAACCGTTCCGGTCAAAAACGGGTCGATTTAAACCTGGTTAAACCGACGGGTTGGGTAAAAAATGGGTCAAATTAAACCGGGTCAACCCGACCGTCTTGAAGCATCTTGGGACAACCCGGTTTTCGATGTTTATTAATAGTTTCCTTTTCAAATATATTTTTTCGACCTTTCCTTTTTTAGTTTCAACTTTTCACTTTTTGGTTTTTCCTTTATATATAGTATAGCAGGGTACCCTCGCGTTGCGGCGTCAGGTACCTTGTGACGATTCACCGGAGAAATAGATCTCGATGAGGCCTGATTCACTAGTTTGTATCAGTTTCAACGGGTCCTCTCTGATTCGTTTTCGGATGGTTTTATTGGTTAGCCGAACCAGTGGCGAAACCGGTTCCCGGTTGAACCAGTTGGTCCGGTCCGATTTTCAAAACTATATATGCCATCAGCTTGTTAGCTTGTATGACGCTTTGTGTGTTTTATTAATGTGTATAATAACATGTATTTTCATTTTAGAGTGTTTTAAAAATAACATTAATTAGTGTGTTTAATTATTTTATATTTTGGATTATGTTGTAGCTTGTTTAAATTGTACATTGTGAAAATTTTATTGTACTTTTTAGTTAGGGGTGTTTTAATTGGTTTTATTTAATTTGGTATATATGTTTTTAATTGTACAATGTTAATAAATCATTGCACTTTTAAGTGTTTTAATAAGAGTATTAATTACACTATACATTTCTCTTACATTTTACCATTTCTATTTTCAACTTTGACCATTTTTATTTTATATGTAGTATAGATTATGTTTTCAAATCTATATTACTATATAAAGCATTTGGGACATCTTATTTATGGAAGGCATAGATTGTGTTTTCAAATCTTTACTACTATATAAAGCATTTGAGACATCTTATTTGTGAAAAGGCTTAAAATTTTCAGATTCAACACTTGCTAATTGTGGAATTGTGTAAGATATAAAAAACAAATAGTGGCAAGATTTGAACCTAGGTCTTTTAGGTGAAAGCAAAATATTCCAACCATTAGGCTACAATAGACTTTTATTCATTTAATGCACAACCAAATACATATATATAAACAATATTTATTGCATAACCAAATACATATAATACATATACAACTTTTGTAATTGTTTACACGAGCCTTACAAAATTGTTGTTTATTTGATTTTTTTTATGTTGGTTATTTTAATAAGAAATATCAAGCACATGTTTTTTGGTAGCATTTTAATCTTACTCATTCAAAAAGAAAAACTCTAATTCGATTCAATTCGGCTTCGAGCAACATTTGTTAAACAACATTCGGCGACGTGTATATATAATCAAATCGTTAAATAACATTTGCCTTCGAACCCGCTGCTTTGTGCGGGTATCATGCTAGTATTACTTAACGAGGAAAAGTAAAGAAATAAAGAGAAATAAAAATTGTTACGTTCTATAGTATCACTTAATAAGGAGAAAAAAAAGAAGGAAATGGATTGAAAAACAAAAGGTGATTTGATTAATTTTAAAGTAAAACTTTCCTCTCAAAACTGAACGAAATGTTTACTTTATATTTTGTTTTTACCTTTTCTTACAAAAAAAAAACTTGAAAACTAACATTAGAGTTTTATCGGTTTGATTTTCATTTAAACATTTTTATTATCAATAAACGAACAAGGTTTTACATATTTAGGTTATTTTGAGAATCGGATATTTTCAGAACATATCATATCTCGTGACCATACCTAACTCAGATGCGTAACTAGTGAGGAAGGTTTAAACCTCAAACCTCTAGCGAAAGTTATCTTTGCATTATGAATAGTTCGTATTCACTCATCCCAATATCTTAGATTTTTTTCTAATTTACGTTACTTTACAATCACGATTAGATATGCTCGTTATTAACGAAATAAAATGAGCTAACAACAATTTTGTGGGTTTTGTTTAAGCGTTTTATATTTATAAATTTCACATTTAGTGAATCATATATAAAGTAACTCCCAATACCGTCTTCCACGGGTTATGGGTCCCAATATCGTCTTCCACAGTGTATAGGTGAAGTTGAGACGTAGACCGGCTTACCCTTATCTAAGGTAAAGAGGTTGCTTCCGGTTCTGCCAAAGGTAGAAAATGACCTAATCATTTTTAAAATGGCATGTGATGTTAACTATCAAATATTTGGTGCTCATTAAGTGCTAATTATGTAACTATGAAATGTTTAATTGTTAGCGAATCCTTGAAAAAAATTAAGCCATTAAGTATAAACTTGTATGTAAAACCCTTTTTTATTACAAACTCAAGCTCTGTTTTAAATAGTCAATTAATTGTAAAAACTATTATCTAATAAAAATTAGGTATTTAGGCCTATGCGATGCATGAGTCTATGAGTCTAGCATATATGGTGTTTTACTTTTCACTAAAAAATACGCGAGCATGCAACTATTGTAAATGTTTTCAGGTTAAAGTGGATGATCTTTTCTTTCCCCAGTGATAAGTGTACATTTTGAATAATATTAAAATCTTTATAGGTAAAGAAATTACGAGGACAAGACCTTTAATTAGAGATAAAATCGTAAATTATTGCCTTTGTTGCCAAACCCATTATGATAGACGGGTTTTGTTTGTTCAAATTGAGTTAAACTTTGGTCCTTTTCACACAAAGTTGCAAATTTCGAATTTGTTAAATTAATTAGATATTTTGGTTATTTGAGGATTGTTACATCACTGCAACCCATATATTGTGCTCATATTTTGTAAACAATCTCTTGAGTCTTGACCTATTCAAAGCTAAACTGTGAACCTTTTTTGCAAGAGAAAATTATCAAAAGGGGACTTTTTTTCAACTATGGTCCGTTTTTAAAACTTTTTTCTGATATCTTTCCCAAAAGAGCCTGCTCAACTGCTCAACTGCTCAACTTCATTATCTTGATGACACGTGTCATGTGGTAGGTGAAGATATTTTTTACCTTTTAACTCAAATGACTAATTTACCCTCAAACACATATATAAAAGACATCACATATTTCATTTTTTCTAATTTTTTTCTCTCTCTCTCTCTCTCTTCAACCTCAATCCAAGATCCGGCCATATCTCCGGCCATGGGAAAAGATCCGGCCATATCTCCACCACCACCACCACCACCACCGCTCAACTGCTCGACTACCACTGCTCAACTGCTCGACCACCACTGCCCACCACCTTAGCAGTCCATAACCACCACCACCACCGCTGCTCAACTGCTCGACTACCACTGCTCAACTGCTCGACCACCACTGCTCACCACCTTAGCAGTCCATAACCACCACCACCACCGCTGCTCAACTGGTCGACTACCACTGCTCACCACCTTAGCAGTCCATAACCACCACCACCACCACTGCTCAACCACAAAAATTATCTATACTTACAAAATTACTTATTTCATTACTAGATCCACCCATTCAATAAATCCATCGCCAACATAACTTTACTTAATTAACCACAATTTTATTATTATTAAAAAAAAAAAAAAAAAAAAAAAAAAAAAAAAAAAAAAAAACCGACCCAGATGCTACAGGAATACAGTACATATCTAGCATTATAACGGCAAAATCTAGCACGTTTTCTACAAAAAAGATCACATGCATATCTGCATAGTGCACATCAATCAAAAAATAAACTTTCATTTTGTGGTCCAAGAGATTCTCCATTATCTAACTTTTTTCAAGAATAACAAGTGAACCACACAACTTGCATTAGCCAATTATGAGCTTAAGCAGACACGTGAGAATACAAAAGAACAGAATAGTACATAGCTACAGATTGATGGTGAAAACACAAGAACATCAAGCAGCCTCGTCTTTAAAATCTCGCCGGAATCTGCTGCTATCGCCGGAATCTCGCCGGAATCATTCAGATCTGTGACCGAATACTACACTCTAAGTTGTGACTTCAAAAGAAAAAATCAAAAGAAAGACTTGATGACAACAAACTTAACCACTGCCAAAGACTCGGACACCTACAACGATGCATGACTCGGACACAAATCAATATTTTTTAGATCTCAGTTTCATTTGTGCGTGTTAATCAAAGATAAATCCAACCCATATAAGGTCAAACACACGAACAAACACCTCATCATCGATCAATCTGATAAAATAAATTCATAATTAAATAAACATATGATCTCAGAATTTTTCTTTCAATAATATTATAAGATCTCTATAGATCTTTAGAAGCATAAAACAAAACACAAGTAGAACCTACCGTGACCCTCCAAAGGATCTTGAAACCTTAACTTGCTTTCTTGATTCGACTTGTGGTTATACCCGCGTTTGTGTTTGATTCAGATTGAGGATTTTATGATGGAGATAAGATCGATTAAAGAAGATGAGATTTGATGAAAAAAAGAAAACAAAGCAGATGCAGCAGTTGAGGAGTAGATTGAGGATGTTAGGTGGGGAAGAGAATAAATGAAATAATTGAAGAGAGAGGGTGAGTATTTATATAGTGGGGTATAAATGTCATTTAACTCAAAGCTGTCTACCTAATCCTTGTACTTGCATTGACACTTGTCATAAAAAGGGTGGAGTTGAGCAGTTGAGGAGCAGTTGAGCAGGCTCTTTTGGGAAAGATATCAGAAAAAAGTCTTAAAAACGGACCATAGTTGAAAAAAAGTCCCATTTTGATAATTTTCTCTTTTTGCAATCATACAAACCCTGCCAAAACAAAATTACATTAACTTTAAGAAAAAAAAGTTTACATTCTCCCTTGTAATAAAGGGATTTACTATACAATGCCCACTAGGTAATGGTTGATCCAATGATTAAGATAAGAGCAAATTCCCAAACTAGGCCAAAAAGTCAACCCTTGTCCCTTTTTTGGTCACTTCCATTTGCCTTTTCCCATTTTGGTCATGCTCGACTGCTCAACTGCTCGACTCCACCCAAATTTTGACACGTGTCATTCTTTTGTATATTTTTTTTCAGAAAAGTACATAAGAATGACACGTGTCAAAATTTAGGTGGAGTCGAGCAGTTGAGCAGTCAAAGTCGAGCAGTTGACCAGCCAAAAGAATGACACGTGTCAAAATTTTGACTGAAGTCGAGCAGTTGAGCAGTCGAGCATGACCAAAATGGGAAAAGCCTAAAAAAATGACCATTTAACGGACCATTCAAGACTTTTTGGCTTATTTTGGGAATTTTCTCTTAAGATAAATATAAACGGAAATATATATTTTATTAAATTAAAAATCACATATATTTAAAATAATTTGTATCTTTATTTATTATGCATTAAATATATAACTAATTTAAATATGTAAAGAATTACTACATTAAATGCACTTAATCATTGCCCAATAAGAATTGTATAGTAAGGGGCCGTTTGGTTTGTAGATAGGTTTAAGATTTGGATTTGAATTTGGTTTATGATTTGAATTTGATTTTGGATTTGTGATGATTAAAAAGAAAAAATATTTTAATTATTATTGTAATTAAATTACATTTAAATATTATATTTTAATCTTAATATTAAAAGTGATGCGAGTGGAGAAAAAGAGGGCCCCACATGTTTTGTTAAAAACCCATCATCTCACCATCTTTTGTGTAAATCTTTATTTGAAGGTTTGAAAAACAAATTCTAAACCCAAAACACAAACCAAACAATTAATTAATGTCAAATCAAAATAAAACCCATACCAAAGTATGAAAACAAACGGGCCCTAAATCTCTTGATTTAGGATTCCCAAACATGGTAACTATGTGTCACTCATCCTACATATCAATTATAGATTCTTACACTAATAATGAATCAATCCGATTAAGTTTCCTCGTGCTGTCTTTTGCAACCCTGCTAAACAAAAACATGATTATATAAAGAAGACAAAGTTTACATATTCACTAATTTAGAAATGTTCAAACTTACTTGGAATGATTCAAGAGACCCTAGTAGGGCTGAGCAACGGGTCAAACCCGAACCTACCAAATTTGACCCGAACCAAAATTCGAATTTGGGAAAAACGTGAACCGAAAACCGAACCAAAGTTAACCTAACGAAACCGAAACTAAACCCAAGGTAACCTAGCGAAACCGAGCCAAACCGATAGTTTAGGTGTATTTTTCTTGGTCTTGACCAAACCGAACCGAGTAAAACCAAAACTGAGAACCATAAGTATATAAAATCGAAAACCGAACAGAATATAGTGAGTTCGGTTCGGCTTGGCTTGGTTGGTCGGTTCGGTTCGGTTTCCGGTTGATTTTGCTCGGCCCTAAACCCTGGTAGGTTTGCTCAGTTTCTGATCCACATCAAAAAAAAAATTGTTACAAAAAAATATATATGAATACTAATCAATCACAAAACTGAAACACAACAAGAATGGCGATTGAAAATGTTTCAACACATACAAAAGATTGGGGTATGTACAAAGGTACACATGTATAAAGTTCAAAACTTATACTCTCTCTGTCTTAAAATAAGTGTCTTCTTTTAACTTTTTTAAAGGTTTTTTTTTTCAACTTTGACCTTAATTTTTTTTTTTTTTTTTTTTTTTTTTTTTTGATGAAAATATACAAAAAAAAAAATTTAAAGTCAAAGTTGAAAAAGAAATAATTCCAAATGTCAAAACATGACACTTATTTTGAGACGAAAGAAGTACTACGTAATAAAAATTGAAGAGACATTTTACTTAAAAAGAGACACAATCACTTCAAAAGGCATAAGAAATTGAGTGGAAAAAGGTTTTAATATAAAAATTATTGTTTATTTGTATATGTATATTAATGACATAAGAGCATTAGGTGTCATAACACACCATACCTCTTCATTCGGGACCCACGGGTGCCACATCACTATAACAAATTTCCACAACTAACCACAACTAACATCAACTTACTCATTTGAGCCCCACACTTATAACTTTATTATTTTTTTCACATTTTCAAATAAACTAATTTATTTATTAAAATAAAATACAATACAATATATTTAAAAATATATATAAATTAAACATTAAAAAAATTTGTTGTAAAACTTATCAACAAGCCCAGCCTTGCTCAAAAAATATCAGCAAGCCCAGGCCACACACTAAAAAAAAAAAAAAAAAAAAAAAAAAAAAAAAAAAAAAAAAAAGCATCTTCTTCCCCATCACACACACTACACACACAGTTACACAACACTTATAAATCGAAAAGAGAAAATATGTAAACCACTTCTGACAAAAAGGACAAACAAGGACGAAATCTTGCCTCGCCGAGCAGACGATGAACCCTCCAATGGCGAGCAACAGCGAGTTCAGGCGGTGTGGTGGCGAGGCTCAACGAAAACGCCACGTAGGAACGGCGAGGGATGGCGAAATCCACACCTAATGCTCTAAGAGCACAAGGTATAGGTGTCACTGGTGAGTGATTTGTGAGCCATTGATGTGCCAACTTTATAGGCCAACATGCCAAACTTGTGCCAAATGCACCCTTTTGTGTTTTGAGCCACTGCACTGGCTCATGCCAAATGCAACTTGTGTGTGTGTGTGTGTGTGTTTGTGTATTGTGAGTGAGTGGTATATTTGGTGAGGTATTTTGAGGAACCTACAAGTAATGTTAGTGGTGTGTTATGAGGGAGAGTTGTTTGAGTTATTGATGTGTTATTAGAAAATGTATGATATGGCGGTTAGGTGACATACAACTAACGTGTTATTAGGTTCTTACCTACCTTATGCTCTAAGAATTTGAATGGATGCAGAGAAAAAGCTTGCTTTTGCTATTACCTTTAACTGGAGTTTTTCATTTTTGGGTTATAGTCCAAATATGTCTAATTGTCTATCAATTTAATTAGTTACATATTAACTTTATCGAGACTGATGGTTGAGTTACATATTAACTTGTGTAATTACTTCGAGCAAACAAAAAGAGTAATGAGAAGACAATGACATAGCTTTATTATAGACTCGACCATAGCTTTATTATAGACTCAACCTTAAAACTCAATCTAGATAAAAGCTTATATTTATGTCAAGAACTCAATGCCAACATTCATTGCAAGAACTCGTCTTTGGAAAAAGTCTTTCTTTTGCTATTACTCCATTCATCAAAAAATAACTCTTCATTGACAAAAAAACACGGTTTAAAAAAACATAATTATTACAGTTTTCCTTTTCTTACTTTTTGCTAAATGAGAACTTTATCTTAAAATAATTAATTAATTCATTTTTAAAGTTTGTAATAATAACATTTAATGAAAGTAATACGATAGACTCGATCAAAATTTCTTTTTATTTTTAGTAGTGGACAATTAATTTAAGATAATTCAAAAAGAAACATAGACAATAAATTTAATACTAAGAGAGTACTTGATATTAAATTAAATAATTCAATAAAAGGAGTTTTTCATTTTTTTGGCTATGGTCTCTTTCTATCACTTTAATTGGTTAGATATTAACTTTATTGAGAATGGTTGTTGAGTTACATATTAACTTGTTACTTGTGTAACTACTTCTAGAATGAAAAGAGTAATTATAGACTCAACATTAAAACTCAATGAAGATAAAACCTTATATTTATCTCAAGAACTCAATGTCAATATTCATTACAATTTACTAGCAGGGTATCTGTGCATTGCAGCGGCGGATACCCTAAAATAAAAAATTTCGATGAATAATGTATTTTAGTTTATTATGTTCTTTTTAACAATAAATTTACGAATATCAAGAATTTCGTATAGCCTGTGACTGTTCGGGCTCGAACCCGTTGGCCCGTGTCTGCTCGGGCTCGAGCCCCGTTTGGTCTGCTCCCGTTCGGGCTCAAGCCCATTTGGCCCGTCACCCGTTCGGGCTTGAATATTTGTATAATGTGCTTTATTATTTGTAGTAGTGAAATTTAATGCATGAATTGTGTTTAATTTGGTTGTATAATATGTTTGATAATTTGCATTTCTTATGTAAGGGGTGTTTTAATAACTGTATTAATTGTATTTATTGATCAATTAAATAATTGACTACATTAAATAGCATTAATGTGGTGTTTTGTTGTACACTATGCTTCTTATCTTGTACGTCTGAAAATTATATGCATTAAAGTGTTGTACACTATGTTTCTTTTCTTGTAAGTAATAGTCATTATAGTCATTAATAACATTGACCATTTTATTAACATTAATGTTATAAGTATGAAAATTACATCATGCTTATTTTGTTGTACACTATGCTTATTTTGTTGTAAATCTGAAAATTGGTTGCAGCTATTGTACATTGTGCTTAAATGGTTGTAATTTTTGGTGAAGGGGTGTTTTTAATAGCACTAATGTTGTTTGATATAATTTTTATCTTAAAATGAGGCAACGCTTTATTTTGTTGTACAATATGCTTACTTTGTTGGAATTCTGAAAATCGGGTGCATTAAAGTGTTGTAAACCATGCTTATTGTCTTGTACGTCTTAAAATTAAAAGTGACGTGCCTTCGTGCATTATATGTAGTATAAATTATATTTATGTCAAGAACTCAATGCCAACGTTGATTGCAAGAACTCAACTTTTAAGGATTATAGATAGATAGAACATTACTTCAAGCAAAAGAAAAAGAGTAATGAGAAGACCATGAGTATAGCTTTATTATAGACTCAACATTAAAACTCAATGTAGATAAAAGCTTACTAGCAGGGCACCCACGCTTTTTAGCGGTGGGTACCATGTAATTAATGATCCTTGAATGGTGAGATCTACTTTGAATAATAATGGTTAGATGTACAAATTCGTTCGGATACAGTTCATGTACAAATCAAATAAAATTATTTGTTATTTTATTTTTATTATTTATTTATTTATTTTTATTTTTTTTTAAATACGTCTGAATATTTATTAGTTTAACTAAAGGCATTAAAATGCTTCTTTCATGTCTGATCCGTTTAAATGTTTTTACCTATGTCTGTCTTTGAACGAAAAATAAAAAACAAACACACTTAACACCTAAAAACTCTGACTGACTAAAAACTTTGGTCTATTAAGAGGCTGTTAAGACTTTTCTAACGAAAACAAACATCACCCGAATTAAATATCTTGACTGGAATGTAACTCCTAATATTATGTGTATCTTAAATATGTACAATAAGCAATGTAATGTGTAAGTGGTTAAAAATCTATTTAAGAAAATCTTGATATTTAAATAGAAAGATATTCCATCGTGTATTATATTTATGTCAAGAACTCAATTCCAACATTCAACTTGATAGAGTAACATACAAGCTTAACATAAGAAAGAAAAGCTTAACATAATGAAAGGAGAAACTATAACCAATGAATTTACAAATATTCAAAAATCAATTACAAGATTCACAGAACATCCAAATACAACAACATAACTCCTCATATAAAACAATCTCAATCATAAACCTGTTCAGAACACATATGGGATCAAACACTTAGTACTTTTAGGAAAATCTTCAAACTTGTTTACATACCATTTCCTCGTCTCGTGACTCCTTGCAATCAAGTAACACGCATCACCAATAGCGCACGCGAAAGCCAACGGTGTTTGGCTAATAAAAGCAAAGCCCCAAAAAATAATAATCTCAAATAAGTAATGAGGGCAAATAACCAAGCTAAATAGTCCTCCTTGAGGAATCTTGTACTCTTTTTCGTTGTTCTTCCTTAGTTTCGACAGGAGAATATGGTGATAAAAGTTGCCGAAGATTCCCACTATAAACATGACAAAACCAATGTATTTAAGATCGATAGATGGCTCTTGGAGGCCGAGGCTCATATATTGGACGACTATCAGGCTTGTAGCAACGTAGAAATAAAACATGGAAATGAGTATGATTGAACCTAGAATCATGTTGCCACTATACTTGTGCACAAATAGAACCTGCAAAATTCAAAGCCATATAATTTTGAGCATTTAACATCTCAATGTAAATTTACTATGTTTTTAGATAGTTTAGGACATATATTTGAAAGCTATAACTACTAAATACGGAGTAATACATATGAAGTGAATCAAACAATAAAAGCAATTCATATGCACTTAGATAAAGGTTACCTCAATATCCCTCTTGAAGAAATGTAAGGTAATAGCAAATTTAAGCAGCACGAATCTAAGATCGCCACCAGGTAAGACGAAGAACGACACAAGTCCAGCTAGAAACGCAGGCGTGTAAAGTATCAACATACCTGTCCTACTCGATATCTTAACACCTTGTTTAGCTACAGGTTTATTTCCTGAACTTGCAAACTTTGAATACTCAAGATGATTCCCAATCATCTCAGCAAAGCCCAAGTAGACCGTTGATATCAACGTTACTAATGTCATAACTGATATCCAAGTCGATGGTTCATCGAACATGAAATTCTCCAACATGGGTATCTTCATTTTTTGTTTAGAGGGTTTTTTTCGCGTTTTTGAAGAGATGAGTTTGTATGAAACCTTTGGCGTTTGTATGATATTTATACAAAAGGATGTGGTTCAAGTCAATAAAAACGTTTCTGAAAGATATGTGTGTACACGGAGGGAAGGTAGGTTGAACCAAAAAAAATCGTCTCAGCCCAAAAAAGGATCTTTCCTTTCAGATTATAGAAGTAAAGTAATAATTGAGTACAAAATCAAATTTTGATTGTATAAAAAGAGATTTGAATTTATTGAGGGCCACGTTATTAATACCCCCCCTTTTTGGTTATTGATACCCCCCCCCCCTTTTTTTTTATTTTTTTATTTTTTTTTATTTTTTTTTTATTTTTATAATTTTGTTTATATCAAAACGCTATAAACCTGAAAACGCGGAACTGTAAATATAAAGTTTAATAAGCCAAACGCTTAAAACTGTCAGAAATACGGAACAGAAACTGACAAAAAACTGTGTTGTACTGGAAAAAGCGGGGGGACAAATGGGGGACAAGGGTGTCAGCCTACCACTAGCCACCGTATGAATAGTATGACCCTTTATTGATGCACTGTAAAAGCAACATACTTATATCATTATTCTATTAGACAATATATCTTTTTAGGTGTGAATGATGTATATAATAATCATATAAAATCTATAAGAATCAAGAAGGATAGAGATTAGAGAATATATGGACATGAATGAAAGACAAAAGAAGGTCAAGAACAATTTGAAATTGGATCCAGGATTTTCTAACAATAATAAATTGAGTCACATACAAATAGGTTTAAGGCATAAACAGAAGCGCCAATTATAGTAATAGTAATAAGGTTTAAAAAATGGTGAAATCATCAAAATGGACCATTAGACATGTCTCTGCACCAAACTAGACATAATCTTTGTTTTCTTTTTCTAGAATGTGCCAAAAATTCTCGACGGACTGGTCACATAAACACGTTATGTCACGAAGTAGTTCAGCGTTGCAAACTTCCTCTCCAGGAACTATATATGACCGTTCGGATGCATTGTCACAATGCTCCAGTCCCAATTAAGTAGCGAACCCAAACACCCAAAAAATCATTTTACCTGAAATGAAAAACGTCAACTACGTCTAGTCAAGACATGCACATAGAAAATACATATGTCACATACACAAACACAAGAGAGATTCGTTAATATAACCTGAAAATAGGTGGAGACAACATCGGAATCCTGAAGATATGTAGGACGACCAAAAGAGACAAATGCAAACTTCCAATGATACATTAGTACAAGGTTAAAAAAACTGGAGTGTTTGCATTTGTACTAATGTATCATTGGACGACGAAAATACCTTGCAACTATAGTTGGACGACGAAAATACCTTGCAAAATTCCTCATTTGGAACGTGTAGTATTTTCTGTATGCGTACTTTAAGTTCAGCTAGTGTTTCATAGTCTCGAACGACAAGAATAAATGGTTTCCCAAAGTTTTGGACTTTCTGTTAGTACATAGCTATATAATTAAGATGAGAATGATGAGAAGAAATTACAACCACAAATTTGAGATGCATTTACAAAAATAGATGCATCTCCATATTATTTCTCCATCCTTATTTAAAATATGCGGCTAGTATTTTTTCTCATTCTTCTCGCTAGATTCATTCCCATAAATGTTAAAGTAAGTTCTTAGTAATAGTGGTTGGATGGGCAGGACATACACGTTGCCTAATGGGTCAATAAAGACATACCAACTGGTTTTGAGAAGCGTCTTTAATTAGTAAAATGATAAACATGATTTAGACGGTCCTGATGACCCAAATTCTTTTCCTCTTCAGGAATCTGTAGAGAAACTGATTTTACAACCCTTCTTAAAGATTAAATAACAATCTTAATAATATATATAAGCATTTAGAACATACATCCTCAGCACGTAACGTCCCGTTAACATTAATGTTCTCGATCTTTTCATTCAGAGGAAAAATCTGAAATATAGCCAGAGAAGTATATTCAACATCAGAGTTATAATTGTTATATTCATGCTATAATTCCATTGCCAAATGAACTAATGAAAAATACATGAAGTAGGATAGAGAAGTGAAAAGACTTGCGATTGCCGCCAACACACATGTGTATAAAACATAGACTGTTAGCGATAGTTTATATGAGCTAGCCCATATAAACTATCGCTAACATATTAAAGGTATAACCGTATATTGATTAATGAATGAATACTGATTACATGAGATGACATATATAATGATTTACTGGGCTAATAATACAATGCAAATACATGACTGGGCTAAGCCCATATAAACTATCGCTAACATAGACAAACACGCACACGTACACACAATTTAAAGAGCAAATAATTCGTTTTGAGGTTACAATTTAACAAATGAAGCGTATAGAGAACACTATAGCACAACCGGGAAAATGCAACGTTCGAAATCCATTGCAAACGACTAATTGCAACGGATTTCCAACAGATTGTGACCATTGCATTAATGCTCCATGCAAATTAAAATTGCTACGGAATTGCAAAGGGCAAAAAGTATTTGTCATGGTTTTGCAACCGAAAAAATCGTTAGAAACAAAGGACTTTTTGCAACATACTTAATTGTGACGAGTTTACTAATGCATAACATGGGGTTACTAGGCATTTAGTTAACCGTTCAATTCTTTTATTTCACATATAGATTGTTTATGTATATTCAGTAAATTGTAATTATATTGATGTGGATCAAATTTGTATGTGTATTTCTGTGTGAATTATAGTTAATGAAAATGATAATAAATTATTTCAATTCAAAGAGACATGTTTAGGGTTTGAGGCATTGAGCTATACGTGTGAATTGATGTAAGTCTCCTCAATCGGTTGAGTAGACAAAAATGATACGTGGAGACACCTTATTGGATACGAATCTAAAGAGAATGACCGTGGTTTTGCATTTGTTTGTGTCTCTGCAATATTCATGGTTTTGCATTGTTTGTGTCTCTGTAAAGATTGGAACCGATGTGTTTGTATACCCAGTTTAATTGGTCGGTCAATACATACATCATCATAGACCATTACGGCAAAGTACAATTCATTTGTACGCTGTGCGTACCTTAGTGCCTAATGCTACTCGTTTGAACATGTTATGAAGCAAAACATGTCGATATAACCCATATAAGTATGACCTTATAATCCATTACGACTCATTTTAGCCCATCACGGCCAGTTCATACGCAAAACAACCCTATTTCAACTCTTGGGAACTCAATACAATCCATTATGACCCAATTCAATACCATAACCAATTTAAAACAAACTCAAACCTCGTTAAACGTGTTAGATATTGTGACTTCATCTCCTAAGGGTAGTTTGGTAATTTTGGTACTACTTAACATAGCTAGTCTTATAAGGGCATTTTGGTAATTTTGTTAGTATCTTAAGAAGTAAGAATTCTGTATGTCGGTTGTTTTAGTATGTCGGTTGTAATCTCTTATAAAGGATAACTAGAACTAGCCTTTGTAACCACTTCATAATTTTGACAAATAAAATACCAATCTTTAGCTATTGTTCTTGTACCTGAGTTTGCTCCCATGTTCTGATCTTTCGCTTATGCTGCTATGGTATGGTATTTTGCCCCTGAATATCCCTACCTGATCCTAACAAAAAGAGGTCAGGAATCGATAAAATTTAATGCAAATTTTTTTAACCTCTAGGCATTGTACCTAATCGTTGTAGAGTGTAGGCAAGTATACGGAGGAAGTTTGTTCTTTAGGGGAATAGCGAAGAGGAAACTAAGACGGCTTCCTAGTGTCCTAACGGGTGAAACTTTATTTTTCAACTGAATACAACTTATTACAAGACAATAAATCACAACAAATAACAACTCATTCAACCAACAAAAACTCAATTTTACTACGCCGATTAACATAATTATTACTCACAACAACCTTTAAGGAAATATGACTGAATAACAATAATCACATCCCACTAATAACAACTACGTACTACACATTCAAAATTTCTTCACTCGCGCCGCTAGTAGACTTTATCCTGATTCTCTTCGTTCTTTGCTCCGTTTCTTCCAGTATCCATCTTTTATCGGATATTTATGGATTCCAAGACCATTTCACTAGTAATCTTCCATCCTTGACCTAAAATCATCATTTATATGCAATTAAGTACAAAAAGTCCTTTATAATTATATATTAAACACATACAATACACAAGATAGTGAGCAGAGAAAATGTATAAGATACGAGTTATTATATGTTGCAATGTTGCCAAATTTTGCAACGAATTTGCAACATAAAGTAAAACTTGTTCTTTTTTAAACTTAAATTTATTACTCCGTTGGAAATCTGTTATAAAATTTTAAATATCTACAAGAGAAAAAACTTTAATTTATTTGTTTAATGATTTTAAGATTTTTTAGTGCAAATCTGTTTAAAAAATTTTAAATTTTGCAAAGGATTTGCATCGAACGATTAAAACTATAATATTATATGTCTCTTTTTAATATCTAGTTGGTAATTCTTTGCAAAGTTTAAAAAATTGCAACAGAGATTAAAAAAAAAAACAAAACAAAAAAAAAAAAAAAAAAAAAAACTTTTTTATTTAAAATTAGTATTTTGTTGTATCTTCGTAGCAAATTTGCAATGGAATTGCAACGGTACATATAAAATAAATATAAATATGAAAATATCATATACCTTGGAAATCTTGTGGCACAAAACCTCGAGCAATCGAAGTTTAGCATCTCGATGAGACAACTCAACCTGTTCCAAGAAATGATAACTTTGAAATTCTGCAGCATGAGGTTTAAAACTAAACATGCCAATTAAGCACATGAAATTTGTAACTTTAACATCATTTAGCATCAAGAAAAAGAAATAACGATTATAACCTCGTAAATCAATTTATTCAAAATGTTATATCATTGTTCAAGGTGGAGGTTCGACCGAGACTAACTAGATCACATGTGATTGTGCCTTAGAATCATATCAATCTAGCCATCCATATTTTGATCTAAGGCCCAGATTGGTACCAAAATCTAAAGATTTATGGTGGTATCAAATGAGCTCACCCCGTTAATTAAACACTATACTATTTGTAATCAAATTTAACACACTACTTACTTATAAAATTTTCAACGTGTTTCATGCCAACCCAATCCGACCCCGGCCTATCTCGACCCCAGCATATCTTACCCATATTTCAACCCACCTATATTGCCACCTAAATCATATAGCGACGAAAAGAAGGTGATGTTAAGTTACAAACACGTCAAGTTGGTATCCTTACCTTTGTCTTAAGGTAATTGATCATACCTCCCACAGTGCTTTGTTTTGGCAATGTAATGGTATGTGTGACAACCTAACAATTGTCAAAGAAAATTATTAAGTAAAATCAAAAAGTAAAACATGAGTATATGACAAAAGATGTTACGATTATAATTGGGAACTTACTTCATCTTTTGTTACATGATGAAAAGCAACTTTCAAGGTTTTCAAGCCTTGCAGTTCAGGAAGAGGAATATCCAGTACTTCATAGTACAAAATGTCTGAAGTCTGCGCACAACAAAAAGCATAATAATTAAACAAATATGGAAGTTAATAAAATGCTCCAACATGAAAACAACCAAATTTGTCACTATAGCAATAGTAATCCTAATTTAAAGACAGTGCGGTAGTTTGTTCAAAGAGTCTCCACCTCAGAAGAGACCATTAACACTTTGTAGAGGGGACAAAATTGGGAGGCCAGTCGAGAAAGCTTAGATTTCTTGATAAATTGTTGGTGTCTCAAATATACCAATGATTTCAACAACAATCTAACTATTTATTAAAAGCACTTTTAAGAAGTTTTATGGACTAAAACTATATTTTTTTAACTTTTAACTCATTTCTTGGTACCATTCACAAGTAAATGGGTCAGAATTGCGACTCTAGCACTTCAGATTATGAGTTCCTTGGATTTATGATAAATAAAAGATCCATACTTTAAAGAAAAGTTGAATGATCGACTGGGCAATGGATTTTACTCGCATATACCCAGATAAATAATTTATTCGCATGTATTAGAAGAAACAATCACAAATAATTCTTAACATAATTAATCCCTTTAAGAAGCGTGGTTAGTATCGACAGGTGAAATCAATCATGTACACGTCAGAATTACAAATAACCTGATTGTAGTGGGCCAACATATCTGACAGATGTTCCACTCCCCGGTACTTGATTGGTTGTGGTTTGGGTTGCTGAGAATAACAGTTGTGTGATGTAAGCCTGATTTTAGAAGGATCGTCTAAGCTCAGATGGCCAGCAACTCTTTCAACAACATCATCATAATTGTTGAGTTTTGACCTGATATGCAAAACGATCGTGTAAACAATGCAGGATAAATTTTAATTCATTCGGTTAAAAAAAATTAAAAAAATGAGAAGATCATGGGAACTCACAGTTCTAACGAGAACTCATCCTCCTTGGGTTTCTCCAGAGAACGAAATCGCACAACCTATTCATGGAAATTGATAGAATGTGACTAACAAGTAGTAAGTCGATAAACTAAAACCATAACAGAATCTTTCCAAAAGTGGCACACTATACCAAAGTTTCATAGTATACCTGACGATTATGAACATCTTCATAATTAGTTACATCGTCGTTTTCACTTTTGTGTTTTTTAAACTTTACATCTCCTGACTTGCTTTTGCTCTTGTCAGTGTACTTTAGACCGCTGTTCATATTTATGCCCCTCTCTTCAAAAGCCAAACCATATGAATGCGAATTGGATCCCTGCGACTTCCTTTTCGTTTCCTCATCCAAAACACTACTTTTAACCAATGCCATAGAAATAACACCATCTTGTAGTGCTGAGTTCGATACCGATATTTTAAGTCCTTCCCATGAATCTGGTAAAGTACCAAGAAGCATCAATCCTTGAACCTCTTCATCAAATTTAATACCTATTTCAGAAAGCTCGTTAACAATTTCCTGAAAGATAATCAAGTGATCCGACATTGCAGTTCCATCACGGTACCTTAAACCCATCAACTGATTTATCAAAAACAATTTCTTGTTGCATGTCTGTCGGGAAAAGAGCTGCTCAAGCTTACTCAATAAGGTACGGGCGTTTACTTCTTCACCGACATGATTTAATACATCGTCATTAACCCATTGCCTAATGTATGCACAAACTTGACGGTGTAACAAGTTCCATTCTTCGTCCGTCTTGCCTTCTGGTTTTTCAGAGCAAAAAATTGGTTGATGAAAACCTTTTACATAAAGAAGATCTTCCATTTTAGTTTTCCACAACTTATAATTTATACCATTTAGATAGATCATTCTCGAAGTGTTAGTCTCCATTGTAAACTACAAGCCAAATAAGTAAACAGAAGCTTAGATATATACCACTTCGATAAGAGAGAGACAAAATACCAAAATGCCTGAATGACTAAATATGTAGCAACAAATAAATCAAATCACAACAATATATCAAGACACCAAGATGCATAAGTACTTTACATTACTACTCGTACTTTTTTGGTCATTTTACGAAACAGGTTTTTAGGTCACTCGGGACATTGCGTTTCCGGTAACCCGGATGACTTGAATAGATGCTTTTATAAGTTTGGTTACCTACTTAATACTAAAACTTAGGTTCAGACTATATAGCACCACTGGGATAACATTTTTCCTCTTAAAGTTCGGTAAGCCTTCCACAAAACCCATTGCTATGTCTTAATTTCCACATAGATTCTGGGATAACCTCGCCTACTTGTTGCTTAAGCACCCCCCATAATGTTAAATGAACCTTCTATAGTACCCCGTGAGGCCAAGGAAGCCCCTTAACTGCTAAATATTGTTAGTTAAGGTCATTATGTGACAGCCTTCTTCTTAATTATTTGGGTTTGTAGATACTACTTCATGACGTTCCTTGAAATTAGCGAACAGTGAATGTTCCTTGAAAGTGTTGAGGAGCAATGTTAAGTGTAACGTTCTGGATGGGACAAGGATATCATCAAAGAACACTAATATGAAGGGTTAAAGATGTTATTAATCATATAAATTTTGGAAGGTAAATTAAGGGAGCATTAGTAACCTAACACTAGTAACTTAAAGTGGCCATAGTGGTTCTAACATATATCTTGAAGTGTTATTCTGATTTGGTATGTATCTCTAGGCTTAGACATTGGGTACCCAGCCTATGGCTCATCTAAAAGTTCTACAACCAAGGGTACGTATTGGAAATCTATCAACTCTAGTATTTCTTCTTCACCAATGCAAGCCTACTCGTGCAGCAAGGCCCCAAGGGCACTACTACTAGGTTAGATCCTACCCAATAGTAATGATATACGTATGTATGTCCTCAAGTACTTGGTTAGAACCTACCCGAGTGTGATGTTATATGATGATCAAAACCAGGTCTAAAAGGAGGTAAACTAGTGGGATCAAGTAATAAAGTATATATGGGAACAGTGTGAGTATGCACATTTGTGTCGTCGTTATTTTATATCCTAAACCCTAAAAAGAATTAGTACCAGTGTAGTGTCAAAGACATCATCCTAAGATGTTAATGTACACTAATAAGCATTTACCGGGTAAACCCTTTACCCCAAAAAACTGTACACTAATAAGTACTAGTTTCGTTTGTTAATAGTCTATGGTTTACAACTTTTGTAACCAAGCCGAACGAACACGAATTGTCTTGTTGGTGTTCGTACCCGTGATATCCATAGATTTGAGTAAACGAGCGAACTTTTCTACAAACATGCATATATAAGAAAGTAAATGGCCGGATGAGCACCAAAACCAAAAACCTACGAGTTTACTTACCAAAAAATATATCAACAATGAAGTTCGTACAGAGCCCCGACAGTGATCGTGAGTTCGCGACCTTCGATTCTTTGAGATTAAAGGAACAAGGTCGTGTATTAAAGAATAGACCATGAGCCAAGCCCAGTAGTTTATTTATATGGGTTTAAGGTCGGTTAGATACTTAGATTTATGTCTTTTGAAATAATACTACGTATATTGTTTTTTTTGGTAAAAGTATTAACCCGGTGAATAAAAATAAATAATATATTGTAACGTACGTACATATGGGATTTCATATTTAACATTTTTTTTTAACGACAATTTTAATTGTTTCACGATAAGGCTTGAACTCACAATTATTTGATTGAAGAGTTTCTCACATAACATGAGATACCATTGAGACACAAATCCGTTGATGGGATTTCATATTTAACATGATATAGAGCGACCTTTAATTTGAAAGTTAGGGAGTGAAAAGTTGTGCAACCATTATGAGTCGTTGCCTTCACACAAAGTTACGTAACACTCTCTCACCATTCAAGTTTCGGCTAAAACCTTCGTCGGGCACTGTTTTATTAATCATAACTTTTAGTCCGTTGAGAGTTAACACATTTAACTGACCTCGTCAGCATCATTGTTTTCTTATTCAAATTCCGGAAAAAAGAAAACCATAATCTCTACTTCTTATATGTATTTGAGACCTTATGTCTTTAGAAGTTTTAAACTATAGTTAACAATACCTTTAATTAGTAATTATTAAAATTAAATTTAAAAGTACATTAAATTATGACATTAAACCGGATATTATAATAATAAAATATAACTAAAATAATAAATTTAATATGTTTATAGTTGACATTAATAACTTTTTAATTTGCATATGATAATATAGTATATTAACTATTCACAATCTCACAATGTAAACACACAATGTTTGGAAAAGGCTAATAACATATTAAAACATCATATTTGTCACAAATGCCAGTTTGACGTAGCGAACAAAAAAAATAGCTCTTCTAGACATTAAACTTGACATCTTTGTCTTCAATTATGATGCTTTAATAGGTTATTAGCCCGTTTGGAAACTCTCATCCATTATAAAAATAGTTAAACAATATTCGCCAAAAAATGTAAAACTGGGGGGGGGGGGGGGGGGGGGGGGAAACAAAAAAACAAAAACGTTAAACAACATTCGCTTCTGAACCTGTTGCTTTGCGCGGGTACCACGCTAGTCTTATATGAAGCCACAATGATGCTTCGTCATGTGCCATAACAAGCCGTCGGGTCCTGAAAGACGAGCAACTCAGTGTTTTGCGTATAACTCTCAAACCGCTTCAAGTTAGCTAACGCCCTCAACGGCAGTCAATTCTTAATTAAGTTTCCAAAAAAATGCTACCAGAATCACCGCCTTCACCACTCTTATGTGCCAGACTGCGAAAGGGTATTACACATAACACATATTATGTAAATTGTCCCGAGTTTAGAGTTAAGAACTAATAGGATTTCCTACGCTTTTGTAGTCTATAAATACCAATGTTTTCATCAATGTAAAACTACTGTCTAAATTTCACAGTTACACCATTTTCACGGAGTGGCATGATCGATTTTCCCACAATTGTTCGACTTCTATTTCTCTGCTTTATGTATGGGACAGTTTTCAACTATGAAATATTCAAACCACTCTTTATTAATCCCCTTCAAATACTACCTATGACATACGACATCTCTTAGTTCCCAGGAAAAAAAAAAAACAAAAACAAAAAAAAAACAAAAAAAACAAAACATTTCAGAAAGTATATCTTTCCAGAACCGACAAGGGAACTTATGTTATCCAGTCTCTTTTAAAATGGGACATTAATAATGCTTAAGGTGTTTAATATGCATTATTACTCGACATTATTCACCCACAATATTTAATTAATTAGTTATGCATATTGTTAGTTAATCACTTAATCTTGTCGTCTAAGACGAAACATAAATTATCTTTATTTTGTTTTGTTTGATTTGGTTTTAAAAACGAGAAAAACTGAATATACACCGTTTTCCTGGTAACGAGTACCGGAAACGGTACCAGTACCGGAAACGGTACCAGTACCAGGTACGGTACCGGTACATAATTTTATGCTCAGAAAAAATACAATATCACCAAGGTAACGGATCGGTACACGATTGGTACCGAGCTCCATCCCTACATTTAAAATTTAGTATGAAGAAAACCAAAACAAAGTAGTAATATTTGAGTTACTCATACTTGCATGTTGTTACAACTACCGTCCCGTCGGGGCGGGGTGTATGGTCATACTTGCATGTTGTTGCAAGTATAAATTACTCGAATAGAGTTTACAGAATTTAACTATATAAACCTGCTCAAAATTAAAAGCATTCACAAGACGAAACACATAGGTCACATACCTCGTCTCAACTGCTTAATAAGATAGGCATACAAACAGCAATGGGAAGATAAGGCCACTTCTGCACTTAAAACAGCTTTTTTATATGTCAGACTCATAGCACCAATAAAATTACACAGAAATCCCATTGTCACTAATAAACTTATAATGAAACTACAAGGATACAATCATCTGTTGAATAAATATATAAAAACAATAACAATTTAAAATTTTAAGTTTAAGAACACACATCTATACCTCTATACATCCGACAATCCAAAATCTTATGCATATTCTACGGTACAACGACGGGAAACATTGTCTAAACTACATCACCCCATAGAGGGATGCTACACAAAGGAAGAGACACCGCGCTTCTTAATTATCTGCTAACTTTTTAACAAAGAATCACACATCTACCAGAACGATATTTATGTTTCTGGGGTGGTGCTAGCTTCATTTCATATGGTTAACATTTTTTCTCAAAACGACTTGCATACCCTTCGAAAGGTTACACCACTCGGCCAATAAACTGGCGCAGATTTAGCAGATCTTGTGCTTTGAGCTAGTTGTAGATTCGAACCGGTTTCTCATATGTGTGTCGGTTCTGCATAAACCAATAGTCAGTTTTATAGTATAAACTACTTTTTGGGTGTGTTAAATTGGGATTGGTATAGACATGGTAAAACTTCCATTAGTTGTGGCAGTTTTGAACCATTCAATCACGAATGGGTTGACTCAGGTTATGTTTTATCTTAACAGGTAAATTTTCACAAAAAGTCGACCTACAAAAATGGGTCTAATGGACCCAAAAAGTCGCCCAAAGTAAACTGGATTATAACATTAGTGAAATAAATAAATAATTTGTAATCATATTTGTCAAACAATTTATGATAAACTTTAAAGATTTTGGCCAAATGTGTGCGCTCTGATACACATGGAGATCTTAGCAATGTTTTTGGTCAAATTTGTAGTTTTCAAACAAAGCGTTTGACTTTTATAAGTCAAATGTGGACTTCTTTTTCCGGGAGTGAAAGCACCCATTTTCTATTCTGGTACGACAAAATTAAAATACCTGATTTGCAGCATATGACCGTTTGGACGCATTGTCAGAATGCTCCAATCCCAAGTACTGTTCCCAAGCACCATAAACATCTCTTCTCTGAAACCAAAAACTTGACCTAGTCAATACATGCACATACAAAACATATATATACCACTTAAAAAGAGAGATTTGTTAACCTGGAAACGGGTAGAGACAACATCAGTATCCAGCAGGTATGTAGGACGGCCCAAAGACAGAAATGCAAACTTCCACTGATACAGTCATTATTCAGAGTTAAGAAGAAAATTTTATTAATAAAATAACTAAGTATATGCTTGAGAGGATAACCGTCCAATGTAGAAAATGACGAAAATACCTTAGAAAATTCCTCATCTGGAACCTGCAGTTTCTTCTGTATGCGTACTTTAACTTCAGCTAATGTTTCACCCTCTCGGATGACGAGGAAAAATGGTTCTCCAAAGTTCTGGACTTGCTGTTAGTACAAAATTATATTAATGTAAACATTAAACTTTACTAAAGGTGACAAGATGGGCTGGCAGACGGATGGAGTAAAAAATGGTTAGGGTTGGAAATAGATCATTTTGTGTTTTGTCCATTTCTTTAACTTTTATTTATTTATAAAAAAATAGGTTATTCGTGACTAGAAGAACAATACTCCTCACAAAAACAATACTATTACAAAATAATCAAATCATGCAATAAAATGTTAAGACACATTTCCTTAGCAAAGTTTCTTGATTGGGCCGTTTGAGATAAAATACAGCCCAACTTGACAGTTAGTAAAAATGCCACCACTAGTTAAGAGTATTCCTATTGAAACAGACTACTACAAAAATAATCATCCAATGAGATACATAAATACATACCACTTGGTTCTGGGAAGCGTCTTTTGTAAAATGATAAACATGAATTAGACGGTCTTGAGGACCCAAATCCTTTTCCTCTTCTGGGATCTGTAGAGAAACTAGTCTTAAAACCCTTCCAAGAATAAATAACAATATTATATAAAAAGGTATTATTTGGACTTTGGAGCATACCTCCTCAGCACGTAACGTCCAGTATTGATCATTAATGTTCTCAATTTTTTCATTCAGAGGAAATATCTGCATATAGTGAGAGAAGTTTATTTAAATTGCATAAAATCATTAATGATAATACTCTAGTAATACTCGAATTGCCAATCAACTATTAGAAGCAAGTTCAACAACAACAACAGACCCAATACCGCCTAGGCAGGGTATTAGAAGCAAGTTCAGTACCACCAAAAAGTTTGCATAATACATACACGCGCGCACACACACATATAAAGGAACATTTGAACTTTTAGGGTAACAATCTAAAATAGAAACAATTCCAAATAAAAATGCAAATGCCCAATACCTTGTAAATCTTGTGGTAAAAAACCTCAAGCAATCGAAGCTCTGCATCTTTGTGAGATAACTCAACCTGTTCCAAGATACATTGACCAGTCAATAAGACTTGCAAAGTAACCACATGAAATAACTCTGACACAAACATTTACCTTTGTCTTAAGGTCATTGATCACATCCCCCACAGTGCTCTGTTTTGGCAATCTAATTGTATGTATGACTACCTAGCAATTGTCAAAGCAAATTATTACGAAAATGAAAAAGTAAAACATGAGTATATGACAAAAGATGTTATAGTTATAATTGGGAACTTACTTCATCTTTTGTTGCATGATGAAAAGCAACTTTCAGGGTTTTCAAGCCTTGCAGTTCAGGAAGAGGAATATCCAGTACTTCATAGTACAAAATGTCTGAAGTCTGCACACAACAAAAAGCATACTAATTAAACAAATATGGAAGTTAATAAAACATTCTAACAAGAAAACAACCAAATTTGTCACTATAGCAATAGTAATCCTAACTTGAAGACAGTGCGCTAGTTTGGTCAAAGGGTCTCAACCTCAGTCGAGAAAGCTTAGATTTCTTGATAAATTATTATCGTCTCAAATATACCGATAATTAAATGATTTTAAAAACAATTTTGAGAAGTTTTATGGACTAAAACTATATTTTTTTTTAACTTTTAACTCGTTTCTTTTTTAACTAATTAATATAACCTGAGTGGTACCATTCAAAAGTAATTGGGTCAGAATTGCCATTCTAGCACTTCAGATTATGAGTTCCTAGGAACATGATAAATAAAAGATCCATACTTAAAAAAAAAGTTGAATGGCCGGGCGATGGATATTTCTCGCATATACCCAGATAAAAAAACTATTTGCGTGTGTTAGAAGAAACAATCACAGCTAAATCTTAACATAATTAATCCATTTAAAATGCGTGGTTAGTATCGATAGGTGAAATCAATCGTGTACACGTCAGAATTACAAATAACCTGATTGTAGTGGGCCAACATATCTGACAGATGTTCCACTCCGCGGTACTTGATTGGTTGGGGTTTGGGTTGCTGAGAATAACAGTTGTGTGATGTAAGCCTGATTTTAGAAGGATCGTCTAAGCTCAGATGGGCAGCAACTCTTTCAACAACATCATCATAATTGTTGAGTTTTGACCTGAGATGCAAAAAGATCATGTAAACAATGCAGGATAAATTTAAATTCATTTGGTAAAATAAATAAAAAATGAGAAGATCATGGAACTCACAGTTCTAACGAGAACTCATCCTCCTTGGGTTTCTCCAGAGAACGAAATCGCACAACCTATAAATAGAAATTGATGAATTGATAGAATGTGAAAAACAAGTAGTAAGTCGATAAACTGAAGTCATAACAGAATCTTTCCAAAAGTGGCACACTATACCAAAGTTTTATAGTATACCTGACGATTATGAACATATTCGAGAAAAGCGGGAACATTAGGATAGCGACATTTTACAGTTCCAGGCTGAAGAGGTTTCTGAAGGCAAATGATGTCCCCGTCTTCAAGCTGTACAGCAACATAAACCGAAAAATACAATGTTGGTCACTTCTAGCACTTGGCCGAATAAAAAATGCAATAATAATATGAAACATACCTGACTAGCCCGAAATGTAAGCTTCTTATCAACATGCTCACACATAACATTAGGTTCAAATTTGATTTCCTGCATGAGAAAACAGCATAAAGGATCAATAAAAGAACTTAACTACTTAAGGTTATAAAAAAATGTAAGTAAACTAAAGAGACTGGCCTCAAACAGTTCTATATCTTCGTCGGGCGCAAAGCCAGCCAGTTCATTTAGTTTTGTCAATATCTCCATTGGCTTTCCTGTACCCTTCACAAAGAGCCGTCCAACATATCTGACATGTTTTAGCAGCTTCAATAATTAGGAACACTCCACACATGATTAACTAATTTAGATATTTGTTGGGTAACCATGTATTCGGTCAAAGAAGTTAACAAAAGTAGAAAGGGTCAATACGGTCAAACTTGTCATACGGGTCGAAACCATCCAAAGTGTATACAGATATATGTAACCTCTTAAATGGTTTTGTTTGAATTAGTTAAAGTAGTCATTATATCATACATAAAAAAATTCACAAAAAACCCTGCAAATCGACATGTATATGTTTTTACTCGTCCATTTTGCTACCTCTAACAATAAGTTAAAGTACAATAACCTTGTATACATTGACTCCGAGAGAAAGAGTAATAAAAAATGGTTACCGAAGCTCCTCTTTTACAGGGTCATAAAGCTTGAAGAAAAGGAAAATCTCCTCCTTAGTCTTCGCAGGTGGGGGAACCGGTCGTGAATCCTACATCAATAAGAGAACCAGAGAAGTTTATCAGATAGGACAAAGATCTTAATTATAAAAGGGAGAAGGGGGAGTTGCATAACAGTGAATACATATCAATATAATATCACCTGTCCAAGTTCGACCTCCAGGAACAACTTGAGCTCAGCGTTGTTATTTTTATTTGACACCTCTCTCAAATGTCCGACCTAAAAACAAATTGAGATTGATTATGTTGAAGATCACCAAAAGAGAGCATGTAGCAACTGAAGTGTAAAATACTATTTGAATGCTAATATAATTCCAGACTTCAAATGCTATAAGGAAAAGAGAAATAAGAAATACATACAGATTGAGCTTCTTCTAAAGGAGTCAATGGACGATTTGGGCGGTAAGTATGATTTTGGCGCTTTGCCCAAAGCCAGAATCGTTGATATTGCACTGGTATACCCAATTCTTTGGCTACTTCCTCCTGCAAATAAGATTCAGAAGTTATTAGACGATTTGATAGCATAACTCTATACCAAGAAGTCTGAGACTATGTAATAAACAAAAGTAAAGAAGTAAAAGATAAAAAATAAAGAAAATAAAGTGAGCCAGATAATACCTTGAAAAGAGAAAAAGAAGTTTGCTTTTGGATACGGAAGCTACGAACTTTATCATGATCCACTAGATCAAAAAATATATTTTTCCCTATCTGTTCGTGAAGATTCTCATCGCGAGCAACCTTTATTATAGTATACAAATGTGCCTCTGCTTTCTCCTTTCTTTTTAGCTCCTTTTCTTCTTGTTCTTTCTTCAACCTAATCTGTTAAATGACAGAGATCTCAATATAGATTGTTGGGCACAAGACAACAACAAATTTATCAACAATTAAATAACTTACTCTCAGGTGCTCTGCTACATCCTTCTCATCCACATTACAGATTATTTTCTCCTTATCACTTTCACGTATATACACAAGCATATATGCATTTGAATATTTTGTAAATTTAAATGGTGCGTTGTTGAACCCAGGATTTGCTTGAGGTAACTGTTACACAAAAATGGAAAGGAAGTCAGAAACACATTCGAAAATATCACCGACATATATCAAAGCAATGAATTAATTCAATAATGTAAGTTTTGAACAAAAGCCACATTAGCATGTTCCTTATTGTTTATTTACCTCTTCCTCTCCCCCATATTGCTCGTCCAATGCTCTCTTCATGTCTTCTTTGGTTACACGTTCATCATCAAATTTCAGCCTACAAGAAAACCACTTCAGTGAATGTGAACATTCTAAAGCAGTAAATAGTTATAGTAAAGTATAATTTTATAAACAGAAGTGAATACACATATATGCCAATCTAAAGCCAGTATAAATAAATTCACACCAAATCAGGGATATTTTATACCATTGGTCAGAGAGTGTTGGCCGGATATAAGCATAATAATGCCCACCATGTACCCCACCGCTGTGAACCAATACACTGCAAAACAACATTAACCCTGTCTTAGAACAAATAATAAATATGCACCACATGATGCTGGAAAAATAAATAAGTATAGACCAAATGGTGTGCGTGGTAGAAAAGACTGATTTCACCAACAGACTTCAATCTACCTAGATGTAATTTACATATCGTTTAAGTTTAAGATATTGAGTAATAGATGTAGGTGGTAATGATCTAATTGTTGTCAATTTCTCATATTATGCTATCACACCCCCACAAGTAGACCATTTTCCATCATGGAATGTCACCAAGCATGTTGTCATATTAATGAAAATTTTAAGTTGATTGACCTCTTATAGCCCAATGCCTCATAATTATGTTATGATAAGAAAGAAATTTCCACATTTAAGCAATGGGTACAGTAGCTATAATATTCCATGAGTAAAGCACAAAGAATAGGTGTGCATAGAAAATATGATATGCGTCGAATAAGAATTTCAATGTGAATGTATGTTAACATTGTAAGCAAATAAAATCTTTCAAATATGCATGCTTGAATGGACAAAGTGATATGTGTCAATACGAGATGACAATACCTGTGAAGAGTATAGAGATTTCGGACACTTCTGTCTGCCTGAGGTGATAAATACTTCCCATTTTCTCTATCAAGATCAAGTTGCAAAGGAAATTCATAGCGATCATTTATCTGTCAATTTAGATAGGTTCACAGGAAAAAAAATTAGATGGGAATGCTTTTAGCAAATAGCCTTCCGGTAGAAACAATTATCATTGTAAAATGGTTCATGGCCAACATAAGTTAAAAATAGAATGAGCAAGGCCTTAAAATTAAACATCTAAGACATTAAACTGGTAATGGCATAAATCCATCAATCACACATTACCGCCTCCTGAAAGCACCACTAAGAAAGTAACCTCCGAATAGAATATACCAATTGACACCTAGAGAAGAATGAGAAAAAAAAACCCAGGAACTATTGTTTGCAAAAAAAATGACTAAACAACCATTACATGTGGTTATTATTTGCCACAAGAATTTTTGTGCAGCATGAATCAACTCTCATATAAATCAAATCAAAATTCAAATCTTTTAAGATCCAGAAGAACAGATCTGGAATCAAACTCCACTCAAATATCCTTTTACGTAAACATTTTGCAACCACCCAAGCTACCACAAATTTCACCAATTTTTCCCTTCCTCTTCTGATATTGTGATTGTAAGGAAAAAAGAATTAAGCAGTTGTGCACTCGCTAACAAGGTATTTGAATTAAAAATATAAATGTTAGTCTCGTGAAAATTCTAATGGATCTCATAAATTTACTAGTTTCTCTTGTTTTAAATTGTTTCTACGGGTCCTCCCTAATTTCCTTGCTTAATTCATCATGTAAGTTAAAAAATGATGGAAAAAGCATACTCAGCACATAATGGATCATTAGACACAAGTGAATATATCATGTCTGCAAGAGTTGTACAAAATGGCATTGCCTAGAGATGTAAGAAATTACAAAATTGCAACTGACCTTCACCATTGTATCTCGCATAAAATCATATTCAAAACGTTTAAGTTGAAGCTGGAGAACAGGGGGAAAATCAATGAACAGAACGCCTTTCTTTGCATCCTGAAAGTCCATAATTACAAGATCGGTTTGTGAGAAATCACAAACACTACCAAGCTCAATGAAGTACACAAAATGCTAACTTACAATAGGATGTGAGTGTGACAGCTAAACAGCTAAAGTTAATAAACCAATGATGGTATCATTTAAGTATTACTACAGCTAGTATGATGTCAAAGGATCACGACCTTTTGGTAGAGGGGGCAATTTCGACAATTTGGGTTATGCTATAATACCAACGGGTCTCAAACGAGTATAAAATTTAAACTTGTGTAAACTTTTTTTTGGGTCAAATTGGTCAAAAACTGCCTATGGTGTATTCAAATGTTTAAAACTCCTAAATCAACAATTCAACAAGTCAGATTGCAGTTCTAATAATCAGTGTTGTAATTAAACTAAATGAACTACCAACTTTTTTATAGAAAAATATATATATATATGTTATCAGACAAAAAGCATTGACTCGATAAAGTACCCACATGTTAGTGGTTACATTATCGATAATCTAACGTTTAGTATATTTATATATAACTTCTTATCAGATAAATCAACATTCCTATGGCAAAAAAACTTGAAATCATTCAACCTGCAACTTCTATACCTAGCGTCACCACAAAGCCTTAAAAATGGACTCAAAAGAACTTAAAATTAAATTCATCCAACCTGTAACCCGTGTTGTTCAGCGTGATACTTGTTATCCCCTTCAAGTCGCTCCACTTCCACATACTTGTCAAAAGATGCATACACATCGCGACAGCCTTTCACATCAAGCTGAAGGTCTAACACAAAATACAAATCTTAGAAAGAAACAAGAAACTATCAATAAATTGTCATTATAAAGCAGAGATTTATACCATAAAAAGATTCCTTCCTTGTTGATTTGTAGTCCACGTTTATGCATTCAATAAAGTTCATATGGTGTCCTTCAAATAGCTGTTGAATTGTGCCCTCCACAACAGTTCCCTTCAAAGTAAACCACAAAGGTAAATACTCAGGTATATCAAGGAGTTACAATATCCAGCTTCGGTAATAGAAAATCATATACCTTCATTTTGTCTTCAAGCTTCTCACAAAGAACCCTATTGAGTTCTTGAACATCATGCTGCATAAAAGAATCATATGTATCCCACCCAAAAGATTTTGTCAACTCTTTTGTGGCTACACTTGTGTCACTGTACTGAAGCTTATAAAATAAACTCTGCAAAGCCAAAGGAATGCTCCCTGATGGCATATCATTCTCCGTTGTCGGCATATGATACACAGCCTGATACAAATAGTAAATATAAATGTCTTCTTCCAAATCTTATCAGCAGCGGTACAAAATGGGTGCATAGGGTAACGGTCAAAACACGTATTAACAGATCGGGGACCGATTCTCAAAACATTTTAGTCTTTCCTTTCTTGAAATTTACAAACAATCATAAGAATAGATATATTATTACAACTGACAATCTTCTTATGTAACAAATCAGTCTGAAAGGTTTTATGCATTTTGGATGACCCTCTAAACACTTATCCGTATATCAAAATCTTAAAACCTTTTGGCTCAGTAATGACAATGTTAACCCTTATAGACCTGTTTACCCAGAAATGGGTCAATATTGCCACATCTAGTTATCAATGAGCATCAACTAATGGTAGAATTACCAACCTTTCTGAAATAAGGGATGTGATACAATGTCTGGAGGAGAGAGTTCATATAGCACGTAGCACCTTGATTTTTAAGGCCTACGTAACCAGTCTCCTTTTTCGAGTCATGTGACCAGTAATCAACAACCTTCCGGACTGCAACATCAGCTTCAACAATGCATGTATCATTCAAAAGATATCCTCTACTGGGGTCATATAGTTCACTAAGGGGCATGAATGAAGTGAAACCCCAATCACTTTCCCGCGCATTAAACTGATGTTGGGTATCTGCAAGATGAAAAGAACCATGACTATCACCAACCTAAAAATGTGGTGACGGTGAGAATAAAATGGAGTAACGAAGCACATTTAAAACATATAAAAACACTTTACTCTCATTCTTTCCTAAGTGAGATGACAAGAAACAAAATGCCCAAAGGCTGTCACCCTAATGCAACTCAAGTAATAAATCTATTTACTGCCTGAAGCTATAATTCCAAATCCCGGGTATACTATTTTTGCATGGGCCATGCTTTATTCTTAAGCAGAAGTTAGTTAGTGAAGGAATTGAACTCAGCCCAGCCAAAGAGGATAAGTGGAAAACAGTCCACCATGTTACATTTTCTGATGTTCAGCTTATAAATACACAGAGCAGAGGCATGCAAGTCAAAGAAAATTTCAGGGCACAAGAATTGCATGCAGATGTTGATCCACTCACCAAACAATCTTTTAATTCGATGAATTGAACAAAGTTGTATACCATGCAGAACACACAAAATAACAGAACATCCTTTTTCTTATCCTATGATTATGCCCGGTCAATCTCTACATCTGCTTTAAAACTGATACAACAAAAGATCACATTCAGAGCTGCTTGTCCATATGCGGCTGATTGAACCTTCCACTTCGCCATATCACTTAAGTTGCACCACATATGACCAAAAAGTCGTAGGTTAATCCCCCGTCAATCAACGGATCATGAGCAGAGACTTTGCCCACCAACCGTAAGAGCTTCGGACTAACTACTAGTGTAACCATGTCATAGTCAAGAGCCCACCAGGTTACTTCTCTTTGCATCCTATCGTGACCTAAACACCACATGAAGATTATTTGTATGCCTTAATCTGTCCACGAAATGATACAAACCAATGCTATTTGCGAACTAGTTGTCTAGTTCACAACGATTTTCCCTTTTTTTATCAGATAATGCATGCCTAAACTGCTACCCAGGTGGCATTCCAAAAAACAAAAAGGGAATGGCTTCAAAGATGTTTTACACTTCCCATACCTTTTCCATGCACTAACAGCTCCTTCAATGTAACAGAGAATCTCAAAAGCTTCTCTAACAAATGATTGTTAATTTATCACACGATCACAGTGCCGCCAATACTAATTAGCAAAAGATATCTAGTTACCTAAATTCCAGAAGTATTCCATGCCTGAAAACAGCCAATCCGGAAGTGTTCCAACTTTTTTTCTAACTAAAACATGCCATATGTGGACTTTGCATATAATGCCATAACAACCCGAAGACAAATTTCATTGCTGAGCTAAGATGAGAGTATGAGACATCAAATAATGTAAGAGACAACCACAAAATCTGATCCCTCAATAAATGATATCACTCGCTTTTCCAAAAAGGGAATAAATGATATCATCACAGAAGTAAAAATCCACCAGCTTTTGTACATTATGGTCAGTATAGATATTAAAATATTCATAAGCATTTATGAATCAAGAGAGTCAATATACATGACAACCACTCCAAATGTGGATAAAAGAACATAGTATGTCAACTAACTCTTATGCTGACAAAACCCATTTGAACTTTCAGCTTTGCCAGTAACCATATCTCCACGCATACAGTTATATTCATTAAAAGGACAAGGCCGACAGTTTTAATTGTCTTTATAGTCTTAAATTTTCCTCTTATAACAGTAAAATTTCTGCTGGATTGTATCCCATCTTAGAGCCCTTTTGCCACAAACCAAGTAAATTGTGCCGTAAACAGATTCCATGCACACATGTACAATCATTTAGTTTGTTAAAAAACGACAATAAAGTTTTTACCCTTCCTCATGGTGAACTTGCCATGAATTTGATTAACCACGGCTAGGCTGAACTGAGCATATCTACTCCAACCATATGGCAATGCAGTGGAATCCGCAACATCAAGATACATTGACAAATGATCCACGTTATTTCCTTTCGGGAATATAAGCACTCGCCTGACCACACAAAATAACACCATGTGAACAGAATATAAAAAACCAATCGCCACCATAATTTTTTAGTGAAATAGGCAAAAAAATATACCATTTATATCCTCCGACAACAAATACATCAGAGTACAACTTTTTGCCAGTCAATCTTGAGAAATTCTCTATAGTCCACGTGAACCTTGCTGATGGCGGGTCATCAACTACTGGCGTATCAACTGTGTTAGCAGCTTCAGCAGGTGCAACTAACAAAAAATACGTCAAACACAAGTTAATTTACTTAACAAAGAGTAGCCATACAAATTATAAGCGTGAATAAAATAGCCGGAAATACCTTCCATAGGTTGAGGTCCTTCAGTAGCAGCAAACTCTGAATGTGGAACTAGCATCTCTTCCTCTTCCGGCTACAAAATTAATGTCAAACATTAAGATCTGATTACAACTAATTCCACATTTCCTGATCTTCGCAATTCAAAATGCTAAAAATCGAGCCTTTTCCAAGTAGCAAAACAGTAACAATAACAAAAAAACAAAACGTAATGCTGATGTTACATCACATTCAAACACAGTCGTCTAACAGAAACTAAACAAACAGATCAATATAGCTATATTAAGTAACTGACATCAGCAAATACATATAAATACAAGTATACAACATATAATAATAATAAGTCCGTTAACAAACTGGATGTAAATACAACTAATTCAGCAGTATTTTATCCTCATATTTCGGAACCCTAAAAATCAAACATTTTTTACAAACAACAAGAGAAAAGTGAAAATTAAACACCTTTACGCATTAAAAGACAATCGCATAACAGATTCGACAACTAACTAAGCCGAAAAAAGGACACAAATCAAACACCTTTACTGATCGCCACAAATCAAAACCCTAAATTTCAGCATTTTCACCCAAAAAAGCCGAAAATCGAACAAATTTACATCGAATTCAACATTCAAACACAATCACACAGCATAGAAACTAAATAAACCGATTCAAAACGTGCAATTAATCAGTTACACCTAATTCGAAACCCTAAAAATCAAACATTTTCACACAAAAAGCACATCACGTATAGCTAAATTAAGTAAACAGATCAATATAGCTAAATTAAGTAACTGACATCATCAAATACATATAAATACATGCATACAACCATATATGCAGATATGTATCATGTGTGATATAAGCATACAATAATAATAAGTCCGTTAACAAACTTGACGTAAATAAAACTAATTCAGCAGTTTTTAATCGAACCCTAAAATCAAACTTTTTTTACAAACAGCATAGAAATAGTGAAAAGTAAACACCTTTACATCATGCGTCGCGTTAAAAGACAATCGCATAACAGATTCGACAACTAACTAAACAGTTACCAATCGCCACGAATCAAAACCCTATATTTCAGCATTTTCACCCAAAAAAAGCCGAAAATCGATCAAATTGACATCGATTTCAACATTCCAAAAGTGCAATGAAGTAAAACCCTAAAAATCAACCATTTTATATAAACAACACAAAAGAAAAGTGAAAATTAAACAGCTTTACATCATGCGTCGCGTTAAAAGACAATCGCATAACAGATTCGACAACTAACTAAACAGTTACCAATCGCCACGAATCAAAACCCTAAATTTCAGCATTTTCACCCAAAAAAGCCGAAAATCAAACAAATTTACATCGAATTCAAAATCCAAACACAATCACACAGCATAGAAACCAATTCAAAGCGTGCAATTAAGTAAAACCCTAAAACTTAAACATTTTCACGCCAAAAAAACATATCAAAACTCGATAAAAATTTACTTTCTTCAACTAATTCAACAGCTCCTAATCATCACAATACAAACCCTAATTTTCATTAATTTATAAAAATAAACTAAAAAATTAACATGTAAACACAATCAAATCAGTGATCAACATGACATAATTTCAAAACCCTAATTTCAGATCAATTGAACATTCAAACACAATCAAGTAGCAGATCGACAGTATCAGATAATTTAATTCAGCTACTTCAATCAGATATCTGTGTGTGTGTGAAAGTAGTGTGTGAGAGAGAGTATTACGTCAATTGGTGGCGGAGTCATGAGAGTCATCGATTGATCGGAAAATCGCCGATTTGTTTGTTTGTTTGGAGAAAAAGTTTTTTGATTTTTGATTGAGAAAAAAATGATGATGATGATGATGATGTTGTTTAGGTGAGGCTATTTTCGTAATTTCGCCTTATGTAAAAGAGGTGCTGGACCTATACTTTTCTTGGTTACTTTAGTTAATAATAGTTTCATGTCGATCTCTTTTCTCACAGTCCTGCCGAGCTTTTTTCTTTTTTTTTTTTCTTTAGTTGGTATGTTTTTTCTTTTTGTTATTTTTAACTTATCAAAATTTTATATTGTATGTTTCCTATTTATTTTGATAAATTTATTCATTTTACAAAGATAGTAAAACAGTTTTTTATAATTTTTTGTTTCATATTTTTTTTTTATGTTTTACTATTTATAACTTATCAAACTTTATATTTATGTTCCGTGTTTTTTTTTTCCACACATCCTTTCTCATGCTTTATGTTTCACAATTTTAGAGTAAATTGCAAAAATCGTATTTGTGGTTTGGTCAAATTGCACGTTTTGTCTTTGTTGAAGTGAAAAAATCGTCCGGATTTTTCACTGTTACATGCACTTTTGGTCCCCCATCACTAACTGCTTTAAGTGAGTTTCGTTAATAATTACATGTTAGCCCTTTTGGCTAACTGTCGTTGCAGCGCCCGTACTTTAGCCCAGTGTCAGTTCTTTAACCTAACGGCCGATTATAATTTAAAGTTTTCGTTCGTTTTTATCCGTTTTCACCCGTTTTTGTCTGTTTTTATCCGTTTTTTTCCGTTTTAATCCGTTTTTCTTACCTTTTTGTCCGTTTTTATCTGTTTTGTCCGCTTTTCTTACGTTTTTGTTCGTTTTTCTTACATTTTTGTCCGTTTTTCTTCATTTTTATCCGTTTTTGTTATATTTTGTCCTATTTCGACATATTGAAGCAAAAAAGTCAAAAATTTTATTTTAAATTTAAACAAAAAATCGCAAAATTAAAAAAGTTTTTTTTCAATATTTTTTTCAAATTTTTCAATTTTTTGAAATACTTTTTTTCAAAATAAAATTCGGAATTTTTTTGTCATGAAACTTGACTCAGTTTTTATATATGTATCCTATTTTAGTACAAGGTACAAGTATGAAATTCTAACTTATCTTTAAGGATAAAACTATAAGAAAAGGTGAAAAAGGAATAAATTATGGGGAAACTTGAATGCGATACTCCGTAATAACTTATCTTTACAAACCTAAACTATTTTACTTTTCAAAAAGGAAACATCAATCATTTGTAAAAATAAAAAATATGCATGCTAGATACTAGCAATGATTCATTAACAATCAAATTATATTTATCCAACTTTTCGAATAACCTGAATGGTTGAATTTGAATCAAAAGAGAGGCAAAATTTTGTTACAAATAAATAGTAAAGATAAGTGAAAATAGGCACATGAATGTAAAGAAAGTATACTTAATTTTAGATTGTCAATGACATTTGTATTATATTGTCTTTTTATTGAACTACAACTATTCGTTCAACATACTCCAAACCCTAATTTTCAATAATTTATAAAAATAACCTAAAAAAATAAAACAAATTCAAATCAAATTCAACACGTAAACACAAAAAAATCAATGATCAAGTAGCATATAGCAGATCGACAATATCAAATAATATTTAATTCAGCTACTTAAATCAGATATATGTATATGTATTGTGTATGCATGTTTGCGTGTGAAAATAGTGTGTGAGAGAGATTACGTCAATTGGTGGCAGAGTCATTAGAGTCATCGATTGATCTAAAAATCGTCGATTTATTTGTTTGTTTGTTTGGAGAAAAAGTTTTTTAATTTTTGAGAATGGAAAATGATGATGATGGTGTTTAGGTGAGGTTATTTTTAGTATTTCACCTTATGTAAAAGAGGTGTTGGACCTATACTTTTCTTTCATACTTTACTTAACTATAGTTTCATGTTGATCACTTTTTTGATAAGTCCTGCACCATTTTATTTTACAGTTTTTACTCACTTAATGAGTGTTTAATGGTTTTTTATTTTAATTTTCTGTTTCTTTTTTACTTTTGACTTGTTAAATTTACTTTTATTTTTTTTCAGTTTTATTAACTTTATTTACAGGATTAAATAACTTTTATAGTTTTTTGCTATGTATTTTTTTTGTTTTACTACTTTTGACTTGGCAAACTTATATTTTTTTTTTTTCGAATTTCATGTTTCGCAGTCTTACAATAAAAAAAATTTATAAAAATAAATAAATAAATTAAGAGGGTGTTACAATCATTTTAGAGGTACCAATAACATATCTTTTTCTCAAATGACATTGTGTAGTTTTTGTTTTTTGTTTTTTGGTAATCAATCTGCAACACACACTCAAACCGACTAATCAATGTGTTTGCACATATCAAGAATTGAACTTGAGTCTTCACATTTTTTCGTATTGTAACAAGCCTTTTTGTCACTAAACCCATCCTAATTGGTTGACTTTGTATATTTTGTATTAATAATAATAAAGATGTTTTCAAAGTTCAAATGTACTTTTGTAGTTTTGTTACATACTTTAGGTAGCTACTAGTTATTTAGCATTATCACATAACGTAGTTACCAAGTAGTAACACTTGGTAATTAGTGGTTTGTATTATAACAAAGATTTGGATGTTCGCGTGATGCTGCATAAACATTGTGTCGAAGCTTAAAGTTTGTGTTGGCGTGGAAAGCTTAGATTCAATTGGAGCATTCCTACATAACTATAAAGTTTAGAGTTATCATTATGTTACAAAAGATTGAGAAGTTAGTCTACTGGCCCAAATACATACATGACTACAAAGTTTTCAAATACATACATAACTACAAACGAACGACTTGATCACATAACTACAAAGCTTAGGGTTATTAAAGTTTCGCTTTGTGTTACAAAAGATTTGATATCCATGTGCAATATGTGACCGTCAAACTCAAACAACTCCCTAAATGAAAGCATCCTGACCTGCCCATTTTCCACCATGAAAACGACATCTTTTATGTCTTGAATGTGCATGAACACGATAAAATGCTATGATCCACATATGTTGCTCAGTGCCCATCTATCGAGTTCTTCCCTTGCGATAGCCTTGCCTATTATGCCCTCCAAACATATGTATTTACTTTTTTGTGCAGAATTTTCTTCTAAAGTGTTTGCTCCGCTCTTGTATATAAACACAATCTTCTAACATAAACCAAATAAACAAATCAATATAGCTAAATTAAGTAACTAACATCAGCAAATACACATAAATACAAGTATACGCCACATGCAAATATGTATCGAGCGATACAATCATATAATAATAATAACCAGTCCGTTAACAAACTATATGTAAATACAATTAATTTAGCTGTTTCTTATCCTCACATTTCCTAAAATCAAATATTGTTTATAAACAACATAAAAAAAAGTTAAAATTAAGCCCCTTTACATTATGCATCGCGTTAAATGATAATTGCATAACAGATTCAACAATTGATGTGATAAAGTAAGTACTATATTTATGCATCATTTAACCTATGTATATTGCTCGTTTATTATTCTTTTATATGAGAATCGTTACTTAAATTGCTTACATTCGTGATTTTCAGTATTTATGGAGCAATATTGGAAAAAACACGTAAACGACGTAACTTGGAGCTAAATTGGAAGAAATGCACAAGTCCAGCAAGAGCATACGGCGTATCCACATTATGGTGATACGCCATATAAATTACTTAGAAGAATTCATGGAACAATCGTACTCAGAAGAATACAGCGTATTTAACTCTGGCAATACGCCGTATATAAGTGATTGTACAATAATTCGTACGATCAGGCCTTCGATGATGATCGAAGGGTATGAGGGGTGATATGCTTGCGCCAAACTTGTAGTCAATCTGCAATAAGAAATAGTAGACACTTCGTTAAGTGATTGCGCAGAGGTTGGGCCGTGCGAACCACCTCCGGCGTGTGAATGAGTATATGATATGGGTTGTGAATGATATAATGTATGTGAAATACTGTGGTGAGTGAACATACCATTAAAATGACCCGTCCAACCTATTTATAGGTGATGAAAATAGCTTGGAGAGTGTTAGCACACGTTTAGGAGATCATGGGGGGCGTCCCCTGATTTGTGGTAACCGCTAGGGCTTCATCCCCACTATCTCGGACTTGGCGGGGAAGCTAAGGACATAGTGGGAACGTGGGGGAAGACCAAGTCAAGGTTCTTATTTGTCTTGGCATCTTCAAGAGAAGACACCGAAGGGCATAGGCCTTCGGCTGGCGGATTCCCAACTGGTAACCATGTCAACGATGAATGGTTTTACGCCACCAATGACTTATGAAGAAAGACTTGGGTCTTCGTAATGCAATTTTGACTGAGGCCGAAGGGGGGTCCTTCGACCTGATCGGAGGGTACGTCATCAAGCCCCCCAGTCGAAAGTGATATGTACGAACAAGAAATATTGCTTACGACTCAGAAATAAAAACGAAACCTCCCCTTCGTCACAAAAACGAACGAAGATGAAAAGTCTTGTTAATATTGACCGTAATAAATGCATAGTTAATCTTAACTACCCCGTTTTCCTCGGTATTAGTAAACATCCTTTCAAAATTTAAAAGAGGTTTGAAATCCGGTAGAAAAGGGATAAGTACGGACACGTGTAGGGCTGAGATTCAACATTTGTAGGGTATATAAAATACGAAAAACAGTAAAACCCTAACAAAGTAACTCTCGCCCAAAGTTTTTCACCTACTAAAATTTCTTTCGATCAAGCCTCCGACCAAACAAGGTAAAGCGCTCCTTCTTCGTCTATATTTCAAATATTTTTTGTGTTCTTTAGAAGGTATCATGTCAACCAATAAAAAATTTGTGATAAAACAACAAGGCTGCACACTAACCAGGGAGGAGCTTAAAGCGTTCCTCACTGATTATCCCATTCCAAAGGAACATAAAATAATGCTACCGAGTAAAAATCAAGGGATATTTGATGCCCCTGAAAATTATGTAGGCTTGTATATCCACGCTTTCACCACTTCCAATCTTAGGATACCTTTGCATTCTTTGATCTTAGAATTCCTCCGGTATTATGAAGTACACATTTCTAGGTTCAACCCGTTTGGCCTAGCCAAGCTTACAACATACATCGTTATGTGCAAAGCCTATGGGTTTGAACCATCCTTGACTGTGCTTAGGGGTTTTTTGAATCTATACCCGGGAGGAGATTGGTTAACCTTGGCCAAGAGGGGTGAAAGGGATGTGCCCATTTTGATAGATAGACCGTTTACGAACATAAGGAACTGGAAAGGCAAGTTCTTTTATATCCAAACCACCATTATCCCTCCTGCATACTCTGCATTGTTAAACCCAGACTTTCAATATGATGAGAAAAGGTTCACCGATCCATTGCCTTATACTGTGAGAAGAAATCCATTGTATCAACGTTTGGCTCATCATCCAGCTGACTACCAGACCTTCCCTGAGCCAATCCTGTTCATGGCTGGCATTGTTGAGAGATGGGAGGGGTCTCCGTTGGTACCTGAGATAATTTGTGATGGAGAAAGTATGTACTTTTTAAATTAGCATAAAAACTAAAACTTATCTCGATGATATTTATCTCATTTTATTCTTTGTGCAGAGATGTCGTTTAGGAACTTTGTTGTGGCTGGAGATGCGAAGGAGGTAAGCTTTCTTCCAAAGAATCCCCAAGAGACAAGCTATGGCGTGGGCTCCCCGTCGGTGTCTATAAACAAAGATGAGGTGGAAGCCCAGCCTGTTGAGCCTGTATCCGATGCTCCTCCGTCAAAGGAACCCGTAGATGTGGAAGATCAGTTGGTGGAGAACGTAGCTGACTCCGACGAACCAGTCTCCGAAGGAACATTGGCTATCGTAGGACCCTCCGGCATAGGTGAGAGGGTTCGAAGCAGGAAAGGTGCCAGTGCTAAATCTGTAAAGTCTGCTTCGAAAAGAAAGCTCATTCTACCTACTCCTCCCTCTCGAACTACCCGGCAGAAGAGTGCCCAGGGTAAGGCTGTGGAATTTCCAGCCATCGAAGGGCCCAGAGGCGATGACTTCCATGGTAAACTTCTTTCCTGTGAAATAAAATTAAATACCAAGGATAATATGTTAATGAAATTTACTTTTGTTGTAGGACTTCCTGATACGAAGGAGCTTCCTTCTCCCCTAGCTTGTCACCAACTTATGAGCCATGTGATCCCACCCAAGTATAAAGGGGTGATGGATAACATGTCCATAGAGAGGCTCTGCGATCTTCATGATAAAAGCTATGTTCGCCAGGGCATGCTTGACAACCAACTCAATGCTAGGACAAGGGAATTGCTCCGTGCTGTCACCAAAGCTCGAGAAGAAATGGATACTATGCTGAGGGGGGAGAAAGCTAGAGATCAAAAGTATGCAGACCTGGAGAAGAAGTGTGAGGAAGCATTGGAGGATTTTGATAAGAATCCCTTGGTTCAAGATCTTAGAGCTGAGAATGAAAAGCTCAAAGGTCAGTTGGCAACGAGTGAGGCTGAGTGCAGCAGGCTAACTGTCGAAGGCTCTATGGTCGTCGGCTATAAGGAACAGATATCTGTTCTTTCATCCAAGTGTGGAGGTCTCGAACAAGAGAGGTCAAAGTTGCTGGACCAAGAGATCAAGCTCGGAGAAAAGGTAGATGGGTTGAACCTCCGTCTGAAGATGCTGAAGAAGGACAGGGTGGACCTGGTAACCAAAGTGATCCCCTACATTGCTATGGAACTTTACCATAGCGATGATGTGGGGATTGCCATTGGGAATGTGGTGAATGCTACCATTTTTCATGGCAAGTGTACCACTTTGGAGGAGGTGGCGAAGACTGGGGAACCAGTGGTGCTGGAGAAAATTCCGTATTACAGGGCAACTCATGAAAAAGAATATAATGATGCAGGTAATCACTTAACTGGTTTAGAGTTCCCTTTCCTTGCAGATGTGACGAAGGACCCAGCAGCCTCAATTGAGGACCTGCTAGCCAAGAAGCCAAGGACAATCCAGCCTCCGTCTCCCTCCAAGAGGACTCCATCACCCCAGGTTCCATCTCCAGGCTCAGCTGATCCCACTCACTCCAAGGTTTAAAGAAGGCAACCATGTGGTTGTAATTTGATCCCCAGGGTGGTATGTACCCTGTTTAAAACAATTGTTTGTGCTCCGTTCCAGGCTTCGTGCCTGATGAAACAATTTACTCATTGCATGTTGGAAGTAGGCTACGGCCTAAGACAATAGTTTATAATGTTGGATGTTTAAGGCTACGGCCTGTTTTAGACTAGTAAAACTAGTCATAAATCTACAACGAAGCCACTAGGGCTCGAATTTTGCCATGTGTGATTCTTCTCTTTTTACTTTTACTTGCGTAAAAATATTTTTTACAACCTAAGGCGTATGGTAGATGCATAGCCTCATTGTGTGTAGTTACTTCACCAAGAATATTAGCAATCGTATAATTTGACTGCTGACAGAGGGTCGCGACCCACTCCGTCTTGATCCTTTGGGCAGCGAAAGGCTTGAAATACCTTAAGGCCATATAGGAAAGTTAATGAGAAGTTGAGATGGATGTTATGCATATGAGCAAGACATGTTGTTTAGTCTTTGTACATCCCTTCGAAATTCAAACTTATAAAGCGACTTGGTGGGCAAATCTTTGTTGTATTGAATGAAACAAGAGATTTGAGAGAAATGTGTTATTATCATTAAGTGGGTAGGGAGGATTACATCATTTTAAGAAATGAATACTAGACGCCTACCATTAATGCTTCTTTCCCCAAGTGAGAAGAATGCAAATACATTGATTGAAAGCAAATAAAATGTGTCCTTAGACATTGTAAGTGTCATACGTAGAACTTACGAAGAGTAGTGTCATTCCAGGTTCTATCAATAACGTCTCCTGCCAAGGTTTCCAGCTTGTAGGCTCCGTTGCCATACGCTTCCTTAATAACGTAGGGTCCTTCCCATGTGGGCCCTAGTTTACCCTGGTACTCAGCTTTACTTGCGCTGTTGTGTCGGAGGACGTATTCCCCTGGTTTGAAGGTCGAAGGCCGGACTCGATTGTTATAGTACCTTTCAATCTTTTGCTTGTGGATAGCCTCTCTAATTGAGGCTATTTCCCTTCGTTCTTCCAGTAGGTCCAAGTTGCTACGGAGTCTTTCTTCGTTATCTGTTGCTTCGAAGTTCATGACCCTTTCTGTTTCGACGCTTACTTCCGAAGGAATGACAGCTTCCGTGCCATACGTCAAGCTGAAAGGTGTTTCTCCGTGACTTGACTTCGTATGCGTTCTATGTGCCCAAAGTACTTGAGGTAGTTCATCTACCCAACCGTGGTGGCTGTATCCCAGCCTTCGTTCTATTCCTTGTATGATGTCTCTGTTGGTAACCTTTACTTGACCGTTACCTTGAGGATGGTAAACGGAAGTGAAAGATTGTTTGATATTCAGACCTCTGCAAAATACTGGGAATACCCCTTCGGCAAACTGCTTCCCATTATCCGAAATGATGATGTGAGGTACTTCGAACCGACAGATAACATGTTCCCACACGAATTTTTCCATGTGTCTTCCTGTGATGGATGTTAAGGGCTTTGCTTCTACCCATTTAGTGAAGTAATCAATGGCTACGACCAAGAATTTTACTCCTCCGGGGGCAATTGGAAGTGGGCCTACGATATCAATTCCCCATTGGCTGAAGGGCCATGCGGACGTTACGGAAGTCATATCTTGCTTTGGTAGTCTTGGGACTCGTGAGTGGACTTGACAGGCTTCACACTTCTGGATGATGTTAACAGCGTCCCGATACATCGAAGGCCAGTAATATCCGATCCTCATTACTTTGGAGACAACGGAACGGGGTCCTGCGTGAAGTCCGCAGGAGCCTTCATGCACTTCTTGGATGATGTTGGCAGCTTGCCTTGGTCCTACACAACGGAGCCAAGGGGACAGGAAAGACCTTCTGTACAAGCAATTTCCCATGATTCTGTACTGTGGTGCTTTAATGCGCACCTTTCGAGCCAACTTCTGATCCTCCGGCAGTATACCACTTATTAGATATTCTCTAATAGGAGTCATCCAGTTCGAGTCTTCCTCCAGTATTATGTCGGACACCTCCTTTCGGACGATGGACCTATCTGCCAATACTTCGACCAAAACTTCCTTAGTTAGATGAGCAAATGCCATTGATGCCAGTTTGCTAAGTGCATCCGCCTTTTTGTTTTGGTTTCTTCGAACATGTTCTATGGTGTAGGATGCGAATCCTTCAAGCATTTTTTTGGCCTTATCCAGGTATTGTTTGATCACAGGTTGTCTTGCCTCGTAGGAGCCTTTTATCTGGTTGGCCACTAGTTGTGAGTCAACAAAAATAGCCAAGTCTTCCACTTCCATATCTTTGGCCAATCAGAGACCTGCTAACAAGGCTTCGTACTCCGCTTCATTATTCGTAGCATCAAATTCGAAACGGAGTGCATAAGTATACTCCTTCCCTTTGGGATCAACGAGCATAAGACCTGCGCCAGAGCCATCGGAGCTTGAGGCTCCGTCGGTATATAGTTTCCACCCTTCGATTGCATTATCAGGCTTCTTTTCAACAACCTTTGTGTCATGTTTCGGTTCGGAGGGTGTTTCTGCTAAAAAATCTGCCAATATTTTCCCTTTGACCGAGTTTCTGCCTTTGTACTCGATTTCATGCTCTCCAAGCTCAATAGCCCATTTAGCTATCCTTCCAGACTTCTCCGGTTTTGAAAGTATCTGCTTAATTGGCTTGTCAGTAAGTACGGTTATGGGGTGAGCTTGGAAATACCTTCGAAGGCATCTTGCAGCATGGACCAAGGCCAAAATTAGCTTCTCCAATGCTGGATAATTTAACTCGGCTCCCTGTAAAACCCTGCTCACGAAGTAGATAGGGATTTGATTCTTCTCCCTTTCCGCCAATAACACAGCACTGATGCTTTCGAAGGAGGCTGCAATATACATGAACAATACTTCGCCTTTGATTGGGGCCGTGAGTGTAGGTAAAATAGCCATGAACTCCTTGAGCTTTTGGAAAGCTGCTTCTGCATCTATGCTCCACTGGAACGTCTTTTTGTCTGTGCATCCTTTGAGTGTTTTGAAGAACGGCAAAGATCTGTCTGCACCCTTCGATAAGAACCTGCTGAGAGCTGCTAGCTTTCCGTTCAGACTTTGCACTTCCTTTAGGGACTTAGGAGGCTGCAAATCTGTGATAGCCTTAACCTTCGAAGGATTGGCCTTGATACCTTGCTTAGTGATCAGATGCCCCAAGAACTGTCCTTCTTCGACACCGAAAGAGCATTTCTTGGGATTTAACTTCATGTTGATGGCGCGAAGCTGGTCGAAGGTTTCTTTGATGTTGGAGAGCATGTCCTCCTCCGATCTGCTTTTGATGACCATATCATCTACATACGCCTCCAGATTCCTACCTATCTGTTTGTGGAAGGCTTTGTCCACTAAACGTTGGTAGGTGGCACCTACATTTTTCAAACCAAAAGGCATATTTTTGTAACAATAAACACATTTTCCTGTGAAGAAGGCTGTTTTCTCTTCATCTTCTTCCGCCATTCGTATCTGATGGTAACCTTTATAAGCGTCTAAAAAGTATTTTAGCCGAAACCCTGATAAGGATTCCACCTTCCAATCAATTTCTGGCAGAGGATAGCAGCCCTTTGGACAGGCTTTGTTAATATCTGTGAAGTCTACGCACATTCTCCATCCTCCGTCATGCTTCTTGACCATAACTGGATTGGCTACCCAAGTTTGATACTTTACTTCTCTGAGTATGCCTGCTGCTACAAGCTCATCAACTTCCTTACATGCAGCGGCATTTCTTTCGGGAGCCAGGCTTCGACGCTTTTGTTTGATGGGTTCAATATGTTTGAACTCATTGAGTTTGTGTTCAGTGCCGAAGGGCTTTCCGTCTATGGTGAGATTTCTGGGAACCCCTGTCATGTCAGAATAGGTCCATGCGAAGACGTCTGCGTTAGCACGAAGTACCTTTTCCAATTCTGCTTTAAAGAAAGTCGGGAGCTGTTTCCCAATCACCACTGTCTGATCGGGGTAGAGACTATTTATCACAATGCGTTCTTCAGCATCAGAACAACTGAGAACATCTTTCGAAGAATCCTCCGAAACCTGTTTGATCCTTTTGCCTATTGTCGTAGGCTCATTCACTTTGTAGCTGGAGAATACCGTTCCAATGCCGAAAGGTGTCTGGAATTTGATTGCGGCATGTATGGTTGAGACAACAATACCCATCTTCTGCATTGCTGTTCTCCCTATCAGTAGGTTGTAGGGAGATTCCGACCTTACGATCGTGAAAACCAGAGTTTCTGTTCTTTTTAGCCTTCCTTCCCCGATCGTAACCTCTAGGGGGACTTCTCCCAAGGGCCATGAGTGTTCCCCTGAGAACCCTACTAAAGGTACCTTCGAATCTACTCTCTTCGACCTTATTGAAGGTTTGAGCTTTAGAAAACATCGTTCGTAGATAACTTCGCAGGAGCTACCGCAGTCAAGGTAGGCTCTGTTTACTTCTCTATTGGAGATCAAGACTTTAATGACCACGGGATCATTAGAAAGAACTTTCCCTGTGATTGAAGGAAAAGTGACATCTCCTACTCCGCACAAGGCTTCCTCTGCTTCCTTCCTCTTTGAACCAGAGTCTTCTTTATAAACCATGAGGATGGGTGCTTCGACAGGTGTGGTATCTTTCCCCAACTGTGTGTCGGAGGCTTTTTCTTTGCCTCTCTTTATACCCTTCACCAAATGTCCCAATTGGCCAGACTTCACGGCCTCTTCTATCTGCTTTTTGAGTTCTCGGCAGTGATTGGTGTCGTGACCGTAATCGTCATGGAAATAGCAAAACTTGGAAGTGTCTCTGGGCCTCCCTTTGTTTGCCAAGCGAGGAGGAGGATCAAAGGCCTTCGCAGCCTTTTCGGTAGCGAGTATCTCCCTTGGGGATTTGGACAGATTAGCCAGGAGACCATGGTTGATGTTTTTGTGGTATGGAGTAAACCTGTCCCTTTTCTTGTGTTTGTTCCTTGACCCTTCCCACGAAGGATGCTTCGGGGCTTTGCTGTGATTTTCCTTGTTTTCGACCGGAGCCCCGTTGGTGGACACTTCTTTTGCTTCGATCCAGGTGTAATCCTTTTCCACTAATCCTTTATAGGTTGCAGGAAGATCAGTGGAAAGGAATTCAACCAAGCTTCTGTTTCGTAGGCCATGTACGAAACCTGAGATGCGCTGGTCTTCGTGCAAGCCCATTATCTGTAAGGTGTCATCAGTGTATCTAGTAATGAAAGCCCTGGTGCTCTCGTTCTCCTTCTGCTTGATGTTGTGCACTGTTAGGTGCGTTCTTGTGAACTTTTTCTGTTGGCTGAAATGTGTCCTGAACTTGGCTTTAAGATCATCCAAATTCACAATGCTACCTGGTTTTTGCCCGTTCCACCATATACGAGCAGAGTCTCGTAGGGTGTATGTAAACATGTGACAAGCGACAGGCATTACCCACTTCTGCATTCTAATAGCCCCTTCGAACAAGTGTAAAAAGTTATCCGGATCCCCTTTTCCATCATAAGTACCAATATGTGCGGGCATTTTCAACCCATCAGGCAAAGGGTAGTCTTCTATCCACCTTACGAAGGGTGTTGTGGAGCCCATGGGCTCCGAATAGAGGCAGTTATAAGGTGGCATGTATGTAGGGGCAGCATTGTATGGGTTATGATTTGGAGGTATTCCAACAGTATTTTGGTTAACATATTGGGGGTAAGCAGTAGGCATATAAGGTGGGTGACTTCCAACAGGATACGAAGGATATACCATAGCTTGCCCGTAGGGCATGCTTCCGTATGGTTGAGTAAAATTGGGGTTGTTAGCCTGCCCGTTAGGTGGGGGATAAACCCCTTGAGGGTAAGATTGAGCCTGAAAAGGAGGGTACATACCATGAGGAGGAAGATTTCCTCCCCTATTTAATTGAGATGGATTGCCTTCTACGCCGGATGCGTGAGAAGGCTGTAGTGGAACCCCCACCTCAGTTCTTCCCAGATGAGCCGCCAACAGTGGTGGCAAATTAACTTCCATAGTATCCCTTCGATGACTTCTTCCATTGGAGCCTTCCATCGTTCCTTCCCTTCTTGTCGGAGCCCGCTCCGGAGCATCTTCGAAACCAACCGACCTTCCACTAGGCCTTCGACTGCTCGGAGACCCTACCCTTAGCACTGAGCTATACTTTTCTTGGTTACTTTAGTTAATAGTAGTTTCATGTCGATCTCTTTTCTCACAGTCTTGCCGCGCTTTTTTCTTTTTTTTTTCTTTAGTAGTATGTTTCGTCTTTTTATTATTTTTAATTTATCAAACTTTATATTATATGTTTTGTATTTATTTTGATAATTTTATTCATTTTATAAAAATACTAAAACAGTTTTTTATAATTTTTTGTTTCATTTTTTTTTTATGTTTTACTATTTATAATTTATTAAACTTTATATTTATGTTCCGTGTTTTTTTTTTCACACATCTTTTCTCATGCTTTATGTTTCACAATTTTAGAGTAAATTGTAAAAATCGTCTTTGTGGTTAGTTAAATTGCACGTTTTGTCTTTGTGGAAGTGAAATAAAAATCGTCTTTGTGGTTAGTTAAATTGCACGTTTTGTCTTTGTGGAAGTGAAAAAATCGTCTGGATTTTTCACTGTTACATGCACTTTTGGTCTCCCATCACTAACTGCGTTAAGTGAGTTTCGTTAATAATTACACGTTAGTTCTTTTGGCTAACGGTCGTTGCATCGCCCGTACTTTAGCCGTTTCAGTGTCAGTTCTTTAACCTAATGACCGATTATAATTTAAAGTTTTCGTTCGTTTTTATCCGTTTTCACCCGTTTTTGTCTGTTTTATCCGTTTTTCTTACGTTTTGTCCATTTTTCTTACGTTTTTGTCCATTTTAATCCGTTTTTCTTACGTTAGTTTTTGTCCGTTTTCATCTGTTTTTGTCCGCTTTTCTTACGTTTTTGTTCGTTTTTCTTACATGTTTGTTTGTTTTTCTTCATTTTTATCCGTTTTTGTTATATTTTTGTCCTATTTCGACATATTGAAGCAAAAAAATCAAAAATTTTATTTCTAATTTAAAAAATTTGTTGAAATACTTTCTTTTCAAAAAAAAATTGGATTTTTTTTTTCGAAATTTTTTCCCAAAAAATTTTTTCGGAAAAATATGTTGGAAAATAGGTATTTCGAAAAAAAAAATTGGAAAAAGAATTTCGAAAAAATAAATTGAAAAAACAAATTAGAAAAAAAAATCTGATTTTTTTTCGACATATTAAAAAACTTGAAAAAAAACCGTAGAAAAAATGAATAAAAACGTCTAAAAACATAAGAAAACGGATTAAAAATTAACAAAAAACGGACGAAAACTAATAAAACGGACAAAAACGTAAGAAAAACGAACAAAACATAAAGAAACGGACAAAAATGAATGAAAACGAACAAAAACAGATGAAACCGGACTAAAACGTAAGAAAAATGCCAAAACATAATAAAAACAGACAAAATGGATGAAAACGGACAAAAACGAATAAAATGGACAAAAACGTAAGGAAAAAGGACAAAACGTAAGAAAAATGGATAAAACAGACAAAAACGGACGAAAACGTATTAATACGGATAAAAACGGATGAAAATTTTAAATTATAAACGGCCGTTGGGTTAAAGGACTGGCGCTGCAACGGTTAAAGGACGGGTGTTGCAATGGCCGTTAGCCAAAAAGGCTAACGTGTAACTATTAACGAAACTCACTTGATGCAATTAGTGATGGGGGACCAAAAGTGCACGTAACAGTGGCAAATCCAGATGATTTTTGCACTTAATGAACCACAAAGACGAAACGTACAATTTGGCCAAACCACAAGGACGATTTTTGAAATTTACTCCACAGTTTTATAATAAAAGCAAAATTATACATACAAAAAGTTAATAAAATCTAAAAATAAGTGGGTATTGTATCTTTGATACGATCATGAACCCCTAAACAATGTTCATTGAAAAAAATATTAAACGGTTAATTCTATTTAACTTTTGTGGCCGAGAAGAAGCAAAAATAATCTCATTTTAGTTGTGATGGTTGAAAAGAAAAAAATAAATAACCCTTTGTAATTAATGCTTCGTCGGGGCCGTCTTTGAGGGTGAGGGCCCCAGAACTTTTAGGGTCCTAAAAGATGTCCCGTTAATAATTATATGCATGTATAGATATATTTTTCACGAAGAAAAAAGTATTTAGATTAGAAAATATTTTAAATGAGTAATATGTTAGAATGTTTAGATAACTAATTGCATTATATTTTATAAACAATGATACTTTATATATAATATTGCTTAACAAAATGTCTCATTATATAATTTTGTACAGGACCCTCAAAATTTTCGCCGATTTATAAAACGGCCTTGTGCTTCGCCTACTTTTATTCCTTCTCTTCTCTCAGCACTTGCACATAGTTAACACTCGTAAATCAAACTATAGAAAAAACAAATATATAAATAATACCCACAAATCATATCAAATATTCATGGCCATATACCATACAAACAAGGGGTTTTCTAACTTGTGCCATAGGGGTATGGGTTAAAAAGCATTAATTAAACATAACTATTTCTTAAATTAAATTCATTTTCATGTAAAATGATGTTAAACTTGGCAAGTAAAAGAATTTTTGAAATATAATAATATCAATCTACATTTAGTTATGGTAATTTTGGTTCATTAAATGTTTTAAACATGTACCACCATGGCACATTGTAGAAAATCCCTACAAACAATGCCTTCTTTAAATAAGAACTAGCCAAAGTAGTGTAATGGTGTTAATTTTTTTTATCTACCATGTTTGTCTAATCGTATAATCAAAGCAAAGATACACATAATAGGTTGGCTATGGTGAAGATGGTGGCTACGTTGATGTTAATGCAATAACGTCAGTTACTTTGGGGAGGGAACGATGTAGGAACTGGTTAGACAATGGCGTTCGACAAGTCGTAAGTTGATTTTTCCCGTGTCGTTGCATAGTTGGTTGATTTGCGACAATGACACGTTTTCCGAATATGAGGTAAGATGGATAAGAGATATTGCTTCAGATGATAATCGGAACAGTCGACGCCATTTTTCGGTAATGAGAGGTTGAAAAAAAAGGAGTTACCATATATGTTACTGAAAAGTTTAACCATACATATTTTTTCAGGGGTGTGCACGGTTCGGTTTGGGTTAGGTCGGTTTTTGGGTAAAACCGAAACTGAACCACAATGTTCGGTTTTTGGCGGTTCGATTCTAACGGTTAATATTTGGGTATGGCCAATTTATACCAACAAACTTGTTTTGCATAGAAAAATAGTTATTCTTCTTTACTTTTTGTCAATCTAAGCAAAATAATATTTATTGCATAATTCTACAATTACAAAAATATAAATGAGACACACACATACAAGTGAACATATACGTAGTATAATCATTATCGTATATTTATTGATATATTCACACAAACACTCGACACGACAAAAACGCATATAAATATAAACGTTAAGATAAATATATCATAAATTCACTCACAAAATGAATATGAATTTATAAATTTGATTTATTTAGTTATTTATTCATATTATATTAATTAGATTATATAATAAACCGGTTCGGTTCGGTTTTTGCGGTTTGAACCGCATTTTTTGGTTTTTTAAAAGTAAAAACCGAACAATCGATTTTTTAGTTTCGGTTGCTTTTTTTGGTTTGGTTTTTTCAGTTTTCGGTTTGGTTTCAGTTTTTTCAGTTTGTTTTGCTCACCCCCTATATTTTTTGTAGTTTACGGTTTAGAGAGAGAAAGCAAAAAAGATGAGTTTGATGGTATCTCAAAAGGAGTCATTTTTAAGAAAAAAGAATATATTATTTTATTTTAATTTATGCATATATTGTTATTTTTTACACATGAGAATTTTATCGATTTTGATATTTAATTGTCATGAAACTTGACTCATTTTTAAATATGTATACCAGTTTAGTACAAGGTACAAAAATGAAATTGTAACTTATCTTTAAGGATTAAACTATAGGAAAAGGTGAAAAAGAAATAAATTATAGGGAAACTTGAATGCGATACTCCGTAATAACTTATCTTTACGAACCTAAACTATTTTACTTTTTAAAAAAGAAACATCAATCATTTGTAAAAATAAAAAATGTACATGCTAGATACTAGCAATGATCAATAATAATCAGATTATATTTATCCAGCTTTTTGAATAACCTGAATGGTTGAAATTGAATCAAAAGGGAGGCAAAACTTGCTACAAATAAATAGTAAAGATAAGTGAAAATATGCATATGAATGTAAAGAAAGTATACTTAATTTTAGATTGTCAATGACATTTGTATTATATTATCTTTTTATAGAACTAAAACTATTATATTGTCTTTTTATTGAACTACAACTATTTGTTCAACATACTCCAAACCTTAATTTTCAATAATTTATATTTATAAAAATAAACTAAAAATAAAACAAATTCAAATCAAATTCAACACGTAAACACAAACAAATCAATGATCAAGTAGCAGATAGCATGTAACATATTGGATTTCACAAACACACTAGATCATAACCACAAGTAGGCGTATACAAGAGGTTTTAGAGAGAGAAAGAGTTAGAGGTTTGGGAACTTAGTGAGAGAAAATGAAAGTATTATTATGAGCTCCAACTCTCTACCTTGGGAGGTAGAGAGTATTTATAGTACTTACATAACTCGCCACCTACGGGCTGTGGATCAGGCATACAGTGGGTAAAGACCCGTCCGTCCTCCACGGTGTTACAAACTAAATACTACTTAACTTATAATAATCTACGACTACGAGCTTTCTAACGATTACATATACTTGAGGTGACCGACTCTTTAATAACTGGATTTACTAAATCCTAACAATCTCCCCCTAAGGGAGGTCACCTCAAACACACATTAAAAATTACATTGAATACAAATAGATATTACATTAAGATTGTTCTTGCATTCTTGATGTAGTTCTTTGCTCTGAAGCTCGTAGTCATTGATTCATCATTGTTGCATGTTTGGTTAATCCAAGTGGAGGTCTTTAACTGATCCACCTGATAATAATTTTGAGCCAACTTTTGAGATCATCAGCTAACATAAATCTCTGACTCATCCATTATGGTGTTGGTATTATGTGATGTTGTGACATTTGGACCGACATGCTCACATTCTGGATCATGATATATTCTCATCAGAGTAGCGGAAGCTTTCGTTGATTCATGATATTGGCAGCAGCGTAGCAGAAGCATGGAGTGAAAATATCAGAGTCATTGATGCACTAATCATGATTTCTTTGAAATGAATGTATTGTGTGAGCATGCGGCTATGGATTGACCGCTTCATTCTGATCAGCTGCAAACGTCGGGCGTACCTGCATACAACAGTTAGCAATAAAACGCACGAAAGTGTCTTTGATCACTTTCGTTGAATTGAGGTACACGGCCCACGGTTCCCCGTTGATCAGTACAAGTACTGCCTGTGAACAGGTAAAATTCCGAAGAATTTCCTTGACA